>VWYP01030651.1:0-12618 GCA_013400435.1 Pycnonotus jocosus | reverse complement strand
TTCTTAAGGTCATCGCTAGAATTGTAGATGGAAGTAAATTTGATGAATTCAAAGCCTTGTATGGGGATACTTTAGTTACTGGTAAGTAGAAATATAATTGCTCTGTATAAGTTCCCACTGATTTTATAGTGGGATTTGTTCTGGCTCACCCACTGGTATTTTTAATGACCTGTATCTTTAGAAAAATAGCAGTTTCTGTTACCAGGAGGAAGTGTTACCTTTATATGCTATGGAGAAATAAATACATGTGGAAATTTACAAATTAATCTCTCTCCTTTAGGATTTGCAAGAATTTTTGGTTACCCAGTAGGAATTATTGGAAACAATGGAGTTCTTTTCTCAGAGTCAGCAAAAAAGGTAAATAGATAGATTATTAGCTTCTTTGCCATTGAGAAAAAACTGGTGGACAACGTGCTCTTGAGATGAGGAACTTTTTTAAATAATGGAAGAGAACTGGTTCCATGTTTTTCTTGTAAATATGAAACAGATATAAGCTGTTAATAAGCTGTAAAAAAATGACCATATTTTGGAAGCAGCATTTGGTAGATTTTTCTGATGTGAAGCAGAACAGCATTTGGATTCCTGAATACACCATAGTTGAAATAGTGTATCGTGAAACTTAAATCTGTTAAAAGACAAGTCCATCCTGATTACATCAAATACCCTGTTGGATATTGCTAACCTCTAAACCATGAAGTACTATGGATAATCACATCATTGTTTTTGTAATAATTAGAAAATCTAAAACCTGGATTCCAGTACTCAGTTCATTGGTTTACCAGTTTTAATTTTCATACTTTGCTGCGGCATCTCCTGGCTTAGAATAATGAGTGAATACCTATGCAGTGTCTCAAAATCTGTGAGCTAAAATAGCTGTTTTATGAATGAAAGGCTTTGTGTGAAGGAATATTGCGATTTTATTACCGTTAACAGTGCTTTACAGTTTGGACTTTTGGAAATGATGGTGATAAAGAGTATCAGGGTATTGCAAAGTGTTTGCCTTGGTCTGTGTTGCTTGCTTTAGTTCTTTATTTTTTCAAAAAACAACTATCAGATGAATTTTTTGTATTTTTGTATTTTTGAATAATAGCAATTATATATGCTAGTTTTGTTCTAAAAGGCTTCTTGAACAAACAGTGTGGAAATCAGTGTTGAGAGTATACAGGAAAAGGAAGCACTGATCAGAGAGGTGGAGAAAGGAAGTAATTTTACTGGATTTATTGCTGTAATAAAATAATACACAAAATTGACTTTCATGTGGTGAAGGAATACTTCCAACTCGGAGCACTGCAGCAAATGACATTTTTTTTATCTGACATTTGTTTTTAACAGTTGTTTCCCAGTAGAAAATAATTCTTGCAGTATTTCTAATACTTTCGTTATTTTTCTAACAATTTAGTGCTACGACTTTTTTTCCTAACAATGAAAAAAATGTAAGGAGTCTTCATTTTCTGACTTTTACTGGCGTATCAGTACTGTAAAAGGAAATTGACTTATAGAGAAACCTTTGTCCATGATGTTGGATCTATAAGCAACACACCTTAGCAATACTTGTTTTTGTTTTCCTTGCACTTTTGTAATGAGTTGTTGCACGTTTTTCCCATGATCATCAATATGCTCTTCACATGTTTCTCTGAAGAAGATTATACTTAATTATTTTTCTCTTATTTTTCTAACTTTTGCAGGTTTTATATAGTGAAGAGGTTAGATGTTCTCTCAGCTGTTGTGCTACATAACCTTTCTTCTTTTTTTTAGCATCAAGTGTATATATAAGCCGAGGAACTTTATTGACTTAGATTAGTTGAAACAGAGGCTTGGAATCTACTATTTGTAACTTTGCTAGGAAATCAGTCTTTTACTAGTGAATAGGAAGAGGGCATCTGCCTTCAGGAAAGGGTGAAAATGTTACAGCAATTGGCAGGGCCGTGAGTAAATAATGTATATTTTAGAGAATACTTTCCTTTTGTACAGAAAATTGGGAGATACGTTTTTCTGACTGATGTTGTTATTTCTCTGACAGAGTCTCAGCAAACTCAATGTCAGATACCACCCTGGTACTGTCCATGGTTTAACTGCATATTGGCTGAGTCATAGCAGTTGAGCTTTTCAGTATCAGTAGTAATGCTTTTTAAGGATATTATTTCTGTTTTACCCATGGTCTCATACATTTTTTGAGATCTCTTACTTCTGCTACAATGAATGCATATTTTGCAATTAACTTTGGATGAAGGAGAAGTAGTGTGGCACTTCCTGATGAAAATACTGTGATGGACTTCAGTGGAAGGATTTAGCACAGACTTCAGAATGCTGGTAGTGATAGCTTCACTTTTCCAATTTTTAATGGCTTACTCTTTTCCTTTTTTCCTGTCTACAGGGTACACATTTTATCCAGTTGTGTTGCCAGAGAAATATTCCCATTGTGTTTTTGCAGAATATTACAGGTGAGTAAGATCAAGTTTTTGAGGTTTCACTTTGCTGTAGACTTTAATTGTTAATTGTTGATGCTGTGTTCTAGATAGCCTCTTGTGTGCTTTGCAGTAACTACATCTCCAGCCTGTTTGGAAATCAGCCTGTCTGCAGCTGGTGAAGGCCTTGCCTTATGATTTGTTTCTCAGTTCTTTTTGCATGTGCTGTGAAGCATGTGGTATGACATATGGCACAGTATTATAATATAAAGCTGGGGAGCCTTTTGTTTATGTTGTATTTCTTTAGGTTTCATGGTTGGCAGAGAATATGAGGCTGGAGGGATAGCAAAAGATGGTGCCAAGATGGTAACTGCAGTAGCTTGTGCCAATGTACCTAAAATAACCATCATTATTGGTGGCTCTTATGGAGCTGGAAACTATGGGATGTGTGGAAGAGCATATAGGTAAGTGTGCTTCAGATTATGACAGTAGATAGAAATAATTTAAGAGAGCATAACGTTGAAATACCATTCTGAAAAATCATCTGAACTCTTGAAGAACTTGTGCTTTTTGGAAAAGAAAAGAGTTCTTAATGAATATGTTAATAAGTAACTAACAGCCTGAAATTTCTGGATTTCTGGAGACTGATAAGGCTCATGATTCACCTTGAATCAGGTGACAGAGCAGACCTTCTAACAGTAAACCTGTTCACATCCTTTTCTCCCATTTCAGTTCTTGGTGGAAAAATTGTGAAGTCTTGAACAGTCATTGGGCAGTATAGGCTGTTCCTTTATTCATAGGCATTCATAGGAGGAGTATATCAGCTTGTGTAAAAACTCCTTTTTCACTTCAGTCAGCCTGTTTTTATGAGTAAGGTTTGTATAACCCCGAAAGATTTTTTTATTGACCCTCTGGACATGTGTTATGTGATTTTTTGCATTTCATTTTTCAAGGTTCCTGATACTATTCAAGTTTTTTGGGATGTTTAGGGGAAAAATTCCTGTGGGTTAGAAATGTGAGCTGAAGAGACTCAAGAAAGAGAATTTTTTTTACGAAAGGTGTTTGAATAATGGAAATGAACAGAATTCTTAAATTTTCAAACATAATGCTGCAGGCATTGAAGTAGGTTAATGTACCTTTTTTAAAAAAACAATATATTGTAAAATTGTCATGCACAAAAATGTATTCTTGATTGAGCGAGGCTTAGTTCTTCACTAGGAAATATGACAATGTCTTACCTTAATGTTTAATATGTATTTTTTCAGTCCAAGATTTCTATATATGTGGCCAAATGCTCGCATATCAGTGATGGGAGGGGAACAAGCTGCAACTGTTCTAGCTACAATAGCTAAGGACCAAAAAGCAAGGGAGGGAAAACAGGTATATCTTTCTTCTTTCATTTCTAGTAAAGTCATTATCACTTACTCTTTCACTGGAGTTGGTCACTTTGTGAGCTAGAAAAGGGTGGAAGAAAGTGAGACAACAGTGAACTATCTCAATGCCACCTAGTGCATTCACAAACATGAAGCATTTGTGAAATATTATTGCTTACTTCTTTGAAATGTGAAAATAATTCCTAACATTTCTTATTTTTGCTTAAAAAGAGGAGTAATTCATATATCATCGTATTTTTGTACTGTGTGCACCAAGTTATTACTTCTACCCAAGATGAGCAGCAGGAATCTTTGTTTTGTGAGTATGAAGAGGAATATGTCAGGATAAAGTGTCTTTTCAATTATTATGAAGGCGGCAGTTTTAGAGAAAGTTAATTTTCAAATGATTGACTGATTAAGAATTATGAAGCTTACAACAGCAGAAGTCTGAAGAGGTTTGGAAAAGTTTTTGCTCATGTCAACATTTTAATTGAAAATTAGAGGTATATTGTTTATACAATAAACATGTTTTATTAAATCTTACATTAATATTTTGTAGTTTCAGCGCACACTCTTTTCTGCTGAGTTGGGTTTTTTAATTGCAAGGTTTATGGTTATACTATTGGCTTGATCCCATAAGAAATGGTTTTATTGTGATGCCTTAAAATTGTTCATATTTATCATGAATTGTTAATCAGAATAGTGAAGCAGTATGAACATGTTATCTCAGTGTCATTACTTTTCAACACTTGACTTGTTCCTTCTGTGGATAGAATCATCCTTATGTCGGTCTGTCTGAATTTCCCAAATCCATGACCCTCAGAAGGAAGTTCAAGAAAAAGAATTAGTTGTACTTAAATGTCAGTCAAGTGTGTTAGAAACTTGAAAGTTTTCTGAATTACTGTGACCAGTCTGGATCATAGAGAAACCCAGTGCTAGAATAGCACAGACTTACTTTATTAAAAAATCTTGCCAAAGGCAACCCAATTTTTTTTTCCAGTACACTATCTTCAGTAATTTTTCAAGTGCTAATCACCAATTACTCTTGCATTCAGTTAAGTATATATTTATACTCCTTTTTCCACCCACTTGATTTGGAAAGTACTATTTTAAGTTTGTTGTGAAACATGCAAAATTGACAATTGTGTGCTAAAAGAGTAAAAAAAACTTTGGGCAGATAATTTAGGCATTTTCTTCAGGTTGATGCTGCATATAAAGCTCTGCTATCATTGGGGAAGAAAATATTAAAGAATATTTTGTGTGTTTTTTTAGATGTCTGAGGCAGATGAAGCAGCTTTGAAGGAGCCGATCATTAGGAGGTTCGAGGAGGAAGGAAACCCTTATTATTCCAGTGCAAGGTAACGTACAAATAACTATTCTAAAACTTAATTGTAATCGTGGGACTTGACATCCAACACTTGGTATTAAAGAAGAGCAGAACAGAGCAGTCGGAAGCAAAAATTTTTGTTCATGTGCATTCAAACCAGTGTCTTGTCTGCCTTATCTCTGGGGCCTGGTACCACAAACTGTTTCAGAAGACAGCACACACTTGCAGCAGTTACTTCACTGGTTCTGTAAGAAATTATATGGTAGCATAGAGTTTCTATGTTATGTGTTTTATTCTGGATAAGTTTCATATCATTCTTCCCAGTGTAGTATCTGGTCACCTTTCTAAAGCCTACTGAACAATATAATGAGTGGTTGCATGTGTTTTAGGAGGAATTCATTTTAGTGGGCTCCTGCAAGTAGAAGAGGCCAGTGGAAAAGGAGGTAGCAGTTTCAGGAAGACCTGAAGGCATTGGTAAATTTCAGGTCATGGTCATAGTAGGGTGATATGGGTCATATGGGGTGATAGCAATGATGCTGTAGGGCTTTAGCTGATGGGTCCAGCATACTCATGTTTGCTCAGAAGTCCTTAGCAGCATTTCATGCTCAAGCTGATGGAATAATAGTAAATGACCAGGAACTAGTTAGGTAATGAAACAAGGTGGCATTCTGTAGTGATCCAGATACACCTGGAAAGTAGCCTGGGGGCTTTCTTGGTCTTTGATGGTTATTCTGTATTAGTTTCATCCTGTCAGTGCTAAAGCTCCTGCATATATTTCTGCTTTCAGTATCCAGAAGCTAATTTTCCACAGGCTCTCAGCTGCTAATGATGGTAGAGTGTAGCATATTTCAGTGACCCACATGTCAGCTGTGAAAGCAGCAGAGCTGGCAGTGAACAGTCCAAGAGACTCCTGGAGCAGAGAACTTCCTGGCCCAGGAATCAGAGAAGCCAGCCACAGGTGAGGTGTTCCTGGGCCTGGCACTCACCAGTGCAGAGGGGCTCATTAAAGAGGTGATGGCTGGAAGCAGCTGGAGCTGTAGGGGACACACTCTGGCTGAGTTCAGGATCTCAAGGCATGGGAGGTGGCAAAGAGAAACTCCAGACTCTAAAATTTGGAAGAGTGAACTTCCAGATGTTAAAATGGTTAGTGGATGAGATCACCTGAGAAACTGCCTAAGGACAGAGGAGCTGATTAGAGATGGCAATTCCTTAAAGACACTTTTCTTAGAGCACGAGAGCTCTTTATTCCTGTGTGTAGGAAATTGAGCATGCCAGGGTGGAAACTGGCATGGCCGAGCAAGGATTTTCTCCTCAAACTGAGGACTAAGAAGGAAACGTACACACTGTGGAAGAGCTCTTTCTTCATGATCAGAAGTAAGATGTGAAATTACTGCTAACTTCTACTTTTTTTCTGTAGAGATAGTGGAATATACTTAACTGAGATATTTATACAGGGGAAATCAACATTAATTTTAATGTTTCATCAAATGAATACGTTCATCAGGCTTTATCTTAATGGGTATTAAAAGAAATAGCACAAAAGTTTTTAACAGCTGACCTTTAACAGCTGACCTTGTGTTCTATGGTAAGAAGGAAAAATGAAAAAAATATGTATTATCGTTTTTTATAACTGCATTTTAAGGAGAAGAATATTCCACTTACAGTATTTTAAAAATGAGTCAAACTGTCTGTATTTAAAATTAATCCCTACTCCAGAGAAGATGAATAATGTGGGGTTTTTTTACGTTTGCCTTTTTTAATATGTTCACTGGAAATAGTCAGACTCTTTTACTCATGATTTATTTACCATTCAATGTATTAAATATATTAGCAATAGAAAAACTTATCCTCTCCCAAAAACCAACAGATGATTGTCAGTATTTACAACAGTAAGTTACTAGCCTGTAAGAAAGCAGTTTTACTTGTAAAGTTAAGACTAACATTAAAAAAATCACATTTTAATTTTATAATAATGTCTGATTTTTAGACATGAAACTTGAGTGTTTAATATCAGCTTTGTGCTCTCCGATGAACAACTTTTATCAGTTTATGTTTTCAGAATATCTGGCCATTTTGTGAAGTTAAGTTGCAAATCTAGTAGTCACCCCAGCAAGTAGCTTAAATTTGCCCAGTCAAGATGTCAGAAAGTGCATTTAATGCTAGGTGATGTGTCATTTATTTGAAAAAGCAGGGTAGTTATGCAGTTCATACTGTTTCCTCTTGGAAAGGAAATGTGACGTGCACAGATGTGAGTTGGCTGAGAACTAGCGTGGGTCTAGATTGCATGTGGCTGGGTTCATTTGATGCTGCACTCAAGATAATAAGCCCAGCTGAAGTCCAATGTCACAGCTGAAATCTCACTGAGGCTTATCTGGCTATAAGCAATGAAGGTGAAATGCCACTTTTCACAAAGGAGTGCTTTTGACAACACTGTGTGAGTGGCTCAGGTCAAAGCAGTCCTGGCTGGTTTCTCTAGCTTTTCAGTTCAAGTAGGTGCAGTCTGCATCATCTAGGAGCTTTTAATTGCTCTCTTGTAGAGTTAATTGGGTATTTCAGTGGATATACTCATGTTTCCTGCCCTTTCGTGCTTTGCATTAACTAATTCCTAAACAAGATCTCAGATCAATAGTTCAGAAGTTTTCATTACTGTGGAGTAGGCTGTCCAAGCAGAAACAATGAGATGAAGTGGATTACAGTCTTTGCAGCAAGTCTACTCAGGAGGAGCGATGTACCACTCACCTTGCACCTTGTGGACAACCCTTTCCTCAGCCAACATCAGCAGCTGCTTATTAGCAAGCATTTGCTGTAATATGGGGAGGACTAACCAGTCCCTTTTGCAGCCCATTCCTGTTGGACTCCAAGCGTAGTAAAACCCCAGCTGGTTGTCAACCAAATGTCAGGGTATTGTAATTGAAACTGAATCCAGACAGCCTTTGTTTTGTGAGATCGCTCCACCAAAAAGGTCAACAAGGAATCTAACAAACAGCTTTGCATTTCTGAGAGAATAAAAACGATAGATGGGCACAAAGGTTGTTGTTCGTATTGCTGCTTGTGTGCAGCTGGTTTGGAGGCTCCCTCATGCTGTGCTCCTGCCTAATGTCTGCCTCACCCTTAATAGCCTTTGAGATTGATGTGACCCTTCCACTTGACTTCATTAGGCTTTGAATCAAGCTTTTAGCAGTAATAAGGAGAGAGAAGGAAAATGCCCTAATGATCTTAAAAGACAAGAAAATATCCCTGTTTATTCTGTTTATATCATTTTGCTTATAAGTGATAACTTGCTATAAGTATGGATGTCAATACTGTTCCCTGCAGTTGTATTTTCTAATCAGACTTTAACCAATTTTTTGATTAGAACCTTTCACAATGAGCAGTCTTAATTAATGGCAGTCATTAGGCAGCACCCTTTTTAATGAGTTATATTAATCTGCTCACAGGTTTCTTAAGAGATTTCAGTGGTTCACATCTTAACAAATTACACAAGCATTTTACTTTAGGCAACTTCATTTCTTTTACTCACACTATCTCAGTTACAGATATTTTATGAGTGTAGTGTGACTCATGTTCCTGCAATGGGGTTTTAATAGATAGTTTAATTATTAATGTTACATCCCTGTAGAGAATGCAGTTTTCTTTAAACAAAGAGAAGCAGAAGCCAGAGGTGAGCATATGAAAGCAGCTTGACTTCTATGCAACATAAAATCTCTATGGTTGTCAATATAAGTAAATTGTGTTTTTCCAAAAAAAAGGGGGAAAAAAACCCAACCGAAATGCCATTAAAATGTTCTTCATATTTGGATATTTATTACAGCAGTAATCACTTGCAGCTTGCAAGGCATTGCACTGAGTTGGTGATTCTTTTGGGGTCAGTTCATACCTGCCCTTTCCAGGCCCTGAGCAGATGTGTTGACCATTTTAACTCTTATGAGTTCCCTCATTCTGTTTCAATATGTTTCATAAATAAGAAAGTTAATTGCAGGTGTTTATTGGAAAAAAAACCACGTTTATATGCAGAGCAAACAAACCTTTAGCAGTCAAAAAACCAAAATTTGCTTAAAAACAAAAATTGCTGTATTTGAGATTGTTCATAAAGTTGGGATTTTTTTCATAGTCTTAAAAAACCAGAAGGTTGAGATTGATTTGACCTCACAAAACTACTTTTATTTTCACTATTAAGGAGGATCTGCTCCATTCCTTTGGCAGATTAATCTTATTAATCTGCAAATCAAAATGCAAATACAAGGTAAAGAAAAAAAAAAAGCATGTGCATTAAACTTTGGTAATGCACACTCTGTGAAGTTGAAAGTATAGAAAATACTGTCTTGGCCATTCTGTCAGCTAAATTATGTCAAGAGCTATAACCATTGTCTTAAACCCAAGAAAGTTCAAACATCTCTTCAGTAAGTCTCTGTAAAACCAAGTTACACTTCTCTTAGGCTATTTTGAACAAAAAAGAGCTTCCAAGTGCTTTTGCTTTTGTATGGTAAGAAGCACTTCCTCTGAGTCTTTCCAATGGAGTATTGCCCAAATAAGCCCAAACATTCTAATGAGATACTACTTAAAATTTAGTTACTACTTAAAATTTAAAGATAAATTTAAAGTTAGGAAAGAAGTTACTCACAGGAGTCAGACAGCAGGAGTTCAGACCATGCACTTTATCCAAGTTATGATACAGACAGCTCTTGTGTCATCTGAAACAGAATTTGCTGTTAGTACCACTTCATGGATGTACAAGTGTGGCTGTTAGAATATTCCGGTGCTTGGGTTACTAGCCCACTAGAAGGGAGGTACTGGCTGAGAATCCTAAAATGAGAAGAAGTTGGATAGAGCTACAGTTTTATTATATTTGTATTTTAGGTTTATAGCAGGATTTGTTGGTTTGAGGTTTTTGCCATGCCAGAAGTTTTTCTCCTTTTTACATTTGAGAAAATTCTTTACTGGAGAGTGGTGACACACTGGGACAGATTGCCCAAAGGAGCAGTCCTCTGCCCTGTCCTGTCATTGTTTTACACCACAATGACACAGACTCTGAGATTCGGAAGGCTGAAAATGACTCCTTTATTTTTGGGATGTGTCTCCCTTTTATATGATTGTACACAGACCAATTTGATTGGTGAAACAAAGGCAAACCTCTTCAATCACATTGGTCAAACCAGAGGAACATCAAGAAGAAGTCCCTTCTGGGAAAAGGAATGAATAACATAGGTACAGTTACAAAAACATTTCTCCTGTTTACAGAAAATTCCCTGGGAAAAGAATTTCAGAAAACCAAAACATCTCAGGCATGGAACTAGGGATACATCTCACCCTTTTCTGTTTAAAAAAAAAAGGAAAGAAAAAGAAAAATGCACANGGTACAGTTACAAAAACATTTCTCCTGTTTACAGAAAATTCCCTGGGAAAAGAATTTCAGAAAACCAAAACACCTCAGGCATGGAACTAGGGATACATCTCACCCTTTTCTGTTTAAAAAAAAAAGGAAAGAAAAAGAAAAATGCACAGTGTTCAATGTCTGCTTGGGGAAGGACCATCTGAGCGATCACTCACATCATCTGCATCTGAGCTATCACTTGGAGATTCCTCCACTTGATGACTTTAATTCTGATCATGGTCTCCAGTTTGCCTGTTGGTCCAGTTCTGCCTTTGCAGTCACTTGTCAGGACGGACACACTTGGCAGGTACCCAGCATACTCCAGTGTCTGTGGGGACACAAGCATACCCACACCCTGAAGCAATAAGGTCATAGGGACCTTCCCACTGCTTGGTGACTAAATTTCATATCCGAACCTTCGTTTGAGGCTGATGTGTCTCATCCGAAGCCTGCAGCAAAAGGTGATGGTTCAAAATAACAGGATTATTGGAGTTCTGCAGCACCATAAGGTGATTGATGGTGTACAAAGCTTTTGCCAGCCGACTGTGCAGGGTTTCATCCTGCACCGTCCCTAGAGGTGTTCAGTGTCGGGTTGGATGGGGCTCTGAGCAACCTGGTCTAGTGGAAGGTGTCCTTGCCCATGGTGGGGGGATTAGAACTAGATGATCTTTAAGGTCCCTTCCAACCCAAACCATTCCATGAGTCTATCATTTTTTCAGAATTAGTTCTCTGCTTGTTGGGACCTGGCAGCCAGGTCAGTGACTGCCCCAACTATTGTGGTGCAAGGCTCTTTAAATCAAAATTTGGTTTTCACTCCCAAAAAAGAAAGAACCTGATTTTGCCCAGTTAGCAGCAAGTCTTCTCTTCTCCAAACTCTTTATTCTTCTGTGTTGCTCTTGTGTCCCATTTAGTTTAACAGTCTTCTGCTTGGGAAGCTGCACCATGATAAGATTTTTTTATAGCAGAGTATTCTTTCTGAGCTGGGTATCTTTTTTCTTCTCTGTTTAATAGTTTGAAAACAGGCTCCTAGAGCTGAACCTGAACCCTTGTGCCTGGTCTTGTTAAAGGTGTCTTCAACTGCAATTCTATTTTGTGCATCATAGGTCTGCTATCTACCTTGTAAAATAAAAGCATGTATTGTCCATCTCTTAGTATATTTATCTGATTTGATCAATATTACTTTCACAGCAAATGGCAAAATACAGCAAATATGGAAAACACTCAAGTGTCTTCTGCTGCCTTATCAGCATGTGTTTAGGTACAGTTTGCAGTCTTCTTGGTGGTGAGATTGGTGCATTCAGGATTGAAAGAAGAGTGCCAAATGTCTTATTTCCTATTGAATAGATTTTGCTAAATTTATCTCCAAACAATGTAAAATTTGCAGATGGAACTTCAGTTAGAAAGCAAAAGCTGTGTCTTCTCTTGGTAAAATCAGTCTTGGCTCCCTATTAATGACTGTTTCTTGTATTTTTAAATTTTCCACACAGAATTAAACATTAGCCAACACTGAAGTAAGTTCACAAAGAATGCAAAATAAGTCTCTCTAGGGAAAGATGAGATAAAGGAGAAGAATCCCTCTCTTAACCAAAGATACTCTTTGTGTTCTGCAGATGCTGATTAAAGTATGTGTTTAAGTGAGAGTGGGTTCCAATGAGCAGTGTGGTATGTTGTTTAAATACCTTGCTGGGGAAATAACAATATTTACAGGACAGTTTCATGGCCTGCTGGGAATTTCAACATGGATTCGAATTTAGGTGGGATGGAGCTGTCATTGAGAACTGATGCCACTAAGGCCTTAAATTTTGGATAATATCAAAGAGACTATTTGCAAGTGCTCACAATTTTGGGAACCTGGGAATTTGACAATTGCTCATTTATCATTTATTTGCCTTCAGGCCTGCATTAAGAAGGGTGGTATTTTTCAGTTGTTTAGAAATCAACTTAATGGTAAAATAAATGAATAATATTGGGTCTGTCTGAGGTGGAGTTCACTTTCCCACAGCAGCCCTCATGGTGCTGTGCTTTGCGTTAGTAGCTGGAAAGGTGTTGATGACACAGCAGTGCTGGCACAGCACCAGCTTCTCTCTCCAACGTTTTTCCTCCATCAGTATTCTGGGGCGGGCAAGATCCTGGGAGGGGACA
>VWYP01030650.1:45579-56123 GCA_013400435.1 Pycnonotus jocosus | reverse complement strand
AACAAAAAACCCCAAACAAAAGCAAAAACAAAACAAAAAACCAAACCAAAACAAAAACAAACAAACAAAAAACCCACAAAAAAACCCACAAAAAAACCCCAAACCACAAGCCAAAAATTAAAAGAAGTTAGTTTAGTCCATCAGCCACTCCACTTTTGCTTGCAAGGCAAGAAGCTCCTTCAAATCCTCATTAGGATACAATTCTAAGTGTTTGTTCTTGATACAGAAGCAAATCTGTGTGCTGCACGTGTTTCAAATCTGTGTTCTACTCTTGTCTGGGATTGCACTGACACAGGTGCAGCACCTTGAATTTGGTTTTTTCAAACCTAATGAGATTCCCATAAGCTCACTTCTTGAGCTTGTCCAGGTCCCTCTGGCTGGCATCCTATTTTCCAGATGTGTCAATGGCACCTCTCAGCTTGGGGTCATCTGCAAACTTGCTTGAGGATGTCTTTGTCTACGTCATTGATGAAGATGTTAAATAACTCTGGTCCCAGTACAGACTCCTGGGAGCACCACTTGTCACTGAGTGAGAATCTGAGTTCTTGACCACAGCCCCCTGGATGTGACTGCACAACCAATTCCTTATCCAAAGAACATTCCACACATGGAATCCATTTCTCTCCAGTTTAGAGAGTACGATGTTGAGAGGGGCCATGTCAAAGGCTTTACAGAAGTCCAGGACATCCACAGCTCTTCCCTCATCCACTGATGCAGTCAGTCCACCACAGAAGGCCATTGGGTTGGTCAGGCAGAGTTTGACCCTGGTGAAGCTGTGCTGGTGTCTCAAATCACCTCCCTGTCCTCCTTGCCCCATAGCACAGCTTCTAGGAGGATCTGTTCCATGATATTCCAGGCACAGAAGTGCAGCTGACAAGTCAGTAACTCCCACTGACTCAAGAGTTATGGGAAGAGATATTACCCTTGAAGAGTGAGACAAAAAAGTTGTTGAGTACCTCAGCCTTCTCCTCATCTGTCACTACAAGTTTCCCAGCCTTGTTTATCAGGGGTGGTACATTTTCTTTGTTCTTCCTTTTCTGGTTAACACACTCATAGAAACCCTTTTTGGTGTTCTTTGCATCACTTGCCAGCTTCAGCTTGAGCTTCATCTTGGCCTTTATCACCCCACCTCTACACAACTGAAATTCATCTCTTCATAGGCTTTTTTCTCTTTAGTATTTCCAGCAGGTGCCTGTTCAGCCATGCTGGTCTCTTGCCTTCCTTATCCAGATTCTCGCTCCTCGGATTTGTTAGGCACTCTGTGGAAAACTTCCTTAAAGAATTTTTCCACTCCCCTGATCCTCAGGGCAGTCTCCCAGGGGATCCTCTTCTCTATCTCCTTGAAGAGCTAGAAATTTTCTTAGGTGAAGTTCTGAATCCTAACTTTGTTTCTTACCAGACCCATATCCCTCAGGACTGCAAATTCCACCAGTGCAGGATCCCTGCAGCCCAGCCTGCCTCCAATCTTGATGTTCTCTATTAACTTCCATCCAGAGTATCTATGACAGGAAAAAAATTAGTCTCTTGGCACCTATGGTGATTTAAATTTTGATAGTACTTTCAGAAATCATAGGTTTGTTTTCTATTCTTTCTTGGTCAAATTTCCAGTTAGACAGCATGCTGCCAGCTTTACTTTCTGTAAAGTTTTCTACAGACTGGGATCTTCTCCTTCATTTCCACTTCTCCCAGACTGAACTGTTCAGTACTCACCCAGTACCATCTCAGAGGTATTCATGGTATCTGAGGATGACGGTAACTATTCACATTGTGGTCTAACTTGCACCTTTTTATTCCTGCAGGAGTATTACAGCTTCAATATAAATCAAACCTTCTCTCATATTAGCCCCTCAGGTGCCTTCATATATCTTCTTCACCTCCTACAAAACTTTCTGACTCACTGATTATTAGACCATTTTATTGTGGTCATTCTTGCTACATCCAAAACTCAAAGGCAGGGTACACAGTTACAAATAAAGGGAATTATGATGTTGGGCAGGTCAGCAGAGGGTGAGATGAATAAATGTGTGACGCTGCAAAGCCACTTGTTGAGCTGGAAGTGGCCCTGTTGAGCCAAAGTAAGGTGGTCTGGGAGTAAAGTACATTTTCTTTATGTTCCTAACTTGAGATGGTTTCTTCAGTATCTAGGTGTTTGGATATGAAGATTATAGAGCTGAGTCCACATCCTACCCCTCAACTGCCCCCAGACCCATAGAGGCAGCTTAATATCCTTCTAGCATATCATAAATGGGTCTCACACTCATAGGAACGTCCCAGGGTCTCATCAGCTTGGCCTGAATTTTAAGACTTCATGATTGATTATGAAGTGGTTTTGTTGCCTAAATTATGTTGCAGTCTGAGAGATGCTGATCTTGTCAAAAGCTAATTATAATTCTCTGAAGTTCACAAAGGAAATAGAGTTTTTAAAAATGATGGTTTGTAGATGCTACTAGTGGAACAGTATCCATTTCTCTCCATTGTGAAAATACAGTTACAAAAGAAATCAGTTGACAGACATCAGCCATTACACCATTACATGCTTCTACCACTATCTCCAGATTTCTTCAGAGTCTTTTTGCTTGCAGACACTCTCAGTGACCTTTTCCTATTACTTTTTTGGTGCTTGTCATTTTTCTGCTGGTATTATTCTTCCTGTTTTCTCTTGAGGCATTAGGCTATCTACACATGACTTCATATTATTTCCTCCTTATTCATTCCATGCTTATTTTAGTTGTTTTTTCCTTCCTTTTACTTTTTCTACCAACTTCCTATGTATATCTATATAGTCCTTGCTTTTTCCCATACTTCAGGGAGCTGCCTGCTCAGAAACCTCTTGCATTTGGACATTGTAATGTGAATGTGATTCATTGAAAACATTCAGAAACAAGATAATTTTCAGCCATAAACAATGTTCTTATTTCATTATGACAACAACAACATTTGCCCCTACTTTGACCATATATTTAACCTAAAACAGTAAATCAGGTCCCTGACTCAGTGCAGCATCTGGGAAGAAGTAGGGCAAGAGTAAAGGAAAGCCTAAAATGATGATGAAACCAAGGCTCTGCTCAAGATGACCTTTTTGTGCCTTTTCATTGTCAGTAGATGCATGAAGAAACTGAGCTCAGGCCCAGGACTCTGACTTTTCAACTAAAAGCTTGAGTATTTAACTTTTTTCCACTTTTGTCCCAGCCCCTGTATCTACCTGGAGTTAGAGAAAGGAGCTTTAAAACCAGGTCAAATCTACAGTGACTTTTCTATAAGTAGACCATTAATAGAATGCATGCATTACTTTCTCCACATCAATGTATTTCTCGTCTACCTTTATACATAATCTTGCACCTAATTTTCCATATTTACCTCCTTCCTCACTATAAATATCAAAACTTTAGATGGAACAGAGTGAAATAAATGAAAGAATGTGGAGTGCACATAAAGCAAATCACAATGTTAGTAACCATTCCACCAAAGTGTTTTGTACTCTACAGGACAAGTTAAATCACAACCACATGAAAAAAGTCTGCCTAAATTTAGGATAAATTATTCTTTTCTGTAATTTGATTCTGTATTTCAGAATTTCAATGTCTTATTCCTGCTGCTCCACTTCACTGGCCCTGCAAAAATTGAGAAAGCTACACTAAATCCCACAGATTGTACAAAACCATCTATATACTGTTTGCCTTAGAAGCAGAGTGCAAAATTTTATAGTGTAGTGCCATTTGTTTCCCCAAGGAAAACAGCCCACGTAAAATATTGCAATACATCCATTGTGAGCTGGTTCCTGCATGCAACAGCAGTATTTTTGAGTATATAGCATTTAATTTCTTATCAACAAGTCATCCAAAACTCAGCATTTTAATTTTTTTTAATGGGAAAACCTTTCTTTCCCCTTTTCCTACCATTCTGGGGGAAAAAAAAGGAAAATTGAAGGATTAGATTAACTATCCAATTATAGAGGCTTTGAGCCATCAACTAGAAAGAATATTTAACTCTTTAGGTTAAGAGTTCTCCTTTTCACTTGAGACCTTCTGCTAGCCTACTTTGCAGCGTCTAATTATAAACCCAGGATAATCCTCCTTCCCCTATCTGGCTGTTGTCTGATAATTTTTTTTTTTGTATTGTACTATTCTTCTTTCAACTTGAATAATTCTAATGTTTGACAACACACAAAAATTAAAAATTTTATTTACATTAGATTTTAAGGATTACTATATTCATGTTTGTTATTGGTGTCACTGGATGTGAAGGATGAAAACACAAGTAATATTAACCAAAATATCAACCAAAATACTAACCAAAAAGAAAAGCTATGCAGAAAGTATGTATAATATTATCACCTAAGCAAATTCAGACAGCAAAAGTCTCTGTGTCAGGAAGCTGGAACAAGCAAACATGCATGATAAATGAGGAAATGTGGTGGGGTTTTTTAGCATTCCGGATGGCAAATATCTGGAGGAAGTTGTCAGGAAAAGTGATACAATCAAATGAAATTATGTGTCCTGACAGTTCCCTGACTCAGTTTCCTTGCAGTAAGACAGGAATACTTGGTTGTCTACTTTCACATCCTACAAGACCAACTAGATCTTCCCAGTCCCTGAGTGGGATGGCACAGAGGCTGCCTCTGCCCTGATGCCAGCATACAGCCATCAGGGCAGCCACTGATCCTTGCTCTGTAGGACTGGGCCACAAACTTTGCAAAGGATTCATCCTACCATCTTGACCCCACAGAATTTCTCATGTCGGTGAGAGACATGAGAAACGAAAATCAGAGGTGCAAGATGGAAGTGATCACTGAAGACATTACTGAAGAGGAGAATCTGGAGGAGTTCTCAAAAGCAAAGCACAGACAGGGTTTAGAGCTGCTCAGGTGGCTGGATTGCAGACAGGACACAGCCAGACTCTTGCACTGTGCCGAGTGTGGCACTGGACACACCACATCCCCATGCCTCCAGCCTCACAGCATTCCCAGGCTCATTGCATCCCTGGGATTGCTTCTTCCCAGTGCCAAAAAGATTAGCATGGCCTCACAAACAGGTGTTAACTGAGTCCTGGGTGAGAATCCCAAGTGAACTGCTTGAGAGCTGCCAGTAACTTAGGAGACAGCTATAGCCCTTTCTTGTTCCAACAGAAGGGCTTCCTGTATTATCCACTCAATCCCAAAACCAGAGGGATTTATCTTTATCTTAGACATCAAAAACAGCAGATAGTGTGAGTGTTGGGTCATTAATAGGGCAAAATTCAGAAAGATCCACAGGTTAATGTGCTATGTGAACCAGATTTCCTTTCAGATTACATCTTCTTTGTGTGATCTAAGCTTTTAAGGTCTTTCCATCTGGGACACTGGATAATTCAATTAGAAAATTCAGCACAAGACAGTGTCTCTGCCTTCCACCTTGCTCATCCATCAGACTGACAGGAGCATGTCTGCCTCCGAGGTCTGGAGTTGGTCTTTGATACCCTGGCAGCCTGGCTCCAGGAGTGTGAGCAAAAGCCAAGCAGCTGAAGCAGCAATAACATCAAGCAGGAAACAAGTAATTTCCATGCCACTGGAAAAGCATGTGCAGAGCAATCATATGTGGCCTGCAATTGTGTTTGTGAGTAAGTGTTTCAGCTATCATTCTTAATATGAGTTTATTGCTGGCAGTGGCCTTGTGCTGAACAGTGGCGTCACTGGACCTCAACTCAGTATTCAAGCTCAGATGAAAAATTGCAGCAATGCATGTTTTCTGCCAATTTTAATATGAGCTCAGCAATTATGCAAAGCATTCTTTACAGATACTGCATTTGGGGAGCAGAGGGGGTGTTTTTCAGAGCAAGTTAGATAATTGGGATTAGCCAGGAAGGCATCTCTATCAGCAAGCACATTTTCTTTTACAAGCATTCCCCAAGGGCTAAACCACTTGAATTCATGTGTTTGTGATGTGTCTTTGTTGTCTAGCTGTGGCCAGGATTACCTGCTCTGAGGGTGGCACAGCTTCTAAACGCATTCAATATGCACTTAGACAAACAGTGCTATCCTATAAATAGGATCCTGACTGGACTCAGATGACTGAAAATAAAGAAGAACCACATAGACTGAGATTGGAAAGTGGCAAATCAGAAGAGCTGTTAAAGACATTGATAAGCTCATGAATACCATGAAGAGATTTAGGATAACACTTTTTTAATATCTCAACTAAGTGCTAGTTATTTAGTCATGCAGCACGGGAACTTACTTATGTAAAAAAATATCCATATGTTTAAGAAGCAACTAAAAATAGCAGAAAAAGCCACCATAGATATTAGGAGCACATAAGCAAATATTATGCACCCTCTCTTGATTTATATTTTGAGTAGGTATCCAATACTAGTCCACTGGTGGACACAAGATAATGGGATAGATGGAACTTTGCACCAATGTGGCACTTTTTACATATCTACCTTCTAAAATTGCCACTGGAATTTATCCCAGTCTTCATAGGCTTGTAAATCACATGTGGATTTGGTGTGCACAGGATATCTTGATGAATTGGTGATAACATGGAATAAACAGCACTATTTTTTAAACTGTCTGTGGGAAGTATACCTCCAAACATCTTAAAACTCTTATCCAAGTGAGAAATTTTTGGAACATACTATGTCTTTGCCACAACACATTTAGCTATAAAGGAATCTGTTTACTCAGAAGGAAACACTAAGAAAGGCCTTCTGAATTTTAGAAACTAATCTGACTTCAGAGGAATACTAATGTTCAAATGGCACCTTCTGCTTTGTCAATTTGTGTAACGCTTGTAAGTCAATATGTCACTCTGTCCTGATATAAGTGCAAGTAATGGATTAATTGGATCATTGGGTGTAATGAAAATAGTCCCATGAGAGCACAGATGTAAAGACACACGAGCAAGATTGTGGACTACTAGCAACAGCTGAAAATACTTTTATTTCAGACATGCAGATCGTGACCTGACTTTTAAGTGTAGTGATCCAGCATATGGTTTACAGTGGAGTCTTGGAGGAATAATCACCACTGGTGGTTATTTTCTGTAACATCAAGGCAGGTACATAACCCTCCCAGTATCACTCAGTGTGAATATTTCAGTCTTCCTGGATTAGCACCATAGCTTTACTGGTGATGAGTATGACACAGTGAGCACTCTTCTCCTCCTTTTAAGTAACTCAGACATTATATCCTACTGATGAAATGACAGAAGAAATTTTAAAGCATTTTACAATGCTCTCTCTTGGTTTACCATTTCTAATTTATGATCTGTTAACTATTACTACGAGGTTCACAAGCAGCAACAGAAAGTCAAGCCAATTGTCAGCAGGCTCAAATTCCCTCTAAATGAACTGTATCTTTCCATGCAGTGGAAAAGTCTGGTGACATCTGCAGATGAAAGAATAAAATAAAATAATTTTGTGCCATTTCAGATAGAACCTTTTAAACACCTAATTTTTTCCAAAAGCAGCCCCAGTTTTATAAAAACCAACAAGGAACTGATTTATCAGTTACTTCAACACTTCCATACTTGTCTGCAGAGAAGCAGAAAAAGTTGCAGTGTGTTTTTGTTAAACATTGCCCAATATACGCAACTGCACACGGAAATTGATGCCTTCCCTACGTTTTAACTGTTAATGCATAAACCAGCACAAACTCTCATGACCTAACATCTGCATGAGGGACTTTTGTGTTCTCTCACTTCTTTCTTTCACACTGGTAGTCTCGGAGATTTGGGGTTTTTTGTTCGCACTACCTTAAAATATCATAACAAAAAGAAGAAGGAAGAAAAATCAATTTATAGTCAATCTGATAAAAAGGAGTTTTTTTCTCACACTTTTTGAAATGCCTAATGTACATAGGGCCAAATTCTAAGCCTTTTTAAAACTGAAGGCAGGATGAATAATAACAATAACAATAACAATAATTTTTAATGTAGTATTTCTACACAGAGAAATTTCCATGTTGCTCAGGTTAATCACTCATAATTAATAATTCATCCATCTCCATTAAATAACTTTAAATCATTGAATCAAGCTGTCCAGATACCTCTCCTAGGCTCCCAATCATACTAAAATGATGTGATCATCTGCAACACTAGTTCTGAGTATTTGAAACATACTTTTAAAATTCTGCCCCCATTTAAGGACACAGAAGCCAGTATGGAATCAGGAACTGAATGTGTATAAATCAAGTTCCTTTCATGTCGGTGAAATAATCTGAATTTCCTAGGAAGTGAAGGACTGTCTTCAGTTCTTCATTTTTAAATGTGGGTCCTCATTTGTAGGAGCAGGACTGTTAGATCATAATACAGAGGTACTCGGTCATTCAATTCAGTTTGTGAAGATTTAGAAGATCAACTAGAAGATCAACTTTCCCTTGTTCCCTTGATCTAGAAGATCAACTAGAAGATCAACTTTCCCTTGTTTTTTCCAGTCTGTTCTCTTCCAGCTGAGCAAAATTACTCTAAAAAACCTAGTTTTTAACACTCAGTTTGCCAGGTTAAAGTGCACCTTCCTGAGAAATTGAATTTAGAATAAGCAGCCTCTGCAGCACTCGGGATGGCTGGTAATCGTAGGATCAGACCTTTCCTTCAGGAGACAAACACAAAGAATTTTGACATTTCTTTTAAAAATATATCAGACCTAAGCTGGTAGATTAGTTAACAGTTCCTGTTTGCTGGGGAAGAAATCTTTTCAAACTTAGTCAGCACTTTGTGTCAGATGCTGAATGTCTGCGGTCATAATCTTAAATTCCTGTTTGTTTGCAGTCAGCTGGTTTTTTTTTCTTTTTTCCATAAAAACAAGTCATCTCACAGGACTCAGTTTCCCCAGATGTCACACTTTTCACAACCAGGGTGTAAGCCACTTGTCTTCCTCAATGCTGAGGTCATGAAAGATCACTCGTTTGTCTCCTGTTTCCTTCACACATAACATCCTCTAGAGCATACCTGCCTACTAATGGCTTGTTCAATAAATATAACAAAAGCCATTCCCTTCATGTTCTACAGAATAATTCAGTGCAAAGAGAATCAGGAAGCCAAACAATACATATGAACATATGTCTTTTTGAAGGATTGGCTAACACAACTCATTGATAGAAGCTATATATGACTGTGAAATCATATTCATCCCAGAAGTGGGATTCTACATTCTCTTATCATCCACTAACAGTTTAAGCATTTTGTCGTTTTATTTTGTTGGTGTACACAGTCTTTACACTTTCTGATGATGAATTTTGTCCCAGATTGATTTTATATTTATAAATCTTTTTGGGGGCTTTGCAGTCCCTCAGAAGGGGGGCTATTTTTCACATGACAGTGCAAGAACAGTGGAATATACAGCTGCAAGCCACAGGGCACAGCTGTACCTGTGCTGTCATCTCCTCCAGTGTCTTCCAGTGCTCAGGGGAAAAATCTCCCATTAAAAGGGGCTTAATAATTTGGGGCTTACATACTTCTTTGAACATAAAGTCCAGGAACTGACACATTGCCCAAAAAAGTGATGTAATGTGGTGCTGCCACAAGCTGCACCACAGTGTACTGGGGGCTAGCACTTCACAGAAGCTCAGGGAATACAGCCATGCTGAGCAGGGCAGTGCTAAGGAATTGAACAGTGATGTGGGATTTACCTAGGCAGTGACACTCAATAATGTTAGATCGTCAGGATCACCCTCAGCATGGTTTTGGGCCAACAAAACAAAGAGATTCCTAAAATCTCCTATGTATGGTAATTCCCAGTTGTGGCCATCATGTTTAGAAATGTAAATGGGGTTAACAAGATGTGAGCTCAGAATTCTAAGAGGATTGGCCTATGTGCCATTAAAAATCTGTTATGATTGATATACAAGTGTGGACATGATTTTCTAAGAGACTTTGCCTGCTGCACAGTTGCTGGTTTTTCCCAAGGGAAAAACCATCAACAACCAACTTATCTCAAAACAAATTCAGAAAACAACCAGCAGCTTCTCAAAGCGACTTCTCAAATGGTGTCATGGTTAAGATTCCTGCCTATCACACAGGAGTCTCAGTTCAATTCCCCCAAACAGAAATCAGCAAAACACCACCTGCAGAAATTGTTTTGAGAAGCTGCTGGTTGTTTTCCAAATTTGTTTTGAGGGAAGTTAGTTGTTACTGGTTTTTCCCTTGGGAAAAAACAGCAACTGCCCAGCAGGCAAAAGTCTCTTTAAAAAATCATGTCCACATACAAGCATAGATGGAACTCTCACTTCAATGATTCACTAATTGTGACCTTAGACTTTATTATTACAATAGCTGGTATCTACAAATCATATTATGACCCCTAAATCTGCTCCAGAGCATGCACAGCACAGCAGGGTAAAACCCCATAACAACAATGTCTCACTGTCTGCAAGACTCCTGACTTAACCTTGGGTTAAATCAAACTTTTCCATCTTCCTTCTGAGGCTGACAGTGATGATGTGAGACCTTGTCTCTCCATGAGTATGTTCCAGTGGAACTGGTAACTGCACAGGCAGGACTGGGTAGCCCCAGGCCACATCCTTCTGGACAACTGGCACAGAAAAATGGAATTTTTCTTTGGGAAAAAAA
>VWYP01030650.1:0-45536 GCA_013400435.1 Pycnonotus jocosus | reverse complement strand
AAAAAAGAAAAAAAGGCATTGACAAATTCTTGTGCTTTTGGAATGAAATCCAGAAGTATTTTTTCCTGGATGGGAGAGAGAACAAATACCAGCAATAGGAACTCAGTCCAAAGAAGTCAATAGAAGTTTTATTGGTTGGTATTTTTATGATCACACTACATAGGAAAATAACCACTCATAAAAACTGGTTGCTTTTTTTCTCAATTTTGCTCTTCAGACATAATTGCAGGAACAGCTCTGCAAACTGTTGTGTTATCAATTTGTTATGTCAGAATAAAACAAAAGAGTACAGGTTTCAGAAAAAGTGAATATCATGCAGATGGTCATCTTTAATCAGTGTATCATCCCTCTAAGTCAGCCAGAGTCCTATGGAAATAAGTTACTTAAAAATAATAATAGATAAGGACTACCTTATTCTTTGTGCATTTTGAGGCTGCCTTGTTATCTAAGCACTGAGACAATTACTTTTCCCACTATAGTTTTTCCCCCATGTATTTCTCTTTCATTTTTTGCTTCTTCATCAGACCAGTGAAAAATGAAATTGGAAAGCATAGGTGCCCATGGAACAAAGGGAAAACAAAGCACTGTGGAAGTGGAAAAGAGAGGGACTCTGCAACAGTGGATTTAGTGTAGTTTGTAGCATCATCTTTCCAGACTGTCCAGCAAGAGGTCAATTGCTCAACTCGTCATGTTTCAAGGAAAGACAAACTCATGACTTTTGCAACCAGAAAATGTTGACATAATGGAGTTACTAAGAAAACCTGAATCTTAGTCATTCTCTGCCCTACACACATTGCAAGCAAAGTCACACAAGTTACGCACATTAGTACCACCAGGTTTTTTTGTTGTTTTGCCTAGAAAGGCCTTATGATAGCCTGGCAAAATGCTTTTTTGTTGTCAGCACACAAACATGAGTTTTCCACAAACACATGAAAAAGAACATGTTGAGCCTGTAGCATGGTTGTATCCTTGCAATGTATCCAACACCACTGCAAGGAAGGGGAACTGCCAAGAACTGCCACCAGGACAGATTCAGACACATGTGAGTATCTCTGCCTCCAGTTTCTATTATTATTGCACTTTTAAAGCCCTTGAAGAGCCATTAATCCTGTATTCAGGAATTCTCTCAGTATTGAAAATTCTGGACAATGAACAGCCTATCAGAGTGCAGCACGACTCCACCACACATTGAAAGAGTCACTAGTGGAAGCAGCAGTAGCTGGATATGCAGAAGACTGAGCCAGCAAAAAACTAAAGGGAATTACAATTGTAGGCAAGGGCTCTCTGGCATAAAGCAAGCAGGAGAAAGGCAGAGTTAGCTGTGTGATTTGAGCAGAACAAGCAAGGCATGGAGAGGGATGGAAAAACACACAAGCAGGTGTGGGACCCCATGCCCTTGTATTACAGTGGGTTATTCCCACTGTAGTGGGAAAGGAGGGGGTGGATGCCACTGGAGGGCACAGACTGTCTGCCTGCTGCTCACTAGGCGATTTGCATGAGAGGAAGTGAGAAAATGGTTGCAAAAGGCAGTACAGCTGAGCTGTGCCCCTGCCTTGGCACCCCAGACTGCTGCTAAGTCCTTGCAGGGACACTTGCTTTCAGACTGCTTTCAGAACTCCCACTTGTATGCTCTCCTATTAGCAAGTCACTTTCTATGCTCTCCTCCTTTTCTGAACTGCAATATGGCTGAATTGCATAGATTTAATAAAAATAAATATCAAATATTATTTTTAAAACATTAATATGTAAATCTTTGTGTCAAGTCAGTGAAGATGATGATTAAGAGTCAAGAAATTTTTGGGGAGACAAACCAAAAATAAGGTGTAGGTGTTTATATAGCCATTGTTTTCTGATGATCTTCATTTTTATGCCCTGAAGATGTGTGCAAATGGTCTCCATATAAATAAACTTCAGCTATTGACATTGACTAAATCAGTGTGAATTATGATGAGAAGCCAGGATTTCTAAAATCTTGATAGGCATATTTAGCTACCTCTTATATCTGCTTCCTTGTATTCAGAGCAAGTGATCACAGATAAATCACAGATCTACACATTTTGCACATGATGTAAAAATTGTGGAAATAATTGAACTGAAATGTGAGGAGCATATCGACAAAATTTTATTTGCATGTGTTAATGTTCCTGCCTTCTAAGTTTGAACACTTGAATCCTTTGCTCTTCTAATCAATACAGGAATACAAAATGTGCCTTTTGTTTAGGAAGTCATTAGTATATCAACTTCAACTGAAGTAACAGAAATGAAACAAAACCTTATGTTTTCCCACAAAAGTGAGTGACCAGCAGTAAATTCTGGGTAATGAAAGGGGTTTGTTTAATGACAGAAAGATCTCAGGCAGAACTAACCACAAGTACATGTCATTCTTTATTTATTGTGAAGTTGGGAGGGGAAAGTTTGTCTGCCTTTGACACTTGAAAGCTAAAAGTCACACTCAAAATATTTTCAAGTTACTAGTAAAATTAAGGTCCTTACACCTGCTATAATTTCCCAAATATATAGATACTCTGCTTTGAATATGTACCTCAAATACAGAATTCTTGCCATTACTAATGTAACCTAAACAATTTGGTACTTTTTAAAACAACCCATTAGGAGTCTTTCTAATTGACTGGCAAACAGGTTTCTGCTGGGATGATATTATCATCTAATGGCCTTAAAAAGGATAAAACTACTGAATTATTGAATCTAATTTAAATTATTCAATAATTTAAATTCCACTCAGAGGCAGAAAACCCACAACAAATCTGTTCTTGCTCAAAGTAATTTTTTTGTTGTTAATTTGTGATTTAAATGTCTAAAGAATTTTCTCAAACTTGATTTTATTTATTTTGCTGTATATCATGCTTATAAGATACTGCATGTTTTTGTAATGGGAAAGGCTCATGTCATTTACTTATTGAGCTGCAATCGATAGTATACCTGTTGTTTCTTGTATTGCAATAATTTTCATTGTTTTCATCCTAATAATTCAGCTACTATAATTCAAAATAGTAGTGTTGAAAGACAAGAAAAATGAGTTTTCTAAAAATAAATCATCTTCAGTTTATTTGTATTTTCCATCATTTAACACAAACATTTATTTCCTAATTAAGATGCTCAGGAAGGGCATATAGCACTCACCATGTGGGGCTCTGAGCAGCTGGATCCAGTGAAAGGTGTCCCAGACCACAGCAGGGGCAGTGGGACCAGGAAACTTGTGGGCCCCTTCCAGCCTAAGCCATTCTATGCTTAGAAATACAGCAATACCAAAAACTTGACATCAGGGTGTTTCACAACATTTTTGCCAAAAATCCAGAACCCCAACCAAAAACCTTACACAGTTTAACAGTCCGAAAAAGTTTGTTAAGGAAAGGTTACTTACCCTGCATATCCCCAGAGATTCTGGCCTCATTATCAATTACTTTGGTAATTTCCACTGATACGAATACCTGTTCTTTGGATGCTTGTTCAGACTACTGTCCTTATTTCATCGAGGAGACTAAACAGCAGCTAGGTGTTATATAATAAAAATGCCTTTTAGGAATTTAAAAACAGAGTGAGAAACTTCTTTTCTTCATTTTTTCCAAGAATGTGAGCTGTATACATAGTGTGAAAATGCAGGATAAAACATAGAATATTTTTCTTCAGTATCGTAGACACTTTCTTGCCTTGCTCATTGAGGTAGATAGGTTTATTTTCATGCTAATGTCATTTCCTTTTGAAAAGGAATAGTGACTTCTGCTTAAACAAGAGGAACAACCTAAAGGTCTGTGCATTGGTTAGGAGGAGAGCTGCTGTGCTCAGGGAACACAGCACTGTGAGGACTGTCTTTGCTGGGCGTTGCACAGGCACCCAGCTGCAGCCAGATGGTTACTTGGCTCTTCTGAAAAAAGAGTATTAGTTAACAAAAGCCTAAGGAAGTATAGGGCAACTCTTCCAGTTTTGCTCTTTCCTTCCAAGCCTTTAACTTCCTTCCCAAACCAAAACTTCACTAGTCTTTGACAAAAACATCTGGTATGACAGAGACTGAGTGCACTAGAGCCAGCGTTTAAATTTAAGGTGGCTTTGATTAGACTCCAAAATGCCTAGCAGAATAATTGCACCATAGACCATTCAAAGAGGTAAAGAGCATACCATGGCTCTGTTATTTTAAGAGAACCTTTGACAGCAACCTATTTGTCAGAGCAAAGTGTGAAATAGTGAAGACCCAAATGATCATCCCAATACTGCAGAAGCCCATGTGTTCAGGCAGGCAGTACTCACCTTCACTGGACCCAGAAGCTGGAGATTGTTGGGATGGGTGTTGTGCCCATGAGGATGTGTGTACTCAGGTATCAGGATAGGCCAGCCATTCATTTCCCCCTTCCTCAAGGAAATGAGGTGAGTAGAACTCTTTTCTTGGCTGCTGGTATTCATTTTAATGTTGTTCTTTCAGCAGCACACTTCAGCTTGACAAAACTTTACTCTGTCCTTCAGTTCATAATTTTTCAGACTTTATGTCTCGTTAAGCATATGTTTGGGTCTTCATTTAAGAATGGCTTCATCTGAAGGCTTAATTTGAAGACTTCCAAATAAACAGCAGTACAGTGATGTTCCATGCATGTTTTTGCAATACTTAAGCTGTGCACCAGAAATGTTTTCTATTCACTCTGCCTTTTTTTGTTACCTTGGTTACTTGTTAACCTACCACAAACCATCATCAAGACAGATCTCAGTCATTTTCTTGTAAAGCGAAACATTTGTTTATTATGACTTATTAATGTTCTCACAAGAGGGAGAAATTGATTTCCTCAAGTATCTCTTCTCACTATAACACTTTGCTTAGGTTCCTTTCCTATTTCAACTACCTTTTCAAACATGGACATCAGCATCAAAAAATCTGTTTGATTTTGCTCCCATCAATGCTGCATGGAGATAATACTTCTTTCTTAAGTTACTAGAGACAAGAAAGAACTACTCTTTCATCGAAAAGACTGGGCTGCAGATCATGTTAAACTGATGAGGTTTTCTACTGTCATCTGCATTCATGTGCAGTTCCTGTTCAGTGTCACTGATTTCTAGGAAGAGTGAAAACTCCATTTTGTCTTTTTTTGTGTTTTTCCTCAGATATGGTTATGTGAATGCACTTGGAAGTTTTTCCAAAGTCCATTCTCCTCTTGCAATTGAAGTACAGAAAAGAAAAAACGGAGTCAGAAGAGGGAGTAAAAAAAAATAACCCAATAACTAAGAGTACCACAGGAAGAAAAAAGGGAGGGAAAACTGTAGCAGTGTGTTAATAACATCTTTGACAGTCACAGAACATGTCTTTAAACATAATTCCTCACTCTTCAAATATCTGCAAAAATATCATGTTACTAAGTTACTTCTGTAGCTGTTTTACATTTTGGTCTTTCAACATATGAAANCTGGCTTTCTTTTCCATAGGAACCACCCCTGTACAACCATGCCATCTGCCTGTCTGTCTCCCAGCTTCAACTTCAGTGCAACATCCAACTTGAGCCAAGTTTGAGAGAGGTGCAACATTCTCAAGGATGCTAAGTTATTACAAGTTCATTGGAAAATTAGCAGCCTAAAAGAGGAAAGAAGCCCAACTTAGTATCTCATGGTGAGTCAAAGACAGATCCAACTCAGTGCCTCTATTTGAAGAGGCAGCAGCCATCTGGCCAGTGTGTAGGCACATTTTGGCTGGTTTGTCAAGACACAGAATCATAGAATTATTAAGACTGGAAAAAATCTCCAAGCATACCTTTGACTGATCACACCTTGGAAACTAGACAGTGGTAACTAAGTGGCACGTCCAGTCATTTGCTGAACGTCCAAGGACAGTGATTACACCATCTTCCCAGACAGCCCATTCCATGCGGAATGAAATATTTGAGCTGATTCAATTTTATATCAGCTTCCAATAAAAAATCATTTTTATTTACACTTTATGAGGGGCTTTTCATCATGCCAATATTGCCCCTAACCTATTTGTAGCTTAGACATGTCTAGCTCTCTGTATTGCTTTCAGATAAGTACAGAACCAGGTTTTGAAATGCACTGACCTGAGAAATCTGATAGGATGTCACAAGGGATTCTGCACCCTTATGTTATTATTTCCACACTCAAAAAGCAGCATTTAATAAAAGTTCATTCTGCAGCAAGTTTGGGCAGTGTTCTGTGAAGGCTCCTACATTTTTAAAAGCCAGTCAAAATAACCTCTTGCCAAGGGGTTCCAAACCACCAGGAGCGTGATTTTGTGTTGTACTCATCTGAGAAAGAGACTCTACCATGGTGAAATCACATCTGCTGTCAGCTGGGCCCATTTATTAGATGTTAGAGAAAACAGTCGAAGATGGAGCAGCAATACGAAAACAATCTGTCAAGACAAAGAAAACACAGAATATAACCCATTAAAATTTGAAAACCAAGTAAGCATTGTTGCAAAAGCAATGGGAAAATGTGTCTGTAAGGCAACTGCTGTGTGGCAGTAAAACGTCAGAAAATTTGCTTTGCCTGGGGCTGCAGGAATGTGTGATGATATGGTTTCTGAGGGACTATTTAGTGAGAACTGAAAATAACAAAAAAGAAGTGGTAAAACAATCAGAAAAGAAAAACCTTTGGTATTAACATCTACAGGTGGTTGTCTGGAGAAGAAAATGTATGCAATGCCTTTGTTGCAGAATACCTGAATACTTAGACAAAAACATGCTGGGAATCAGCGGGTTTACATCAAAAGAAATTGCAATAAAACCAGCAAGGTATTAGACAGCAATTGTGTTAGACAGAGTATTAGATATCTGAAAAAAGTTTTCATAGTAGCCACTGATATGAGCCTGGAGCTGCCTGTGCCAAACAAAAGGAACAAGGTCTGTGTCACAAAAGAGAGGTTGGTTCATAGCTGTGGGCTACAGGACAGGACCAGTCTCCACTCCCCAGGGACTGCCAGCACTCACCAGTCAGTGACTCAGGTAACAGCCAAGACAGCTCAGCAGTTCTCCCCAGAAGGCCCTGGAGGATCTGCCACAGGAAAACGTATTTTCCCATGCTTTTTGCACATAGTAATGGGAAAAGAAGAACACTCACCTGGCTTACAAAAGTCTTGGCCCTGGTTCTCTGGAGAGCACCCTACATGATTTAGTGTCCTCTTGCTCCTGCAGTATTTTTGCGAAGAGTCTGTGAGTCTGTGTGGCTCACAGGTTTGGACTCTCTTCTGGGAGTGGAAGGGGACATTTTCTCAGTCAGAGACAGAAGGTTTAAATCTGGATTTCCCCAATATTACATTAATGCCCCAATCACCATGCTTACCTAACCACACCAAGACTTTCCTAGAGTATAAGGGATTTGCAAACCTAGTGGCAAGTTGTAGGCTAGAGCTGGATCACTTGAGACCCTGAACTGCCAGTCCAGGCTCTCTACTCCATCACTCAGCAGAGTGGAAATCCAAGGCAAGCCCAAAGAAGGGCCATTCTGATTTCAGCATCTTCCAGTGAAACCAGGCACTGTCAGGGCTCCTACTGGAGTGTTGAAGGTTTGGTGAATGCTGCTGTATGTTGTCAATGTGTAGGTATGGTGATTCCAGGTCCTCATTGTTCTTTAACCTCAGAGTGAAAGAGCTCACTCAATTCTCTTTCATTTTATCAGTGCCTTTGGCCAACCCACGAGATTTCACAGGCTGAGCAACATCCTAGTGCCAACAGTGCTTGCTCCCATTACACTCCCATGTGAGATCCCTCTGAGCTCCTTTTGAAGGAGCAAAATCTCACAGAGCCCCTTCCAACCAGAGAGGCTACAGATTTGCTGTGTAACTATCCACGTTTCCAGGATCCATTTTCTTTTCAAAGAATGTAGGAGTCCTGTTTGTCTGCCCTAAAAGCAAGAGAGACCATGCCATTTCCTGTGTCTGTGGAATCTTCAAATGCAGTTTGCAGAGACTTTGAGTCAGGCATCTCCCTCCTTCAGTATCACATGCTTGTGCGGAAGCTATTAGTTACTTGTGTCATCTATTCCAGCATGGGACAAAAAGTTGAGCTCAGTGAAGTACTTTGTAAATATAAATATCTCCTAATAGGAAAACAACTTCCATTCCTCTATGCAAATTGTAAACAAGAAAATAAACCACATTTTTGAGATACTTTCTGGATCCACCTTTGGTATTTCTTAAGCACATCCTGTCCGTGTAGCAAGCTGGATGATTTACCCACACAGCATCCAAACACATTTCCAATTACAGCTGCTCTTGCACTTGCTAAAGGAAGGCACTCAGTCTCAGTGGACTCTGCACTGGCTGTACAAACAACTGGCTTAATAATTTTTGCTTTATTTTGTTTGTTATATCAATAGCTAAGAAATAAACAGGTCCGTGGTTTGCATACCAAAAGGAGTATGAAGACAAAATAAATTTTGGTACTTATTTCAAATTATTCTAGTTACCCATGCATAGCAGGGCTGGTGTGGTTTTCTTCCGAAGCAGTAGAAATTGGACAAGTTGCCAACAGCAGCCATGCTGTTCCTTGAAATACACTTATCAGCTCCAAGAGGTCTCGAGATACAAAGACTTTCAAGCATTTGAAGTACTAGAAACTTTCTGTTCCAAAATCTGTGCATGGGAATGTTTTCTCATCAAACTTTTCCATAAAATAAACAAATATTGGTGGTTTGTGGCCAATGAGCAATTAAACCATGCAACAGTTCCTCAACAGAGACAAGTGAATTCCTAGGCAGTCAGACATGTCAAAGAAAATGACAGCACCCAAAAGGAGAATGATTTAAATTATCACTGGGGTAATGGGCAAAACTGCATTCAGTATGGACCATCCATCCTGTACAGACTGTAGCTCTAGAGCCTGGGGGGAGATCACAACTATTCCAGAATTCAGACAGAGAGTCTGATTTATGTATGTGCTCATACATTACTCTTCTGTGTTTTGTTTTTTGGGTTTTTTTTTTTCAATGAAGTTAAAACTCAAAAACAGAACATGTATTTACACATTTCTTAGCAAAGTACAGCCCTCTGCTCACAGCTGCCAGCCTGAGACCTCCCCAGCAGTAGGGTGGCAGTAGGGCATCTGTGAAACTAGATCAGGGCTCCACTGCCTGACAGCCCCGGAGAGCAGCTCCTTCTGCAGCTGCACTGAAGGTGCAGGAGAGGACCTCTCTGACAGCGGGAGGAGTGCAGAGAGGCCAGGCAGTGAAGGCTCTCACCCTCTGTTTGTGCAGCAGCCTAGTGGGACATTAATTAAACAGGCTGCTAAATGTCCAAGCACAGCACAAGCTGAGCTTGGTGTTGAGGGAACAAGCTGCTGTTTCCTGAGCTGTGGAGTCACAGAGAGGCATCACGAACCCATTTTTCAACCTCTCAGGCATTCTTAGGGAACCAATGAAATGGAAATAGGTTTAAAGTGCCGTTCAGTTTAAATTGTGCGTTCAGATTAGAGCAGGCCGTTACAGAGATCAGTGGTGACCAACCATTACCTCCCTCCTTGCTCTTGAATGGCACATCCAGCAGTACTGCTCTTCTGAGGGCAGATCCCATGCTCAGAACCAAGATGTCTCTGAATCCCAGAAATCAGCACCACAGGGAAGATTAAATAAACCTAAGTGCTGCAACCAGAAACAATGTGATTTCAGGAAGGAAAATGGGCACTCACTGATGATTTTACTGCAGCATTCCTAGAAGTGTATAGGACTTTAAATGGCTAATACTGATTGAGAGAGACACTCAGTGTCTCACTCAGACAGTCAATGAAGAAGGCAGTTAATTGTTCTAGTTGATTCATCCCACTGCTGTTTACTTCTACACCTGATCTAATCTTATCCTAGTGCTGATTTTCAACAGTATTTTGTACAGCCATACGCAAATAAGATCAGCTCTCCAGATACAATAATTTCTTTCAAGGATTAAGCTCAAGTTCATTTTTGGCTGTGTAGTTAGCTCAGTGCTTAAAATAAAGACCTCTGTTACCTTACTATAAATACCTTTCAGTATCTGCAGATTACTAGATTTACCATTAATCATTAATTGTTTACAATTATTACAATCAATCAAAATCCAAAGCAAGTTCATCCTGTTCCTTTCTGCACTTTGACCAAAATACTAGGAACACTACAACTCTGTTTTTAAGTTAACATTCATGCCAACAGACCTAACATCTGAATTACACCCTAGCCAACTTAACTCAGGTAGTCTGGGTGGTGGCTATATAAATAAGGATTTTAGAGATCTGATCTGATGAACTCCACAACTGGACTTCTTGAATCCTCTTAAGTCACAATTCAAAATGTTCAGGCCATATGTGATTTATTTCTAACAGAAATAATAGCTCCTGCCAGCTGCAGAGGGAAACAAAAAAATGGCAAACTGAGCTTCTAGGTCTTGATACTCCTCTCTAAGCAAGACTCTGCCTTCTAGCAGGAGCAAAACTCACCTTGACACACTCTTCCCAGGCAATGTGCCTGCTTGCCTAAGGCATAGCCCAGCACATCAATTTTGCCTTTCAAACCAACCCATGGGCCTGTTTCCAAATGACCTTTCTATTTTTAGAAACTCCATCTGATCCCAGAAAGCTTTACTCTGTAATCCTCTTATCTCCCCCTGCCTCTCTAAGCAACCCCTTCCTCAGCACTCACTGCCAGGAAAGCAGCTTCCTGGGGGCTTTGTATGTCTCAAAACAACTTCCTACGTGTCTCTCCCTCAATGATTCAATTTCATTGATATGTACTTGAAAGTCTATACTTGTATATGAAATGCAAGCTTCTGATTACTCATTTTTCATTCTCTAGAGAACTTCCTCACCCATGTCCTTTCATGCACCACATCTTGTACCTATGCAAGATAACTGGAGCAAATCATTGTGATTGGTCACATTTTACATTCTGATCTACTGCCACTGCTCTTGCAAGGAGTTCTGACACTCCCATCCCAATGCTCAATCTGCTCCTCCTTTGTTTTTCCCCAACAAATTTATGTAAACTAATGCCCATCTTACTGTGAAGCCATGCAAATGTTTTGCAGCTAAAACCTCAGTCTGCAAATAACTTCACGTCTAGCAGTGCCTACCAGCATGTGTAAAGCATTCCCACAGAAATAACCAAGCAGCAAGACTGGAAATGAAGAAATGATCACGTAAAGCAAATACTCAGCCATGCAGAATCTCCCTACAAACAGATGTGAAAATATAGATTTCACCAGTTGCAATGAAAGAACATTTTGTTCTGGGACTGCATTTGGGATATGCAAACTCTGGCAGGAATAATTTAACTTGAAATGAGTGAAGATAAATAATTACAGTTTCCATTGAATATGCCAGGACAATTATTTTCAGCCTGTTTAAAAATATTCACGGGATGTTCTTCAACATAGCATCACAAGGACTGACTTGAAAAAAGTGGTGCAAAGCAGATTGGAGGCCACATCAGTAAACTCTCTGCTGAATGTGGAATTGTAGAAAGTAGCAAAGGCTACTGCAGCAAAAGTTGTAGCTGGCCCCCACTCATATTTTAATAAAAGAGAAATGTAAAGGGTTTATCACCATTTCTGTCCTATTGTCTCTTCTTTCCAAACCAGTATTTTCTGAGGTGTAGGAGGGGGACACAACTCACTACTGTTGACAGATTTCTGTGCACAGGGCACTGATTCATGGTGTACAGGAAGCTGCTCCCCAGGGTCACCAGCATTTCTGATGTCTCAAGAGGCATTTCCTTACCTCAGTTTACAGGAACAACTACAACCTAGCTAAGTTCTGACTGAAAAAAAAAAAAAAAAAGGGTTGAACAGTGCATTTGGCATGAGGCTGAAGTGAGGTGGTACTTTAGATCAAGATGAAAATCAAAGAATAAACAGCACTAATGTATTAATGTATTTAAGAATTTGATACTTTAAAAACAGTTGCAGCTAAATAACTTTTAAAACAGCTGCAGTTAAATAACAGGAGATCTTTCTGAAATAAAGCGCAGTGCAGTCCTGTCTGAGCAAGTTCAGATCAATGCATTTATTTTGATGTTACATTCCCGGAAGTGCTTAGACATAGCCAGGTTAGGTGCACCTGATGAGATGTCTTTCCTTTTCTAGGCACACACACCGAGTTGCACTGGGCACAGCACACCAGCCATCCCAGCAATTTCACAAAATACAACATTAGAAAACTCAGAAGAACGCTATTACTGGCAATGGGATTCTCTTGTGTCTCTGCACTTCATAGGTCTTTAAGAAAACACAAAAACATTAAATGTATGGATTATAAACAAAAAGTTTGTTTATTTATTAACATAGGTTTTCAAGGCACTTTGATGTTGCAGTTTAGAACTCCATTTGGTAAAAAAAGGAATCCTTCAGAAATTCCATCTTCACTAAATAAAATGCACAACTTCAAGGCCAAGGGAAACAACTAAATATTCAACCCAGATTCTGGCTATAAAATACGTGAGTTCCTAGAATCTCAAAAGAATCCATAAGCACAAAATGGGCTGGGGTTTTTTGCATTTTCTAGATTGATTGTAATTTAGGAAACCCAGTATGGCATTCATCCCAGCTAGATTTATCATCTCAAACCTCGACTAGCTAAGCTAGAGCAGACTTATCTATATTAAATATCTATGTATGAACAAGATAAACAGTCCTCTGCCAAAGACTATTCTGCATTGTCCACAGGGAAAGATTAACACAATCAGAGTTTTTGATTTGGTTGTTGTTTTTTTTTTATTAGGGGTAGGATTTTAAAGCTAAATTCATATGTAGTTATCAGTTACAATATCACCTCTGCATTTTGCATTAAACCAAATAATCACTGATTATGATAAAATTACATTCATATAAAGTTTTCATCAAAACATTCCATAATATGGCAGGCACTTTGGCATAGGCTGTCTCACAGCAGCAAAAACTGAGGATGAAAACTGAATGCTGGCACACTTCTCTAATTAATTAGGTGTTAAGGCTGATTTTAACTACAAAAGCAAAAATGAAACTGAAAAAGTCCTCAGTGCTTTAAAAATTGAGCTAAATGCACAACATACAATCCCAAAATGGCTAATCTACTTGAAATGAACATCTGTTGTTAACCAAAACCATGTTGGAAACAGAGCAAGATTTCAGCCCCTTATGCTAAAGCCAAATGAGCCAGCACAAATTCCACCAACTTTTTTGATGTTCTTATGTAGTACTTTTTTCTCCTAGCATGCAAACGCACAAATGCAAGAATGCCCATTCAGTTGTGGAGTTATAACTGCACTGCAGGTTTTTGGACTATTTTGTCATGGCCTCATTTTTTACATCACTATGTAAGTCCTATGTTCCATCTCCACAACACACTGAACACCACAAATTTAGGCACATCTGTCTTTACACTCATACACTTAGCAAAATCTTACAAAGAATACATTTCACTTCTGTCTGTTCACCCTGTCACAAGCTGACAGTGTGGATTTTGTCACCAGACTCCAGGAGTTTTCAGCAGTGCACTACTTTGATATCAAACTGTAGGCACATTTCTTGGTAGGATTTGGAGCATGAGATGTCTTTTGCTGTTTGACAGGAAGGTCTCAGAGCTAGAAAAATGCCAGGCAGGCTTCTTCATGTGTCAGAAAAGTGCTGAGATTAAAATTCTTTGCTCCTCCTTGGAGTGTGGCCTGGAGAAGGTGTAAAGGGATCAGGGTTGTTGCTCCTGTCTCCTGGAAGGCATTGGAGGTGTAAAGGGATCAGGGCTGCTGCTCCTGTCTCCTGGAAGGCATTGGAGGCAGACTGCATCTGACAGCTGGGATCTGGAGGAAGCTGATGTCTGCTTGGTGTTGGTAGAAGGGACCCCAGGAAATGGCAAGAGACATGCAGCTGTACCTCCACAAAGGGCACAGGGGTGTCCCTGTGGTGCTGGCAACACCACCTCTCTGGCTGAGAGTCGCTCCAAACACTCCCAGAGATCTCCTTTGGGAAAGCAGAAAAGGTCCACCACACACATCTAGGGTGATCCACCTGAGACACCTGAACACCCAGAGCCCTTTACACTGATTACACACTTGAACCCACACACTGGCATCAGAGAAGATACAGTAATGACAAATGTTAAAAGCCATGCGACAAGGCTCTCATACATTTTATTCTGAACTTATGAAGGGTTCATACCTTTAGTTTCTAGTGCTCTAATAACTTGACCAGCTGAAGATGTGGCTTGTATATTTTCCACTGACATGGACTACTCTTCTTGAAGCGGGCTCTAAAAAATGCACCACAATCATGTCTGCCCAAGTGAAGATGAGGACCACCCCCACTGCTCCTGTGTTCAGCTCCCAGAACACAGCAGCAAGCACAGTTTACATCTGGCCCTTCCTGTGGGTGAAAATTTCCCATAACTGCAATCTATAAATGACAGAAACACACCTAATCATCAACAATTCTTAAAAAATCATCCAAAACAAAGTAGTGTGAAATAAATAGCACCAAGGATCTTGAGGTCAGTAAATCCATTCAATAAAGGCAAAAATGGCAGTCCCTAAATAAAAATTAGGCCTAAATAAAAATGGTATTCCAGTGTTTACTGAGTGTGAGACTGCTAAGAACAGTGTTTTTATAAACAGGCTGGATGGAAGCTGTAGCAACTTAAAGAGAAGTTGCTGTTGATGAGTTCACTGTTAATAAGAGACTGGTTACGATCACAGAGCCATTTCCTTGAAGTCAGTTCATTCTTTTGTAGTCAACCAGAATTTTATTATTTGTTCTCAGTGGAAATAAAATTGGGCCTTAACTGGAGACTGCACATCACTACTGACCTTGGATTTCCAAAAACAATGAAATATTCCCTTTGCACAGTAATTATTGCACATTTTACCACCAGAGCAAAGTTGGAGTACATAGTACTCAGTAGTAGTGTATGAGGCACATTTGTTCAGTGTTCTGGAAGATGGAAGGGTAAACTGTGAAAGTTCAGAAGAGGATACATACTACATTGCAGGACTGCTGTCAGTAGCTCCAGGACACATGACAGTATGCAGCGCAGGACTTGATTCTACTGCCATCTGCTTGAGTACATAGACTCAAGAGAAAGCTGTGTTTGCTTCACTGAAAGCAGAATTTACTCCTTTCTTCAGGAGCAGGAAATTTTATCCTGCACATCTAGACATAATCTAAGCCTAAAGGTAATTTAGCAGACAGGCTGACTGACAGATACTCAGTTTTTGCAATGTGGAGTAGAGGTAAAGGACATATTTTACCCGTTTTCAGACACTAAAGGCTAGAGTTCTGCATCAAATAAGGAAAAAAGAAACCAAAAGAACAAACATCATCTCACAGTATTCTACTAGAATTCTTATCCACTGCTGCATTGTTGTTGCAGAATTTAATTCTGGATATTCAGTGGCCTGTCAAAATATTCACAGTTTTGTTTATTTAGTATTGGCCTCTGAACAGCCTTCAGGTCAAAATTACATTATTGAAATTAGCGATGGAAAAATTATTGAAACAATTTGAAGTTCTTCAAAGAGAAGTAGTGATTCAGAAGGAACAAAAGACCTTTATAGCAAAATTAGTTTTTAAAAAAAAGAACTCCAACAATTCTATTAAAAATATATTATCCATGACAGAGCATTCTATTTTACCTGTCATGGGAAAAAAGCACTGTATACATGGGGTGTACTCAAAATAAGGAAAAGTCCCCACTGAATTAAGTGAGAATTTTGCTGACATAGAAACTGTAAATCTTCTATTATAGCCACTGTAATGAGCAGAATCATTATTATTAGTATTAGTACTAGTATTACTATTTCACAGGTTTAGATTTCATCTAACACACAGTGTATCATTTGACCTATATAATAAATGAGTGTAATAAAGAACAAATTACATGTCAACAATATATATTCACTTCTCCATACTATATCAATTAGCATGACGAAAAGTGGTGTAATTATACCCAGTACTGACTGCGCTTCAAAGTTGGGTTTGTTTTTCGACAATACTGGATCATTTCAGGATCAAGATTTAAAAAGCTGTTTTTCAGATACTTTTCTGTAGTTGGAGAAACCACTGCAGGAAGCAGCTGCTCGTGTTTTACTGCCACAAATGTTGAGGCTGTGTTTCTCTCAGCCCCCTTCAGGAGAGGAGTCACTGTGACCGTGGGCACAGTCAAGCTCCGTTCCAGACATCGACCTGCACTACTGAGATGTGCATCTGTTTGACTTTTGACTAAAGGTTTTGTCTTCTCTTTCTTCTGACACATTAAGAAAATGCACACAGAAGTAGCAGCAACAATGAGTAGCACAGACACCAAGACCAGGGGAATAATGACGTACCAAGGGTTGTTTTCACCTGCCTGTCCCCTGGGACTCCTAGCATTAACCTGGTTTGTAGTCTTCAACTCCACAGATAGACTTGTTCCCAGTGCCTGATTCAGCAATGAACCTTCCTCATGTAGGTTTTCCCACTGATTCTGCCCTGGCCACATAGTTGGTTCAGTCTTCTGTGGTGCTATTGCAGGCTCTCCATTCTGTGAGGAGGCTAGTGCCTCATCTTTTGAGGTAGGGTGAGCCTTGAAAGTGGTTGTGCTGGTTACAGAAGGCACTTCTGTTGTCAAACCCCGCACAAGTGGCGGACTGTGTGGCACAATGGAATACTGAAAACAGCCAATAGCAGGCTGCACAGCATCTGCCCTGAGTATAAATGTAAATGAGTCATTCAACAGATCGATGCCCGTCATATTCGTGTCTATGTCTAGCAGCAGAACACCACTATCGATGTCAGCCTGGGTGAACGCCTGAACATCTTCAAACACTGTATCATTCACAAATCTTTTCTTTAGAATCCTTCCGTGAGAGGGGGGCACTATCACTTCAAATCTAGGATTACTGTTGGTCAAATTGGCTAGCTCAGAAGCATCCAGGTCACTGCTTCCAAATTTATAAGCTGCTTGATTTGAAATCTGCAGGTCAGATACTATCTGTACTAAAGGCTTTGCTGTGATGTTCAGCACTTGTCCTGTCAGATTGCCTTCTGCAGTAAAAAGCATAAACTCCAGTTCTTCACTGTAAGCAGTGAGATTTGTCAGGTGGTAAGAGAGTCGTCTTGAGTACAAATCTGCCTGCTCAAATTTAGTAACCTGCTCATCTCCAATCATGAGGTGCCCGTATTTGAGTGGCTGAGTTACTTCATACATGATATTAGTGCTTTTTCCATTTGTGACAGCTGAAAGCTGAACGTCAGTAATAGTGACAGATGTCTGGCCCTGTAGCAGTACAACATTGGTAAGGTTGACTAGGACAAGTGCAATTGGTACAACTTCAAGACTGAACAGTTTGTACAAAGGGCGATGCTTACCGTCAGTCACACTGAAATAAAACACCCCAGAAGATGAACTTCCATCCTGTACAAACCAGACTTTACCACTGTCAATATCAGCTTGTGTGAAATCTGTTATAGAGACACTGAGATTGCTTTTCATTGCTAAGTAACCATTATTTGGGTTGCTAACAATGGTGTATTTCAGCTCAGCTGGGGCATTATCTAAGTCTTCAACTTTCAGATTCTCTGCCCCCAGCATTGATACATCTCCCTGCAGGACTTTCAAGTGTAGCATTTTAGTCTTCAGCTCTGGAGATTGATCATTCACTGGGATAACAGTGATATTAAACATCTCCTCTAAAACTTCACTATGGGGCTTTGTAGCAGGCTTGCTCTTTAGGTTTAACCAAACAGCAAAAGTGAAACTGTCATTTAGAGATTCAGAATTATCATGTATGTACATAATTCCAAATTTGTCTAGTACATAGTGGGAGAAGTTAGGCTTTTCTTTGGTAATATTTCGTTCTCCAACAACAATCATGCCATGCTGAGGTAAAGACAGAACCTGATACCAGACTTCATACATGGAGCGCTGTACATCAGGTAGTTTAATCAATAGGTTTGAAGCATCTAAATTTGTTTTGTTGATCAGTACTCTACCTCCTTCCTGGACTATGGCACCTGGCAGAAATGAAAAGAGAATCTTAGAAATTGAACATTTTATAGTTGTACTATTTCAGAAACTACATATCAAATACTGATGATGCTCAAAAACTTTTCTCCTTTGTGGTATCCTTGATTTCCACATCTCATGGCTAAAAATCTATTATCATTACTTTTAAAATACAGTCAGATATAAGAGACAATATTTTTGACTGATGCATACACAAAGATTAAAGAAATACCAGTATCTCAAAGCTTCTGATAGTCTTTTTCATCTACCACTACAGAAAACGAAGTATCTTCTACAGTAGTAGGAAGCATCAAACATATGTAGCTATCTTATTTCTAAGGGTGCAATGAATGCAGCTTTCCAAGCTATTACCCTACAGTACTCTGTGTATCAGAAGTATTCTGGTCACTGCTTACTGAAGAGAAAAAAATTTTGTTTTTTTCTCCATTCTTCAATGGACCTCTGACAGATCCAAAACAATTTTGAGCCCAAGGAGTGAAGCATTTTTACCTGTATTTGCTAGAAGACGACTATTCTGATCATGCCTGTCAATTTCATACGAAATGAAAATATGGAACATCTGGATATCCAGAGCTGATGGTGGAGAGGAGACAGTAAACGTAAAGAAATCTTCTGCACTCCAGTCAGCTGACTCAGCATGTAAGTGTTCATACATGACCACACCTTCATCAACCTGTTCCAGGTAAAGAGAATACATACATGTAAGAGAAGGTGATTATAAACAGAGGTGTGTTGAGGACAGAAAAAGTGTATTGAGAACATTTTTCAAAGAGACCTAGTCCATGCACAGTGTATAAAGAATCACAGAATTATTTAGGTTGCAAAAGACCTATAAGATCAAACCCAACTATTAACCCAGCACTGCCAAGTCCACCACTAAACCATGTCCCAGGTGCCACATCTACACATCTTTTAAAATATACAAGTTGGTGATTCAATCACTTTGTTGGGCTATTTTTTGCACGAAGAAAGGTGTCCTACTATTCCATTTAAAGCTCCCCTGGCACAGATTGAGGCCATGTCGTCTCATCCTACTGCTTGTTACTTGGGCAAAGAGGCCAACACCCACCCGGCCATGACCTTCTTCCAGGCATTTGTAGAGAGTGATAAGGTCACCCCTGAGCCTCCTTTTCTCCAGGATAAACACCCCCAGCTCCCTCAGCTGCTCCTCACAGCCCTGGTGCTCCAGACCCTTCCCCAGCTCCATTGCCCTTCTCTGGACTCTCTCCAGCCCCTCAGTGTCTTTCTTGCACTCAGGGCCCAGAGCTGGACACAGCACTCGAGGTGTGGCCTCAGCAGTGCCCAGCACAGGGGGACAATCCCTGCCCTGCTCCTGCTGGCCACACCATTGCTGATCCAGGCCAGGATGCCATTGGCCTTCTTGGCCACCTGGGCACAGCCTGGCTCATGTTCAGCTGCTGTCACAGCACCCCCAGGTCCTTTGCAGCCCCTCTGTCCCAGCCTGTGGCCCTGCCTGGGGCTGTTGTGACCCAAGGGCAGGACCTGGCACTGGGCCTTGTTGAACCTCACCCCACTGGCCTCAGCCCATCAATTGACCCTGGCTGAACACAGATTATCCTGCATTTCTGTTTCTCTTACGACAGACTGCATTGCCACATAAACACCCGAAAGTAAAGGAAACGTTACTGGGCATGAATGCTTAGTAAAAGCCTTACTGAGAAACTGTCTTAAACTAGCAATGGTAATGATCATCATGAGCTCAGATTGACTCATTGGCACTATATTTTTAGTAAATCAGAGTATCATATATTAGAGTTTTCTTTGTAAGGACACTAGCAGGGCAGGATTACTTGTCTTGAAAAAGCATATGAAAGGCTGAATGCTGGAGAAGGACTTTGATGCAGTTATTTCCTGCAAATAGCAAAAGATATTTGGTAAGAGACTAAGAAAACCAGAAGGAAGTGTAATGAGCACTGATATTTGCTCTTGTAAGCAAAAAGTTGATGGAACTACATAGTGGAAAATTTCTACATCACAGCAAGTCAGAGATTCCTAACAGACAGGAAAGAATCTGGTTTGCCTGCACTGACCTTGCAGATCAAGGAATCAAATCAGTCCACTGTGAATAATCAAGCTTCAAAGTATTGCAAGATACTGCACTAAAACTCCAGAGAAACAAATGCACATACAAGACAAAAGCATTTATATCTTTAGATCCCAAAGCAAAAGGCGGTATTTTCACATTATTTCCCATCAGCTGGAACTATACCTGAATTTTAAGATCAATACTGTAATACATTGGAACTGTAATAGAATTCCTAATGACAGCCAAACCACAACACTTACTGAATCTTATCCAGTAGATTCAGCATCTGGCCTGATTGATAATTCATTCACTGGCCTGAAGAGATTACGGTTACACCTATTAAATCCTTGGCAAGTTCCCAGGCAACCACTGACCCGACCTGCACATTGCACATGTTAGTTTGTAATTGCCAGAAAGATCCCTGTCTGAGATAGTGCTGGTTCTAAATTTACTATTTTAACATACTCCTCACTCTGTGCAAACACCTTGAAAGGACTCGTTAGTACACAATTCTATCACATGTGCTTGAAAGATGTGAAAAAGAAAACAAACTCCTCCCTGCTGTTATTAAAGATGAAGCATTTTAGCAGTACAAAATCTGTGAATACAGAGAGACTGAATCCTGAAATTACTGCAACAACTCCCACTGAGTTCACTACACAAACCGGGCTTTCAAGGTCATTTTTCTCAGCAGCCTCAAAACTGTCCCAATTTTTCTCTAAAAAAATAGGACCGATGTGATAAAATCCTTTATGCACATCACCAGGTTTCTGCTTTCCCTATACCAATTTAATTCTTAATGGCTACTATAGGACAAACAAAAGAAATACAAAAGCAAAAGGATACATTAGTTGTGTAACTTTTCAAAATCCCTCTAGGACTTCAAACTGAGGACGGCAAATTTTTGTAACAAATACAGGCACAATACACATCTTTTAAATTCAGCAGAATTTAGTATCAATCTTAATTTGTTGGTTGGTTGTTCTGGTTTTGACTGCAAATCCATTCTAATGTCTGGGCTAAGAACAGAATGGAATTGGTGAGGATTTCTGTGTTTACCTCTGTAGGTAAACACTCTATAGAATGAAGAAGCTGTGGCTTGCTGCAGATATCACTTCTAAGATATCACAGAAAGTACTGCACAGAAAAAGCAAACATGTTGAAAAACTCCTGTGTTACTCAAGAGTGTTTAATGTGCAAATAATTTTCTTATATTAGCTGAACAACATCTGTTCAAGAAAAATGTCTTGGAATGCAATAGTAATTTCTGTTTCTTTTAGGGCTGGGTTTTTTTTTCCCTTTGGCAACAAAGCAATAAACCACACGGCATACGGAAGAATTTAGCACCCCAGGAAAAGAAGTAACTATTTTTCCAAAGTGAAATTTCAAGTTCCTCAACACAGAATTAAGTCAATGAAAACCCACAGACCTACAATAATGCAAATTTTTTTTCAATGCAAATCAGTTTTACAAGCTTATTAACAGACAGAAATTAAATGCTTTAGACTCAGTTACATGGAAAATGTACAATCTTTGTAACATAAATGCAATTTTCTTCACTTATATTTAACTCCCTGTGATTATAACACAGTAGACTGAAAGTTTATTTAGGATCCCTTTTCTCTCCCTTGTATCTCATTCTCTACCAGAATAAATAGCAAGCTTGTTTGGATACTTGAATTCCACCTGCAAGAAGTCATTTAGCTCTACTTGTTTTAAATTAAAATGGCCAATAGAAATATCTCCAACAGACAAGAAAAGCATACATATTATTTGAAAGGTTACAAAACCTTTCAAAACTTACAAAGGCAAAAGGAAAGTTAGCTACACATTAGTAAAAACTAAAACTACAGAGAGTAAGTGAATGTTCTGACATGGTACTGTCTGATAAATCCACATAATGGTCATATCCATAGGAAAAAGAGTGACCCTTCAAAACCTTAGCTGAAGTATTTTCTGTCCAACATCCTTAATTGTTTCATCTCGCGCATTCAGTATTCACACATTTTGGGATCAGAAGGGTATAGTGTCATTACACAATTCATCTCTTTCATAAAACAATACAAAACTCAGCAACTTCTGAAACAAGACCAATTACATAATGGCATTACAACTTTTTTTTTTTTTTTTAATGAGAACCATTCTGTGTTCATCTTGATTTATAAAGTCCAGGTGGAGACCCATTCCACAACCGTCCTTGGTCAGGTTGTTTCAAAGTCTGATGACAACAAACAAAAATGTCAATCCTTTTTCCAGGTTTTACTGCCCAAGTTTCAAATTCTGGCCAATAGATTTCCTTATACCTTCATATACTAAATCAAATAGCTACATTTTAAAACTGTAAACATACCTTTTCCCATGAACAAAGTCAGAAGATTGACCCCCTTTTATCTCCCTTACTTCAATTTTCTAAGAATAGCTTAATGCATGCTGAAGATAGTTATACTCAGATTCTGCACACAGAAAAGTAATTTCTTTTGCAAAATAATTTTTCCATCAAGTTACAAAAACTGCCACGTTTTAGTAATTCAGTGAGAGAACCTGTATCACAGTTAAGATACTTCAAACACTTAGTACCACAGCCAATCCAGTCAATAAAAGTCATCTCAGGGATACCCATGAGGATTGTGTACAGCTGAAATGAATCTGATACTTGGACTTTTCTGCTCCTTCTGTCAAAAAACTAAAAGCTTCCAACCTCTGACTGCTGGTTAATGGCACCAGAACAACCCATCTTGACAAACAGCGTTTCAAGCAAAACAGTGGGAATTGCCAAGACCCTGCTAGTATCCAAGCAGAGAGGAACAAAGCCTCGTCTTGTGTTCATTACTAGACACCAGATATTTAATGACGTTAGCAAATCTGGGTGATTGCACTGATGGGTCACATAGCCTAGTTACTTAACAGATATAAATGGATCACAGGAAGAGTGAGCAACTGGGATGGCCTCTGAAGTAACAATCTACCCCTCAACTAGTTGTCATAAAGTAAATGCTTACCATAGACTGCGTAAAACTGAAGATTTCCTGAGTAGTATCATCAGAATCTACTCTGATCAGCCTTCCAAGTTTTGGGGAAGTTACAACCACAAAAGTTATAGTTCTGTTTCCTGCATTGGTCACATCATTGGTTACAGCTCTCAGATCATGTTGTGAAATAGGTTTCCTGGAACCTAAAAAATGTCAAGTATAGGAACAAGATTACCAACAGCATTTTTTTCCAAAAGTCAAAGTTTTGTATGCACAACTCACACTCTCACAAAGCCATTCTACTTAGCATTTTAATAATATTTTATGGGATTAGCAGGGTTACTCTTTTTCTAGTTACCTTCTGGTTACAATCCTTCCACAGTTTTTTCAAATAAAAAGCCCATTAGTAGGATGTACCCTCATTCTAAAAATGCAAAAAATGCAAAAAATGCAGTTCTCCTCAGCACATGTAATCACTAAATACTGGCATCTGCAAAAACTACCCTAAGTATGGAGTAGAGCATGTAGGACAAGTTCTGTTTCTACATCACATGCCTAGAACCTAGAAATTCAAACTCCAATGTTTTTGGAGTTTGCCACAGCAGAAAGACATAGGTGATTCAACTGAGAGAAGCCTCAACATCGCCAAGTTTCTAGTGAACATATAAATCAAAATCAATCACTAACAGAAGTATGCTTTTTCAATATGAAATAGGATTTTCATTAAATAAAATTAAACACAAGTACTGAATTTAAAAAAATAGGAAGAACACCACATAACAGAAATAACAGACTGAACTGAAATAATATATTATTTATTAAGATAGATGGAGACTGAGTGGTAACAAAATCCTTTTATTATGTAACACCACACTAACCTTACTAAGGTTACTACCTTCTGGCTTAAAGATTATAAAGAGCTTTCTGGCATTAGTCAAACCTAGACAATTTTTGACACAGCTGGGGCAGTAATTTCCTAAAAGCTAGTAATTTCCTAAAAGAAAAGAAAATCTGGCTTCTTTTTGATGCAGTTTCAAGGTACACCATCAGCAAACTAAAATTTATGTTCAATGATCATTTTATAAGAGTAAAATTCCCATCATCCTACTCCCTGTCTCCCCACTTCTGTCTCCATTTTTCAGATTTTCTCTTCTCCTTAAGCAATAAGGTTATATAGGTTTCAACACATAATTTCAAAGACTACATGGTAGTAAATATACTTGAAATCTGAATTATCAATCCATCTTAAATAAAGTATTATGTTTATACAAGAATAACACCAAGTAACACATTTATATATACATATGCTATAATATTTAGAAGAAAAAATAATGTAAGGACACTGAAGACTAGGGATGCTTTGAAAGCCATTATTAATAGCCTGTCCACATCTGCTTGTGCTCTGGTTCAAGTAACAACTACTCTGAAACAGAGCTGTTATCTTCTGTCTCTGCCTGTTTTCCCATTTTTACCTTCCCATGTCTCTCTGTGTCCATACTGTTTTGAAAAGTGAAGGAGTCTCTCAGGTTGAGAAAAATTCTCTCAGACTATATCTAATTCAAGAAGTCTCCCTCCTCTTGCTCTCCCTTCTTTTCCCTTTTTTTCTGTGACAGGGAGGGAGGGAACCACGACCTCGTGCATACAGCAGATGCGGTCAAGAACGTACAACTTAGCACAGCAGTTAATGAGACCACAAAAATCTGCAAATGCAGTTATTTATCAATATCCTGCTAGTTATGCAAATCAGGCCTTATTGCCTTAACAGAGTAGGACAGAGTAACTCTAAAACATGATCACACTGTAGTGATGGAAGTTACTGCTCCAATTTTTCCTGACCATACCAGGCTATCACACCACCACCATCACAGAGCAGGGCCATGGGGAGCCAGGATATCCGTCACAAAACCCTCTCAATTCCTAACATGCCTGACCTCACTCACCAAACACCACAGGCTGAAATACAGTCCAGAGACACAGACAACAAAGTCTATAGTGCTCTTCTGTAAAATGGCATCCTCCCTCAAACATAACCTTCTCCTTCACCCACTTTGGATCTGAGAGTTGAGAACCTTCCCCGGCACCCGCATTAAGTTCTCTGGTCTGACACCTCAACAGGGAGAGGAAGATTATTATTTGTCAGCCAACAGCCTAGGTGAAGGAAAATGAAGTGAGAACACTGCCTGTGTGTTCCCAGTCACAGAAGCAGAGGTCATAAAACCCCCACGCAAACACAGGTCAGGGGACAGGAACAGAGAGAGGAGGAAGACACTCAAGAACAGGTGACACTGCATAGGGCCAAGCTAATTGATTCAGGTAGAGTGCAACAGAATATGTTGGTGCCTAATAATTTTGTTACACATTTTTACAACCTACATTTAAGATCTGAAAAACGCTTTGTTTGGCATGAGTGTTCTCCCTATCACTGCTAAATGGTTATGAATCATCTCATCTACAGATTGATTAGACAGCTCTGCTTCCAATAACTACAAGTCAGGCTTACTCTCCTCAGAGAAACTCAGCTCACTTCTTGTATACCCAGGACAAAAGAAGACAGCAGTTCATGCTCTTATAAAATTGCAGAACAATATGCTTTAGAGAATAGTTTACACCCAGTCATGAAGACATGGTAAATTCTCCACAATAAATTCAATTTTTACTACTCCAGAGAGAAGATTTCTCCAGCTGGTTCAAAATTAACCTTTTTCAGTTTTGCTAGAATATTTAACAGGACACTGGCTGCTGTTTTTATATATATTAACCCTTTAGCACCCTCGTTGTTGTAATAGTCATTTTATAATGGCAAAGCACAACTGAAAGCCATACAGCTCCAGAATGTCTCTAAAAAATACCATAAAGAGAATATGTAAAAAAGCTAGTAACACTTTATAACATCTTAAAGGAATTTTGCTAACCCAAAGTACATGAGAATTCAGGAAAAAACCTCCAATCTTGGATGAACAGTTTGCAGTGCTGAAAGAAATACTGTATTTTGTAAACTGAAGAACTGATTGACTGCCTAGAGACTTTGCCTTCTATGGAAGTATTAGGCAAATCTTTCTTGCAATTATCATTGGCTTATGATAGAATTCCAGTAAATCCCTGTGCCCAGGGCAACCTTACACACCAAAACTGCAGGTTAATAAGCTTTGTAAGTGGATTTATGTGAATCCCATTTATATTGACTGACTTAGAAGATCATGCTGCTGCAATCTCATTTTTTGTTTCCTGTATTTACGTAGCTTTTGTTACAAACCTTTGTTTATGTAACTTATATTAAGGAAGTTTAAGAAGATAAAGTGCTTCTCTTCCATATCCAATTAATAAATCAAGGTACAGATTACAACCTCTAGAACTCTGTTAGTTCTTAGTATCTCTCTGATTCTACAGATCACATTCAGAAGAGAAAAAAAGACGGCAGCACAAACAAAAGTGTGATGCAAGATATTGCTGAGAGAAAACTAATCTTTATTTTTCCTTTAGTCCTCCAATAAATGTTATATTCCTAACTCAATGAGGGATTACTCCTGCCAGTGCAAAGGAGTAAATGGCTCTAGTGAGACCTCTTAGCACATCAACCCCTTCAATGCTATGATTTCATTAAAAAAATACTCAGCTGCTGAACCAACTAGCTACAAATCCACTGCTATGAATTAAAGTTTTCAGTCTTTCTGATTCTTCAGTGAGTCTGCGCTGCTGTCTAGAACTCATTTTAAACAAAAGAAAGTGAACTAGCAATCTGGAAAACTTACATGTGCTATTCAAAATCTCACGGACACAAACTTCACTCCTCTATTGCTTTTACAAGGCGCTTTCACAACCACCTAAGACATCTCTAAATATTTGAATGGACTACAGAGATTTTAAACAAACCTGAAAAGGAAATCTCCAGATATTAGGCAAGCAGTGTTATTATCACATTGTACTTGAACATTTCACTGCCAGTTTCTAGGACTTCAAGCATGAGCATATCAAAAAGTTAAAGACTACAAAGCTAAAGAGTAGCATGCTGTTTGAGAAAACATTAACCCTTTTTTAAAAACACACACACAAATGTTCCCAGCTACAGTTTTCCATAGTAGTCAGTTAAGTATCTGACAAATAACTCTCTATTAGGCAATATTTTCAAGTGGACAAAATCACGATCATCTCATAAAACAGACCTGGAAAGACTCTGAGCCCTTTGTTCACTTCAAGGCTGATGACCAGCATCTGAGCTGTGATGCTAAAAATCTGTCGGGGTGCAAAGTTCAAACCATCTGTCACCTGAAAGTTGAAGCCTCCAGACATTGCTCCTGTGGAAATCAAAATCATAAATTTATCCTTGTATTATTTTGTCACACAAAACACAAGCATACACCGGACACCTTTCAGTCTCAGCTACAGTGAAATACTGCTGAGGAATACATGCAGTGCATGTAGCTCTGGGTGCAGCTGCAGTGGAGCTGCAGACTGAGCTCTGGGAGGCAGGAGCTTGAGGCAAGAGGCTCTGAACTGCTGACCCTCTGCTGGACAAAGGGCACAGGGACCTCCTGCCAGGGGACCAACACTAAGAGACATGGCAGGAGCTGAGGAGTCCAGACTTTCGTGGCTTAGATTGCAGTCTTTTGGTCAGGGTCCGCTGTCAAGGGCTCCCAGCCAGAGCTGTTATTCTGTTGTTGCACAATAATTGAATTATTTTAAGGATACAGGCACCTGAGATTCTGCTAAGAGAAACCTGAGGTCAAGTCAGTGAGGAAACCTTGTCTGACCGTGAATGTTGGGCATGCAGAGAGTCATGCAGGGCTCAGTGGAGCCACCAGATGTGAAGGGGGTTCTGTCTCAACAGCCAAAGTCTTGGGTCAAAGTGCCTCCTGCATGGGCAGACAGGACAGTTTCCTTACCAATACATCCAAAATCATCCTGAAAGCAACTTTTGATCAGAGCCCTTGTATCTAATTAGAATTAAATAAGTTGATATTGCAATTAACACATTCCCTAGAAAGAACTACTGGCTGTTGTTTTCAGTGAAGGCCAGACACCCCTTCGATGTAAATCAGCAAGAGTGCCCCTTTCTCTTTCTTCATTGACTCAGTGGTGCTGAAATCATGTTAAATTTGGGAAGATAATGTCCCCCAGATTTCCAACTTTATGTCTTAGGAGGGTCCAAAGCACTTACGCAGTCACATTTTGGCAAAGAAGGAATTTGGGCAGAGAAGTAACTAGAATGTTCTTTCATTTTGTTTTATATTTAAAGGTTTGAATAAACTCTCGGGTTGTTTCCTCAGCCTCTTCACTGCACTTCAGCTTTGATGAAGAAGGTATGTTGTTACAGCTTAAACTATTTCAGAGGTTATGTGTACTCATAATAAATGCACATTTTTCCCTTTAATCTTAGGACCTGTATGTACTTTGGCACAAGCAATAGCAAAATACCTCCAGGAGTTTGAGTGGATTCCTGTAAAAATACATGTCTCAGAACTGACAGGCTGTGTTTTAGCAAAGGTTCCCCATGTTGTTCAGTTTGGTAAAAAGACAAAACAAGTGAAACATTAACTGTTGCAAAGAATTACCATGCTCTTCTACCTGCTTTGCCCAATTTAGCCACAAGATACTGCTAGAAGAATATAGATACTGAAAGCCAGAGAGTGCCACGTACTTTCATGTAAAGATCATCATGCTTTGCCAAACTATAAATTAATATACCAGAAGAATCAAATGTGGGTTCTGAGATTATAGTTAAAATACACCTAAGAAATGCTCTTAGCTGAAGCAGCTGTGGAAGATCTGGTAATATTGTTTTTATTTTCATAGTTTTTAATTTCTGATGTATTCTCCTGATAAAAAAGAACCATTTCCTTACTCAAAAAAGCATCTGGGAGTCTATTATTTGTACTAAGTTGAAAAAAACCCAAATAAATCTGCTTATGCAGCTTCACTTGCTTTTTTGGCTAAGGCAGGTCAACTGCTTGATTGACAGAGACATTTTGTCATCAGCAGTCAGAACAGAACTGCACCTCAACACTCTACTTGGATGGAGCATTTATCACAATTAATTTTATCACAATTAATTTTTTAAGATTTATCTGATCAGAGGTGATTACAAGGACACCAGAAAGAGGGTTTGTAAAAGCTACATTGAGAAGACACAAAGGCCTCAGAACCAGTAAGAGTTAAAATCATTACTGCCCTAAGAAAAACAGTGACAGTTTAAAGGCAAGGCCCACACTGCAAAAGCAAGAAGGGAGCACTCCAGAGTGAAGCAACAGTGAAAAGGAGAAGGAATTCTTATGGTGAAAGAAAGGTGTGTTCCAGTTTTGTATTTACATTGGTGATAGAACAATCAGGGATTATGGAGGGAACAAATAAAAAAATTCAAGGGGAAAACATGAAAGCAAAGAGGAAGACTTGCAACTCACAACGCAGAATAAGCAGTATAATGTACTTGTAAGGCTGAGCAATGTGAAGGGAAAATTCTGAGGTCTAATCTAGAGGCATAAAAGCTAAGTAATGGTAGTACTTTCATTGTCAGAAAAAGACACTGAGGATGGAGAGTCATTGCCACATACAGGTGTAAAAAACGTGTAGTGCCATGAGGAGCAGACAGAGGATGGAAGAGCTGCCTTGGCCAAGAAGTTGCTGCTATTCTCTTTGGAAAGGGCTTGAGTGAGTAGGAAGAGTAGATGGGAATACTTCCAAGAGGAGACAAAGAAGCCAGTACACACCCTAAGACTGACGATAGAGCAACAGAGGAAACTTAGAGAAAAGGGATAAAAAGCTGAATAACAGCAACTGCATAAGGAAAGGATCAGGTCAAGGCTGGAGGCAGTAAGACAGGACTAACAATTACATTTCCAGCAACAGGCCAAGACGAAGGAGGGAAGAAAACAGCTGACTGAGAAATGCAAAGAAGCAAAATAACCAGAGTACTTTGTGAAGCACTGGAGACCATAAGGTTGAGTAGATGGCAGAGCCAGAGTGGCTGCAAGACCTGATCCACAACCTGGATAATTTTATAGTACAAATTTACTCTACACTCCCACTCATAGGAATATGAAATTTCCTGTTCTTTTCACTTTTATTAATCAACATTCACTCTCCGAGACCTCAGGTGTGCATTTGCCCTTTCTGGAACACAGAGCGGATTTCCTCACACTGAGACTTACCACTGTCCTACCATCATAGAGCTTTTTACTCTCCCTTGGAATAATTTAAATAGTTTGGCTCACTTTTGTCATGCTCTTGACCTTTCATTTCCTGACCAAATTATTTGTGCAGGATACTTACAGCTCACCAGCAGCTTCCTGTAAAGCAGTTTCAGCAACACATGTGCACTCTACAAGACAGTGCATCATAAGGCAGAGTATTTCAACCTCATTAAAACACAGCACAGATCTGGAGTGACTGCTGCACCCAAGGCAGCACTGAATTCCAGCCTGCCTCAGGGCTGGCAGAAGAGCAGTGTATCTCTTCTATCTTCATCCCAAAATAATGGTTTATTCCTTCTGTAGCAACTCTTCTCTCCTTTAAACTGAGGTAACATACTAATATAGCTGGAGAAGGAAACAGGCAGCTATTACCCTGTGAAAGTCCTACCTCTTCTGGCTGGAATCGCACTGGGAAGTTCATTCCTGTGGTTTCCCACCACTGCCACTCAAGAATGCACCAAGATGCCCTGACTTCTTGTATTCCCCATACAGTCTCTCAAATGCGTGAAAACCCCAATCTCTAGCTCTGGGCAGCAGGAGAAAGAGTCAGTGTTTAAAGTTTAATTCTTTTACAGCCTGAAAGGGACAGTGACATCACACAGATGAACCATAACTTCATCATTCATCAAGGCACTGTGGCAGGTATCTGTGAGACTGTTGGTCCATGAACAGCTCTGCACTGTAGCAAGACAGAAAGGCTTCAGGAAGTTTTCCATCATAGCAGTCAAAAAAATGGACTTCCTGTCTCTGAAAGGTGCGTGGAAATGTTCCCCTACTGCAAAACTGCTTTCAGAAAGAAGGCTGCTATCTAATGAACCTCAAGAACACCAAGGTTTCCTGGTGAGCACACACTTAAGCAGACATCAGACCCCTTTTTGTTTAGTTTTTGAGATAATATATAACCACTGTATAACACTTCACATAACCAGTGTTCCAAGATCTTTATGACGCTACAATGGGATCTTTAATGGATTACAAACACAAATATACTGAATAAGAGCAGTATTCTGCTATCAGATGTGGTATTTTTGAAATCACATACCATTGTGTACAAATACCAGCTGCCCTTTAATTATATGAGCCTGAGTAAAAGTAAGGATGCTCTTGTTTGGAGAAGACTTCAGAGTCAAGTGCCCATTGCTAGGTGGAGTAATGGAATACACCAGTTCTGATGGTGAGGAATCCTTGTCTTCTGCACAGAGGTCATCAGTAGTTATTTCTGTGACTGAACCCACCCAGACCTAGAAAAACAAAAATAATTTAAAAAATAAAGAAAGAAAATGCGTAAAGAAAATTGGGACAAGCAGATGAGGGATGGTGATGGATGACACACGACTCCAAGAAAAAGGAAGAATAAAGATTTCTGCTGTGCAATACTAGGAGCTGTAACAGGTTTCCTTACTGTCCATCCAAATCTCTGATCACAGACTGGCATAACTCATCCTGGCAAATCGTTTGCAAAATACAAGACCTTGAAATAATACAAGCACACACACCCTACACCAGTTAAGCATTTCAGACAGCTGGAGAGCAAGTGCTCTATTTGTCAAGCATTATACAAACTCTTAGAAACATAACAAAATTGTATTATGATAACTGAGCCAAGCAGCTGCTTTCCAACACACACACATGAATATTATTGTCATGTATTTCACAGCAGGTATGGCATTGCTCCTCTTTCACCAGCAGAAAAGATAAAAGAAAAACATCTTGGGGACAGCACAAACTCTAATACAAATGGAACACTTCTTGTAGCTGCACTATTTTCTTCTAGCAAAGGCCCTTTTTCAGTGCACTAAAAAACCCAGATATGCTCAGTCCAGTGGGAAATGAAACAACCAAGGCCCTCCAAAAGCTGCCTACCATTTTGCAAGGTTACAATCCCAGAAAAAGTTAACTAGTTTTTAGAAAGATGGTATAAAAACCATTATTTACTTCTAGTAAATCTGAATCTGGAGCACATTCTAAGTCTAATTACAGAGGAGAGCCGTGAGATTGATAAACGGACTAGAGCACCTCTTCTCTGAAGTCAGGCTGAGAAAATGGGGGCTGTGCAGCCTGGAGAAGAGAAGGTTGTATGGAGGCCTCACAGACACCTTTCAGTATCTGAAGGGGCCTGTGGGGAAGCTGGACAGGGATTCTCTGACAAGAGCTGGAGTGACAGGGCAAGGAGGAATGGGTACACACTGAAAGAGGGGAAAATCAGTTAGATATGAGGACAAAGTTCTTTACTGTGAGGATGGCGAGGTACTGGAACAGGTTGCCCAGGGAGGTTGTGGATTGCCCAACCCTGGCAAAGCCAGGTTGGATAAGGCTTCAAGCAGCCCGGTCTAGTGGGAAGTGCCCCTGCCCATGGCAGGGGGAGTTGGGACTAGATGATCTTTAATGTCCCTTATTTCAAGCAGAAAGGACTGCTCTCTAACTGGATCCCTACCTGACTGGATAATTTCTTGTTTGGAAAGGATAAAAATGGCCCATTTTGTTCTTCATCTCTGCTGTATATATTTGGAAGTATAGACAAAAGTGCTAACAAAGAACAATACATACTTATCTCAACATGAAGTGAATTTCTTAAATTATTCACTACATCAATATCAATTATTTCCATGCACAATTTATAACATAGCATAAAATGTTAAGAGCCTCAACGTTTAAATACCTCAGCTTGAGCTTCAAACCACACACTGCATCATTCCTTCCTGCCTTCCTATGGTCTTAGTACACTTACTAAATACCTGCTAGTAACATCACATCAAATGGTTGAAGGAGACAAATTATCCTCAACAAAGTGCATTTTACCTCTGCCAACGCTTAAAATCAGCAATCACAACTCACTAAGTATTAGTTCTACTTTTTAACATGAACCATGAAAGAAACTCTTTTAAGAGACTGCAATCTGTGCCACTACACTTCAACAAAGGAAAGATTTTATTCTACAATGTGTCACAAAATATGTACCATGGAAAAAAAGATACTAAAACGAAGTTTGATTTCTTTTTCTTATCAGCGGAAATTTGAAAAGTAAATTTATAACAGAAAATACCTTTCAACTAGCAAACAGTTATTTTCTGCCCTGAAATATATATTTTGCTGTAATGTAATTATTAATACTAAATTTTGATAAATAATGACACAAACAACAAGTAACAGCACAGGGTGACTTAGTGAGTGGCACCAATAAGTACATCAGTGTCACAAGTGTTGCTCTGAGACCTTTTAATTGGTCTCAGCAGCACTTGCATACATTATTCTATGAAGAAAATGAAAGATCACATACAGAATATGCAAAAATATAAGAAATTATAATGGACACGTTATTAAAAATTACTCACTAAATTTCAAATTGCTTTCCTTACTAAAGGAAAAAAGAAGTAAAATTTCTAATTACAGAAAAATATGGTTTTTTCTGTAATGTCAGTATTTAATTCTGTTGTTCCAGCACAGTACTACTTAATGCTTTTTAAGTACTACACATGGCCTGCAACATGATCTTTGAGGAATGAAAGCAGAGCTAAGAGCTGAAAAGAACTGTAGGGAAGCAAACACTGAGAACACAGCAAGAATCGTACAAACATCTTATTTTTCACATCTGAGATCAAAATCTCCTTGAAGAGCACCATGAAAAGTGTATCTGAACATCTAGGATGTAGCATAACACTGACTTTTCATGTGCCTAACATATTTCACAGACACAATCCAAAAAAAAGGTTCATGACCTTGCTGATGTGAAATAATTAATTCTGCTCTACTTACAGGATTCAGCTCACCAGTATCAGCTGAGCATGCCACTTATCCTACCAGACACTCTGTATTCACATTTTAACACTCTAGAGAGCAATTCAGAGAAAACAACAAAAATAATCAATTTAAATTTGTGGAGTTTTAAAAAATCCTAATTCCAGGAAAATATAGCCCTCTTGTGGCAACAGGAGAACACAGTCATTTCACAGCATTGCTACCCATGTTTTTAAACACATAGAGTTGCAGCATATAAAGCCAGGAAAGTGATTTTCTTCAAAACATCCTATTTCCTTTACCCATTCCTATTCCAGGAAAAAAAAAATGTCCATAGAACCTGTGGAAACTTTAAGAAATTGTATCTAAAACGCTTCCTAGAGAAAAAACAGAGAAAAACTTGCAAAATGGTTGGATGTCTGTCACCCTGAAACTCCTGCCATGGTGCTCATGGCATTGGTAGCAACAGACAAGGCTGTTTGAAGAAGGTATAGATGTCTCTGAAGTGAGGAAGCCAGAGTTAGACTCATTCAGCATGTGTGAACTCACCCAATAATTTCTTGCATTTGGACACAAGCCCATGACAAAGGCCAAAATTATCTTCTATATGCCCACACCAACATCACTGGCCACACAATGCACCTCTTCACATAAGCTACTCTCAGCAGCAGATGCCATACCCTAGCCATATTTTTAAAATCATTTAGCATTTCTTTCTGAATCTTTATATTGTGATCTGCAACATTTCTGAGGTCCTAAACTTCAGACAAACAGTTCTACTGGACTTCAGTTTTCACAGTACTGGTCATTAATTTTATACTTTTGTATACTTCCAACCTTACAAAATAGATAAGAGAGCAACTGAGTTTTTAAAAGAAACAATTGTCTGTTACTCCATATCTACCACTAGCAATGTTCTTGAGGAGCATAGACTGTTTGGCTAGAACATGGGGCCAGTCACTATCATCCTCACAGAAATACCCATCTCATCCCAGTATTTAGCAGGACTAAAAAAACCCCATTTTCTTCCATCTACTGATGATGTGCAAGTTTGATTTGAGGAAGAATCATCTCAGTGTATTCCTCCCAGCAGATAACTTGACTGCAAGATTTCTTTTAGACTGCACATGAATCCACCATATGTGTACATACTGGTAGCCACTCACAACAAACACAAACTTCATTTTTCAACAATAGCTTGTGCATGACTAGCAAAACCACAGACACAAAAGCAGAATCCTGGTTCTAGTATACAGACTACCTCCCCAATAGAGAGGACCAACTCTGGGTAGGTTAAGCTTTGTTATCCCTGCTCTTGGGAAGGCTAGATTCACAGATATTTTTAGAAAAATCCGTAAGCTGCATTGCAGTGCACTGCACAGCCTTAGTTCTGTTAATAGACTGCAATTCCAGCAGTTCAATGCCAACAGCTTAATGCCAGCAATGCACCAGAACAGAGACCCAGAAAAACCTGACTGAACATTGTGCTCTCCTCTCTGTGACTAGGCAAGGATTACTGCATGCTGTGCTGATGTCTGTAGAGTACCACTGTAATTACTTCAACCAGGGAAGATTTTGCTCTGTGCCACCCAAATGTTTGTGAAGGCAGTCTACCCTTCTGCCAGCAGTCTCTGCACAGGGCAGGATATCCTTAGTTGTGAGCATCTGCAGATTATCTGCTGTCACTGTGAAGCTGCACAATACTACCACTACAGCTAGTTAAAAAATTATGTATTTTCTCATGTGAAAAGGCTATACACAAGGTTACTATCATCTTTACAGTAATACAGTCTCCCTCTCCAACACACAACTAACTACATAAAATTAAATGCGTGTTTTGGTACCACCCATTTACAAACTGCATCATAGAGCACTAGGAATGACTGCAGCCTCAACCTGCTTAGCTTCTTTCAAGCAAATTCCTAAATTCCTAAATACCTTCACAGATGTATTGCGGCTGCTTTTCTGTGACCACATGTTCATTAGCTGACCCATGTTCATTTCATCCTGATTTTTGGAGCCACTTAGTCTGTTATTACTCATCAGTTCTCAGACTGGAAGTCTTTACATGTGAGGGCTTTTTGGGTACGGTGTCTTTACTAAAATGGTTCTGGTTATTGAGTCCTATCATAACACCAACAAATACTACACAAATATGTCTGGTTTAAATATTATAAATAAATTAATTAATTAACTAATCAATCTGAAAATGGACTGAAACTAAAGTGACACTAGTCACTTCTGTAGTGGTAGATAATGTTCCAAAAATCAGTAGATTAAAAAGTCAGCTATGGTTATTAAGAGCTAAAGGTAGCATCAGTCAATGACTTAAAATTTTCTTCAGGATTTTCTGGGGAGAAAGCAGTTAGAAAAAAATAAATATTTTTTTCTTAGCTCATATTATCACATAGTAATAGCTTCAATGATTGGACTAGTATTTTGATGACACTAGATTTTCACAGATTGCATTATATTATTTGCAACTTTTGAAGAGGGAAACACTCGTGTTTTGTGTGAGAAATACCCAACACATAATAAATTCTCTCTTGTGCCATCCCACTGGCACATCTTGACAGAAGCAGGCAGTAGAATGTACTTTAGCAGGTCTGACCCTTTAGTGTACTTCACGGCAAGAGGCATAGGGTTGGAAGGCTGTGCAAATACAATAGTGAAAAGTTGGCATTCTCATCACCACTATTCTTGGTACTTTTCTAAGTTAGATGTTCATTAACAGCCCTCAAGACACCACAGCAAACAACACAAAAAGGTAACAACCATCCAGGTGCAAGCCATCCATCCTCACAAGCCCTACATCAGTCCAAAAGATTTCATGTAACTCTAAGATCAAAAGAATGCTCATTCAGCCTTCTTGATAAACCTTGTAACAGCAAGAGAGTTCTCCATGTCTAAAATCTCCCTAAACGCAAATAATCTATGTACTGCCTCCCTTCATTAGCATTAATTTTTCTAAATCCAAGGACTACTACATATTATACTGGCTATCCTACCAGATACAAACCTAATAGTCTGTTAATGAAGGTGCATTAAATAGCATCAGAATTAATGGAATTAATTTTAACACTTCAAAATGTTGACAAACATACCTGAAGAATTCTGTTTACTTTTACAATAGGAGCTTCATCATTTACTGCAGTAACAGTTACAAAGACAGTTTGGGGTAAACTTTGTTTCCACAACTCCGTGTTATTTACTATCACAGTAAAACTGTCCATCAGTTCTTCACTGTCATCATGAACATAATAAATTAACTCTTGTTCCACCTGAAAAATATAACAAGATGAAGAGCTAAAGAGGCTAGAAGAAAATAAATGTCACATTGAAAAATATTCTAGTCATAGTTCTCCATATTTATTGCATGAACATGTTATGACTTAAAAAACTTTATTTATGCTGTAGTATCAGATTGTTCCTCTCTCTTTGCTCTATTCACAAAACTAAATTTTACTGCTCATCTGTCTATTCCTCTAGTCTGAATATCTTGCCAGTTTTGGCATTCTTCCTTCCTCCTGAAGGAAAAATGGAAATCCAACCCCACTGTATTTAACAATGCTTCCTAGAATCTATAAACTGAACACAGTACTAGTAGATGGTAGACCTACAACAGTAGACCTGATACCATTTTGCTTCTTGGAGCTAAATGACTGAAAAATAGCAAGTTGTGCATATAGTGGCTGTCTGTGAGCAAAGAAATTACCTAAAAAAAATATTTTTTCCACTTTCCTACTCGATAAATCTACATACCACTTCCTCTGGTCTTTTCAAAATGCACCCACAGTCTACATTTCCAGAGTATCTACAACTCTGCCTGAATGTGAGGGGCTCATCAGTTGACTGTGGCTATATAGCACATTGGTCTGCGTCAATAGTGCCATCAAGGAAGTGAGGTGGTTCACCACAACAAGGCAGCCTCCCTCCTCCCTCCAAATGACCAGCTAGAAACAGCAGAGAGATCTTCAACTCAAGGCCAGAATAAAGCTCAAACTCACGTATCTCACCACCTCCTAAAAATCTTACAGCTTTTAGCAAAGCAAATAATTAATCAGGACTATGTCTAAGAAGATCCAAAGGCATTACCTGTTTTCTGGTAAATGTGGCTAATTTTATTCCAGGAACGCGAGAGTTTTCAACATACCCATGTTTTGGCTGCTCAGTTAAAATGAATTCACAGCTGAGTCCTGCAAAGTGTCTACTGGAAATTTTTAGATAGTCTTCCACCAGGGCTTTTGAGCCCCCTTCAAATACTGTAAAGTTCCGTACTTCCAGTGGAATCATTCTGGGGATGATGTCTACAGAGATTTCTATTCCACTAACTGTTCTGATACCATTGGTCACATCCAGAAAAAAATGGTCATCTAGTTGGTCAGAAACTGTCTGCACATACTGAACTTTGCCCTCGTCGACATCTTGCTGTGTGAAGCTCAAAGCTGGTCTTTGGTCAGAACTGAGATAACTTTCTTCTGAGGAAAACTTCCGAATGTATCCGTGTACTGGAAGCTGTCTTACTGTGAACACAATCTCGGATGGAGAACTATTTTCATGAACAACCTTAAATTTAAGAATATATTGCAAAATTAGTCAAATGGAAGTGGGAGAAATTCTGTAATTCTCTTCTGAACTTTTCACTTTTAATTCTGGGATTGTCTACCTAACTGAACTGGCAGTTCTTGGGTGAGTTACAAAGTTCATAAAACAATACAATACTTTAAGTAGACACATGTTAAACAAAGGTGGCATGGGAGCCATTTTGTAACCCCAAGTACTTTTTGTAAGTTTTGGAAAGGAACATACTGCATAACTAACTACTGGCCTCACAGCTACGGATCCCTGCCTGAAACAAGGAATTCAGGATTTCTGCAACGTGCAGCTGGAGCCCTCTCGCGGTGGTTACTGGAAGGCTACATAGAAAAATCGGGCAGGAAAGAATTAATCAAACCGAAACAGCCTCGGATTTGTGACTTGACTTTTAAAAACGACTTTGGATGTAATTCTCAAACAATTTTAACTGGGCTAGCTCCAAATTAAATCAAACAAAACCCTTTCTTCTTTGGCATTTCCCACGAGCTCAATGAACAACATTACATGGAGTACAAATAGTTTAGTTACACCTAAAACAAACATACATGCTGAATCCCCAAATGATCATTTTCTTAAGCACCAATATGTAATAGAGTCAAAGACTATGGGAATTCTTTTTCTTTAACATAATCGGTCTTCCTTCCTAAAAATGGAAGCTTGCTAGTGTCAGTCTCTCCTGAACTAAGCACCCGGAATACAATCATACTAGTGGTAATCAAAAGGCTAAGTTAAGGAAGAGAAGACACAAACTAAAGACATTGCAATGGCTAAAAAAAGAGAGGAAAACTTGCTACAAGATTGGAGGAATGGACAACATAGTTAACCTACTTGCAGTTTTCCTTTACTGATTTTAACTGGTTTTCCTTCTTCAACCAAGAGATTGTTTTTGTTCACAATCCTTGGTGGCTGCTGCTGACTTTCCAAATATATGCGAATCTGTAGTCCAGCATCCAGGTGGATATCTCCAGCATGGATTGTAAAGTTAAATGTGTCTATAAGGTTGTTGCTGTCATCATGCCTGTAGGTCACATGCCCCTTTATCAGATCAAGCTGAGTAAAGGAATCCATTAATACATTATTCACATATATTTTTCCATATTTTGGGAAAGAGAGTATTTCATATGTAAGCTCATGATAATTTCTTATGTCTTGGTTTGTAGTAGCACTTAGGTTAGCTGTTGAAACAGTTTCTTCTTTCCCTTTTTGAACCAACAATCCTGTATTATTTGCCAACCTAATATAAGGATCGGTGGCATTAACTTCCAGAAGCAAGGAAGTATAGTGCTTGCCATCTGTCACAAAAAGCACAAAACGCCCAAAATCTGCACCATGGTGTATAAACAGGACTTGCTTTTGCTCCAGGTCCATTTGTTTAAATTGGTACAGTCTATGCAAAGTGTCATTTGTTAGCACCAAGTCCCCATTGGAAATACCACGTCTAGTATATAGCAACTGTCCATCATCAAAATCAGAATCAGGATCATGATAGCAAAGATCTGCTGAAGTTAATAATCGCTGCCCATTCCTCACTACATCAAATATCTTATCAATTACACGAACTGGTTTCTCATCATTCTTCAGCTGGACAGAAATATAGAATCTAATTTCTACTGACAAAGGTTCTGCTCCTGGATCAAAGTTTGTCCCCTTCTCTGTCTCTTTGCTGAAAGCTCTGACAAGAAATTCATCAAACATGGTCTCAGAATCATCATGCACATACATAAGGCATTTATCAGTTATATCTTCATTAGTGAAAGTTGTAAGATTGCCATTATTCTCGAATGAACCAGAAGAATTAGTAAGTTTTAATTTCCCATGCTTAGGAAACTGTATAACTTCATATTGGAAAGTTTTATTATCTGGTGTTTGCACAAACAATTTCGTGCTTGTTATTAATTCTCCTTCTCCTTCAGTAACATTAAGGCCATTGTTAGTCAAAATAATGTTTTTGAAATCTGATTTGATGTAGACTTCAAAGTCATAGAAATCTGAATCCAGATACTTTGTAGAAATGAAAAATCTAAATGAATCATAGTCTTCATGGTACTGGATTAATTCATATGCCACTTTTTGATCAGTAATATCTTTTTGGCTAAACATTGAATCTTTTTTCAAAGGCTGGTCATTCAGCAATATCTGTCCATTCTTTGGTAGGGAGAGAAGTATGAAATGAAGCTTATCTTCAGGTATTTCTAGATCTGCAATCACAGCAAAAAGATTACTAGAATTCAAGTACTTCTTTTTTGATTTTTCAATTTCTAGAGGAGCATGTTTCAATAGATTGTACCTCAACCATTTCACTTTGATTGGAAATGTGTGCTCTTCACTGATTCTGTTTCCTATGCTAACTCTGAACTTAAACTGGTCCATAACATTTTCCAGCTGAAGGTCTTTAAAAGTGCTACAGTATCTCACCCTGCTGCGCTGAAGAGAGCGTTGAGAAAAAGAGCTGACTTGCTTCCACACCCCCCTTGAATGCTGCCTTTGGACCTGACCAAACTGAGGTGGCTCTGTGATCTCATACCATATCTCCAGTTCCTGGAGGACAGCATTTGTTTCAACTGCCAGATGCCTAGGTCTTATAAGAGCTGTAACACCTTGGAGGAGATTTATTCCTGAATTGTTGACAACTCTGTAATCCAAAGGAACTGCCATGACACGTAACACAACAGTGTTGCTCATCTTCTCACCATCACTTGCCCTGAGAACAATCCTTGAGTTCTTGATGCCTGTGTGGACAAAGAAAACAGTGCCTTTGTTTAAATCCTCATTAGAAAAAGTAGTAATAGCTTTTCCAGGACACCTTGAATTTTCTAAAAATCCTGCATCTGCATTCAGATTTCCAAGCACTGAAAGCCTCAGACCCACAGAATCCGTATCTTTATCTAGAACTTTTATCAGGTCATTAGTCAAACGTTTCTTTGAGTTCTCTAAGAGAAGAAGCAAATTTCCTTCAGGAAGTATGATCTCAGGTGCATCATTTACTGGAGTAACTGTAATGCCAAACATATGCTGCTCATTCCTTTCCAAATATGGAGACACAATCTTCTCACTGCTGATAGAAATGGAGAAATTAAAATAATCATAAGTGTCCTCAGAGCCATCATGGACATAGAGAATCTTCCCTTGCCACACATCCTGCATAGTAAACTTATTTACCTCCTGCAATGGTTCAACACTCAGTTTCAAGTGTCCATGAGAGGGTGGTTCCTTTATATCAAAAAGAATTTGTGACTGATTAATTTCTAATTTCTGAAAGTCTAAGTTAACTTTAATATGCTTAGGTTCAAGTGAAGCCTGTTCACCCTCTAGCACAATCAAGTTAGTCAGAACTAAAAGCTGGTTTTTGTCTTCCTTGCCCAGAGAAACTGAGCTGTCATGGGAAATGGCAAACACAGGAGCTGTTTTCACAGGAGGGTTCTTTACAGCCTTCTCTAAAGAAAGATCTGTTTTAAAAGAACTCTGCATTTCACATCCAGCTGAAATGTCCTTAGTTACTAGAACATTCTTCAGTGATTTATTTTCTGAATTGGCTTTCAGGTTCCTTAAGCAGCCTTTGAAGGATCCTCCTCTGCTGTACTTCCCAGATACTGAGATTAACTTAATCACTTCTGATCGTATGCTGTCATCTACACCACCTACAAAGAAGGATCCCTTCAGAAGTGGCAACTTACTCTGGGGAGGTAATGACTTTTTCACAGTTTCTTCATCCAGTGTTAGCTGCAAATATTCTGCAGTAAATTTCAGTTTGATGTAGTGCCAATGACTATCATTGACTGACCTACGAGAAGAAAGATGGGTTCTACTTTTATGTTTTCCAACATAAGCTTTAATATAACCATCTTCCATTTCCATTGCAATGAAATCTCCTGCTCGCCCAGGGTGGTAAAGCAGCAAGCCAGATGCAGCTGAGGTTTGTAAAGTATACTCAAAGATTCCCTCGTTGTCCACATTCCATGATGGGAAAGAAATATAGGACCTGGAACTGAAGAAACTAATGGGTTCTTCTTCACCTGCAAAGAATTCATCACTGCACCCCACTGAAACTTCATGGATATTTTTGAAGCCAGGAGAAGGTCTCAGAGGCATCAGAATGTCTAACTGATTGAATGACACACCATCAATACATCCTCGGAAACTGGGTAGTGCTCCAAGGTAGGGAACGTCAAGTTTACCAGTACCACCTACGTAGACTCCATAATCAATGTTTAATTCATGAAGAATTCCAGGCATTTTTGCACTAGTTCTATCATGCTTATCAACTACCAACGTGACATTATCTTGTTCATGATGAAGTTCAACCAGGTGCCAAGCCAAATCATTCAGGTGAGATCTTTGCTGAGAATGCAGTACTTGTTCTCCCACACCAAAATTAATTCTCAACTGCAAGAGACAGAATTTTAACTATCAAAATCCAAAGTGATTTTTCACAATCATACATTAATATATAGTTAATACATTAATTTTCATATATTTTAATACCAAGAATATAATTTACAAAATATATACAAAAAAATTAAAATCCTACTAAAATTCTGTGTAGGTTTACTTGCCATCACAAATATTTGCATAATACAGAAGCAGGAATGGACTCCTCTTCAGTTCTGCTAGGAACTACAGCTCCTGAGAGCTCAATTGAAAGTGATCTTTCAAGAATTTACCTTGCATAAAAACAATTCCTCAGATTCAAGCACTTTCTGTAATGTGCTAACATCATCAAATTTGAAATTTTGCCTTTACTGAATCTCATGCTTTGAACACAACGATCTTGATTTTAAGATCTAGAGATCTTAAAGGCTGTAGAGCTATAATTGTAAGAAATAAAAGACATAACTTGAAATTATCAATTATATTAAGTGACTGGTCCATTTCTCTAAACAGAAACTTGTTTAGATATCATGTTACAGATAATAGCCTTAAGAAAAACTCTAAGCAATACAGGCTAAACATATTTTTTAGCTACAGCTATAAAGCATACTTGCACATATCCTGAGCATAGCTCCATTAAACAATAATCAGTCTTCCCAGCTGCAAGAAGAAGCAGTCCCTGTGGCTTGCTTGTTCGAAACTGCAACTGTAAGGATGTCAGAGGGGATGCTTCTGCCATGTTCAGCTCCACAAAGCTATCACCATAAAATGACACTAAAAGAAATAAAGGAAAATAAATAGGAAATTGAATCACATACACACACACAAAAAAAAATCTTTTTCTTATTCATACCTAAATATATGTAAACAATTTATATTATTTTCTATATACTTATTCATGTACAAATGAAAATAAATCTCAGATACCAAACTCACCAGTCCAAACAACATACTAAGAGCCTAGTGGCCATACCAGAATGGACAAAGGGTGGATACAGTCCAGTTTTCATATCTCCAACAGTGATGACTGGGTAAGAACCATGCAATTATACAGAATAATTTCTTTCAAATACTCCTTCATTTTTGTTTGTTTGTTTCAGGTCTTTTCCCGAGCTTGTCACACCCAGTCTATTTTGTAGCAGCCATAGAATTTCTCTCTGAAGTATTCCTCTAGTTTCTCTTTGGAAACATTTTCATCTACAACACGCTGTTACATCTCCATCAGAGATAATATATGTCATCTCTGCAGAGAAGATCCACAAGTCTCCTGCTACCTGTGTCATTTTCAGATGTTTTCATCCCTCTATTCCAGGAACAACTGCCCTCTAGTTTCATGTATGCAACTCCCAACCACTCCGGCCATCCCGTGGCCAGTCACTCAGATCCGCACAAGCCTCCTTCATTGTCTCCTCCCCTCTTTTCTGCTCTGAGGAACAATAAAACCAGTCAAGAGCTCCCATTTGACTACTCACTGCTTTTACCATCCCCATTATTACTATTCTGAAATCGTTAGCTAATGCTAACGATTCTTAGCATTATTACTATTCTGAAATACTTAGCAGAAATCCTAAGACCAAATCCTCCAAAATTCTGCTGGTAACTTCCTTCTGACACGTAAAAAAAAAAAAAAAAAATCATCAATCATCTACCACTCCTCCTATTTAATCCATTACTTAATATACAAAGCCCTGCACTCAATGAATGCTAAAAAGCCTTTGGCAGCAAACTTCACAAAAAGTCTGTTGAAACTCTAAATCTTAGACAACTTGCCCACCCCCATCAAGAAAACTCCAAGGGGTTTGTAAAGAACTCTAAAGAAATCTTGTAGACTCCTCCAAAATTGATTCTTCTAACTTGTGCATCTTTCATCTTTCTTACAGTACCTATAAATTTGAGTTATGGATGTTAGGCTCAGAGTCCCCTGGCAACTCTTATTTTAAATATTGGAATAAAATATGCCACTATACAGGCTTCAGGTATAAGGGAGTTAAAGCATGAGATCAGATATTACCCTTAGCAGGCAATTTATTTCATCCCCAAGTTTTTTTTAGGTCAACCCCTCTCCTCCCCTGCCACCACCCCAAAAAAGGAACTTCAGTTTGGGAATCTTCCCAATTAGCAGTAAAGGCCATTTAGTTTAGCTTCTCTGCAGTAGCCGTGCCCTTTCTGAGTGTTTCTTTTACAGTAGCTACTTAATCAACTGGCTGCACAGACCCTTTGCAGGGTTTTTGCTCTTGATTAAGGATTTAGGAGGAGCATTTAATAAAACCTTTGATTCTTTCTAGCTGATCTTTCACCTTTTTTTTTTTCCAGATATGTCTATTTTCAAATTCCATCTACCAAAGTTTATGATGCTTTCAGCTGTGTTTGGATACAGCTTGTAAGAACACCACCAGTTAAATATTTATTTTGCAGTTTTTAGATTAATTCTGAAATAATTTTCTCATTTTAAAATCAAGCATTACTGCAGAGAACTTTCAAGGTTTAAATGTTCCAGTTCCTACATTAGCTGCCCCCTTGCTTAATCTAATACACTCTGACAACTCTTACAAAGTGTGGCTTTAACTCTGGCTCTGAACTGGCTTCTGTGCAGAGTACCAAACCAAAGACCTCATTCAGCAGCTCATTCATGAAATAACAACCAATAATAGTATCTAAAAATTTATTATAGGATATTGTGGTGGTGGATTTAGTTATG
>VWYP01030647.1:60181-86045 GCA_013400435.1 Pycnonotus jocosus | reverse complement strand
CCCGGCTCCAGCCCCAGCCCCGGCCGAGGGCCGGGCTCCGCCAGCAGCACCGAGTGGAGGGGCTGTCTCTGCCCTGGGGCCCCCCCCCGTGCCACCCAGCCCGAGGCCACCACCGGGGGAACGACCCCGTGCATGCCCTGTCCCTGTCCCCCGGGAGCATCGCGCTGCCGGGGCGTCTCTCCTTCCGCCAGCTGGGACAGCGGCTCTGCCCGGTTTGAAGCTGTGGAAAAGAGGAGGAAACAATTCCAGCTTTTCCTAAACCCGTGTTCATCCCTGGCCCGGCACACACGGATGCAGGGTTTCGGGTGCCCGTGGGCCAGCACTTGCCATCAGCTCAGGGACACAGAAGGCTGGGCCAGCAGTGCTGCCCCTCTTCAAGGGTCTGGCAAAATCCACACATTAGAGCAGTGCTCTCTCAAGCTTTACATAACAACCACACACTCAGGGTTGTGGTTTTCACTCTCAGGGTTGTGGTTTACACTCTTTCTGCTTAAATTTCCCTCCCGTGGGCAAGAGGGGCTGTTTGCTACACCCCTGTCAGTGTCACAGCTCACACACAGCTGATGATCCTGAGGGTTGCAGTGACAAGTCAACAGCTCTGTTTACTCACAGCAGTATTTTGTTCGACTATTTTGTTTTAATTTGACTAAAGCAAAAGGATGTTTTGATTTTGGTTCAAGGGGGAAAAAAATAGGATGTGACTTGTATCTGCTTTTATTTCCATGCCAGCTTCAACCCCACGCCTATTTTAAAGCTCCCAGGCTCCTTCCTCCACTTTTTAATCTTGCCAAAACCTGAAGTTACAGGAGCATCTCCCTTCTCTGACTTGAAGAGAGTTGCAGAGAGCCTGTGATACTTTGCTTTAGCTGGACAGAGATGTAGGGAAGGGAAGCAGGATCTGAAGGAGAGAAAAAGTGATCCACATAACATGCGAAAATAGGGAAGTCACCGAGCTACAAGATAAAAAATATGAGAGAAATGAAGGTTTTGTGGCTGGGCCAGTAAGAACTGACTGGGGAGCTGCTGGAGAGCACAGGGGGCAGTTGGCACAGCCTGAGGGATGGTGTGAGGGGAATACTCGGCCCTGGCAGGAGGGAGAGCCAAGGGATGGCCGCTCCTCACACAGGTCAGCCTCACGCTTCCTTTCAAAACAAGAGCAGCTCTGTCTGCAAATGCATCCGTGTTTGCCTCGTATCTAGGAAGCAACTGATCCATCTGCTCTTCCACTTAAGAATATGGATGATGAGAAAGTGACTGGCTGGGCTCCAGCAGCAGCAGGAAACTCCCTCCTCTGCTCATTGTAATGTGGGGAAGCGTCTGGGAGGGCACCTGCAGCCCCCGGAGCCGCCAGCTTTCCGACTGGGCATTTCCCAGGGCTGCTGCCTTGGTCCTCAGGGGTTTTGGCATTCTGATGGAGAATTCAGCCCAGCCTTGGGGGTGCCAAATCATAGTTTTTCTGCAGTTTTGGCTGAGAGTATAAAGATGTTTATCCAGCTGCTGTAAGCAGAGCGGTATCAGGAACAGAAATACTATCTCATGAAAGGTGAACAGATTTCCAGCTTTTTAGTGTTAGTTGAAAGCTCGGAAATGGGGCAAAAAGAAAAAAAAAAAGTTTCAATCCTTGTAACTTCTACCCCAAAACTGAAACCTGACAAGTCAAGCCTGTGGCAGAGAACCAACAAAGTCTTTTAGTAAAACATTCACAAAGAGTATAATAAATAGATCCCTACAAGCTCTGGTTGCCTAATCATTCCTGATTTCTTGGGTTTCTAGAGAAAAACCCTCCTCCCTTGAGTTTAACTCAAGAGATCTCAGTGCACACACTGAGCCCAATTTCCAAACCCTTTCCTAAAGACACCTCCTCAGAGATGCAGTGTTCCTAATTTGATGCCTTTTGCATATTGACCTGTGAACATCAGGGAGAACTAAATGCCATTACCACAGGCGTGGAGTCTGGAATGGGGGAGGCTGATTTGTCCATAGGGGCACATCAAGAGCAGCTGAGCAGTGCAGAGAGAAGAGCTGAAGCACCAGTGGATCCCTGCCTGAGGTGAGATCCAAGAGTTCATAAACCAATATTATGAAACAGCTCTTGTGACGTGAGCTTTCTCAGAGCAGCTCTGAGTGTTTATAACTGATAAGCAAACAGCAACCCCATTACTCACTCTGTGGCAGCTCCTACCCAAGATGGATGTGATGCACAAGAACCGACCATCAAAAACCTTTAAAGCTCTGCACTGAGAACAGGCTCAAGTTGTTCCCTTTCATCCTCTTGAGAACAGGCATTCTTCAGATGCTGTACAGCAGCAGGATGGCTCAGTAGGTGCTGTGCCAGGCAATGCCCAAAATCCTCATCCTGCTGCTGGAAAGTGGCCAGAGCTGGGACTTTGGATCAGGTCAGACAGGCACAGTCACAGCTTTCCCTCCCAACCCCAGCCTGCAAGAGTCAAATTCTTTACCAAGGCACAAGCAGCTTAACGTTCCTTGGGCTGTCACAAGAGTGAAGCTTTTCTGCTCAGACAGTTTTCTGGGAACTCCATTCGTGCACAGTAAGTTCTCACAGGTCAAAGGACTTTCCTGTGTCCTTAAAATGTGTTAGAAAGTCTGTCTTGCCCAGTATCCTGTCTCAAACAGAGCCAGGAACACACACTTACCACAAGGGTTTAAAGAGAAAATGCAAAGTCTGCACAGACTTCCCTTGGCTTTACCTTTTGTGTGTGGAGTTCCTGGAAGTTGATGAGGTCAAGAAGCTGCATCCCGCTGATGAGCCCTCCCACGAACACACCAATTTGCTGGAGCAGTTTGAATCTCACTGGTATTTGCTCAGCTAACAGCTTTGCATCACTTTCTAGGATCAGGATAGCACCTGAGTTCCAGCAAACATCATCACCTTGGTATGAAAAGTGGAGTTTTAAGCAGTTTTGAGTGCATTCTGACAGCTGTGTTTTATTAAAACAAGCAACTGCTACAGCAGCATTAGCAACATCATCTACTGGGACATCATCACACGGGCTCTGTTACCCTGGAAATGGGAATTATCAGTTCTAGATTAGGCAAAGGAGCACTGGCTGGATCCTGGCCTCAAACCCCTGGAGACTTTCAGAGACTGGCTTCAGTCACTGCCCCCATCTCTCTCTTTAGGACTGTGGTATTTGAGCAACTTAGAGCTGCATTTCTTCTCAGGGTGAGGTGGGCTTGGCTGCAGAGGCCTGGCATGGAAACTATTTGTCTGTCTCTGAAAACGTTTAGCTATTATTTTATAAAGGAGTGGCATTTCAGCTCTGTAAGGATCACATGCCACTCCTGCATTGGCATCCCTCTTTTCTCCACCGAGTCCTTGTTGAGCTTGGCAAGTGCTAGACCTGGTTTTATAAATAAACCACCAGCATTCCACACAGGACTGATTTCCAAAATGAAACCCTTGCCACTAAGAAAATGCTGTATTGGAAGATGGAGCATAAAGAAGGCAGCAGAGCAGAGCTGCTCCCAGCTATGCTGAGAACAACCCAAGCTGCTGCTTTCTGCTGAGATAGATTCTCCTGGTTATCCACCTCCTGACAGGACAGACCTACTGTGCTATCCCTTCTTAGTCTGGAATTTTATTATAGAAGTCCTACCAAATCCTCACACAGCACTGGGAAGAACTACAATTACTTCAATCCTTAATATACTATATTTTTTAAAGTTTTTTACTTTCCTTTTAACTTCAATTAAAGCTTGTCTCGACAAACTTTAGGCAGCTGTGGAGAAAACCTGCAGGACCAAAGGACTTGGCAGAAGCAGTTGGAGGGCAGTGACACAAACCATCATCTGGGTTTATATTCTTTACAGAACATCCTCCCAGGCCTCTCAGCTAATTTAACTCTCACTGCACCAAAGGCAAGTAAAACAACCCATCAAGCCAGTACAGTTTCTCTGCCCAGCTGGTTTTCTGAAAGACCAAGCAGCTGCTGAAGGCATCTTAAAAACCAGGCAAGAACTCAGGTTGTTTTGCCCCAGTGCAGAACAGAACATAAACAAGTGCTCAGCATCACTGCCAGGCTGGAAAAGCTGAGAAGGTGGTGACAGTTTTGTGGCTCACTTGAAGACTCTACTTGGTAATCCTGGGCAGTGACTGAAGAGCAAAGTGTTCTTAGCCTAATGGGAGAAAGCAGGGTTGGAAGCTGAGCTGGCATTAAAGGCAGCTACAACTGTTATTCCCAATACTGGAAGCACCAGCTGTTGGAACAACCAAGCCCTTCTCCAGGAGGGAAAAAGCCAGAGCCCCAGGAGGGAACTGCGGGAGCAGTGCGGTGATGCTGCAGCAGCAGCGCTGGGTTTTGCTCAGCTCAGCTCAGCCATTCCCAATCCTGTGCTCACCTGTGAGGGCTCCAGCTGTGCCCTCAGGAACTGTTTGTGCAGTGCAAGGTGTCAGCTCTGCTGAGGAACAAACCTCAGCAGGGATACTGAGGCTATTGTCAGCAGATGATTCCTGCTTTTCTTCCATCCCATGCAGCTGGCACTGTTCCTGCATCTGCCAGCACAGCAGTGGACAAGAGCACCCTCTAGCCTCTTCCCTCCAGACAGTAACTCCAGCTTCAAAACCACCAACATCCAACTCTTCTAGGCCAGCAAAACAACAGATACCCAATTCACCAACTTTCTGAACTCTCACATGCCATACAGTGGATTTTATACTGTCACTAGTACATGTATACCTCAAATTGCGCTGTTTTAAGAGGACCAAGCTGTCCATAATCTGTGACAAATGTATTTCCTAACAGAGCAGATGCTTTCCAGGAGAAATCTAAAAAAAGCCCCAGCAGTCATCACACTTTCAACCCTGGGTAATGCTGATTTGAACTTCATTACCATGACCATCAATACACACTAAGCTGGAGAGGTGGCTCACAAACCTTAACAAAAGCCATTTCTGTTCATTTCTCAGTGAGATATGACCCAGCTCTAGGCCCAGTTGTAATCCCAATAATTTATATTTATAGTGCTGCCCACTGGAACACTGGACAGACAGAGGTTCTCTCTCAAAGGCTTGTGATGCAGAAGCAGCACTGCCATGACCTGACTGGGGCAGTGCCACCTTCTCAGACTGCTCACCTCTGCAGTGATCTATCTGAGCAGGAGGGATAATTTACCTCCCTTCTTTCCTCTCCCTTGGCTGCAGAGCTAAATCTCAAATGTTCATAATGCACCTGCTGAACCTCATCTACATGTGACCTCCAGGATGAAGCAGCTGCACACAATACTTGTTTCCATTACCCACATTCCAAACGCAGCAAGTGCAGGAAGATGTAGCAAATCACTTTTTTTTTAAGCCATCCCATCTTGGATTTTGAGCTGTTCTGTCCCCTGGCACCAGTAGAACACACTCACACTGCTGTCTGCCTGCTCCCCTCAGGTTTGCAGGCATCACTGGAGGGAAAAAGGAAAAGAACAGGTGACAAGTTTGCAAATCCAGGATAGAGGATATGGATGGCAAGGAGGCTCATCACTGACCTGACTGCAGATTCTGTGAACACACAGAGCTCTGTCAGAGGTCAGAGCTGCAGTGCCATTCCAAACAACTGCCTATTTACTGCTTAAGCCATACCACAGGAACACTGGGAATATGTAAGGAAATGCATGCAACCCAAGTAATTGTCAAAGAGTAGGATTTCACAAATAAAACAATCAGCATTTATTGTTGTATTACAAAACACTTCATATTTTGGCAATATTTTACAGTTTATCCTTTTCCTTCTTAGGGCCTGTTGAAAAGGTATGGGGCTGGGGGGAAGAAAAGAGAATGTGGAAATTAGGATTAAATTTCAATGTCTCGCTTTAAAAAAAAATCCTCCCAAACCACCCCAATCCCTCCCACCAAAATAAAAATCTAGTTTCACTCAATTCCACTATCGAAAGAGGCCATGGGTGAAGCTGCAGGCAATTTCACTATCAAACGCATCAAGAAGACAAACAAAACATTCACAGTGGTCTTCAGTATGGTCTGTTGCGTTGATCATTTCTGAAATCATTTCTGGAAGGGAAAGGAAAGGTTCTAAGCAAGTAACAAATGAAGCAAATAACAAACAGTCTCTTCAGTCAAACACTTCTACAATGACGTCTGTGTGCTGCTCTGTGTTTATAGAGAGCCTATCCAGAAACATTCACAAAACTCAACAGCCGGATGGAGTGATTCTCTCTGCAAGCTCCTATCTGCAGTTCATATTTTCATGGCAGTTGTACTTGCACACATAAACAACCCTTTTCCCACAGCCCCTATCAATCCCACAGCCAAGCAAGGGCAGAGGCTCCTCTTACCTTCCTCCCATTTTGCCCCCGTAGCCGCCTCCCCGGTCCCCGCCTCGGCCGCCACGCCCTCGATAGCCCCGCTCTCCTCCGTAGCCACCTCTCCCACGGAAATCTAGGGAAAAACATGGGAATACAGCAGCTTTTTCAGAAAGATGCAGATGATTTGAACACTTGAAACATTTAAGAGGTGTAGCTGTCTTTGCACACCTCCTGATGGACGTGAATCTTCTGGTCTGGGCTCACCACACTGGTTGCAGGAATTCCTGCGAGCGAAGTTCATGTTCCCACAGGACCTGGAACAGACAAGGATTCCCCAGACTGAGCTGTGAAGATGAAGCACACATGAAACACCCCATCCCAATTAAAGTGACACTTACGGGTTAGGACAAACCCAATCACCATTTTTGGGTTCCCCACTTCTACCCTGGAAGCCCCCACCTCTTCCATAGCCACCTCGTGAACCTGCAGACAAAATTATAATCAGAATTAACTTCTGTGAACTGCACATGATGAACAGGTATCAAAGATTGTCACTGCCTTCAGACACCAAGTGACAGACAGACTTTTCAGGTGGAAGGAATGTTTAATGCAAATATATTCCCACTATTTATTATAAATTCTTTTTCAGCAGTAAAGGGAAATCTGATCTGCTTGAATTGCCACTGGGTAAATACAAACTCACTACATGCCTTAATAAAACTTCAGAAAGATTTAATAAGGTATAAGATCAGTTACTTATGGCCAGACTTAGCCACAGAACAAAAATGTAACAATGAAAGAAGTCTGGATTAATCCCAGGATGCCTCTGACCCAGGCACAGGGACAACATTCTTGCTTTCTGCATCACAAAATTTAAAACTTTATACCAAATGAAGCTGCTGAAGAATCCTTTTCATCAGCCTACAGAACTGCCTGATTTCAGAACTAGAATTTGTTGACAGTCACTGCCCAAAGCATGATTCCTGGAAAATGGTAATGAATACCCAGTGGATTACTGACAAAACTGTACATGCAGAGAATCAGGGAGATTGATATGGCCTTGATTAAAGGAATCAGAAATCTAACTGCGGCTCCAAAGCAGCTGAATTATGCACCCTGCTTAATCCCAGCTGGAAACAGAGTATCTCAAGGCTTTGGGTAACGAGCAAATACTCACTGGGAATTGCCCCCTATATATGTGGGGCTGGTACAGTTCAACATCCTTGTTACACTTTCTCTTTAAAAGCAAGGCTGACACAAGATCTGGAGACTTTCCAGTTCTAAAGGGAAGCATAAATTCTGTGCTGTCCAGAAGAGATTACAGATTTCAGTTTACTTAACTGAGTTCAATCCTTATTACTCCCTATCCTGGCAGAATCCCAAAGGCTCATATATTTGACGAATCACTGTTTCAAAGTCAACTCCTCTTTAATAAATCAATCATAGAGAAAAAGCATTTAACTGTGCAAAAACAAGGATTCCACAGACTTTAGTCCCACCTCGACGCCCGCCACCTCCACCTCCTCTCATGAATTCAGGTCTTCTGGTTGCAAAAGAAACTTTGATAACATTGCCATTGAATTCTTTTCCTGTGGGAGGAGAGAAGGGATTAATACAGCTCCCAACAACACAGCAGCAAGCCCAGCAGAGCAGAAGTGATTTGCACACCCAGACTGAACACAAAACTCTTGAGACACAGAGAAGCTGCAGTAAATCTCTTGGTTTTGAAAGCACTGGTCCAAAGGTGAGATGGAAACACTGATGAAATAGCTAAACTCTCCACAAACTGACAGATATTTTAGTTTAAATGAGATCTGTAAGTTTCAATATAAAGACATCAGAATGTCTAGAAGATTTTTGGCCATGCTCATGGGCAAGTAGTTTGGATGTTTGAAATGTCTGTGATTCCACCAAGGCAACAAGGCTTTTGTACCACTGAATAGCCAGCCCAAAACTTAACTCCCTAGTCTACTTAAATAAAGTTCACAGTTTTCAGAGACTGGGTTCTTCATAGAACCAATGTTTATCACAGACAAACAGCACTGCACATGTGCCTAATATAGTCATATTTGCCTTACCCTCTTAAACAAAAGTCAATTTGCATTTTATTAGCAAATACAAACATCAGACCAGAATGCCATGCCAGTTTGTTTGGGTTTTTTTTTAAGCAGTATCATTTCCCACCAGATGCAGAGCATGATCTTTTTTTTCTACTTAGTATCACTAAAATTCTGTGAAGACACAAGGTGACAGGAGAGGCATTTTTCCCTCACCCCCTCGAGATGATTATTACAGGAATGTCACTGTATTTGCTGCAGTCTGAGAAGTTTTACATCAATTTCTGGGATAAATCCGTAATTTTAAAACCTTGTTCTTTGCTGTGTATACACAGAGCATGCAGCACAAGACTGCCATAACCATTCCCAAACTCTAGAAATGCTCCCACAACACTAAAAATATCAATGCAACACTGCAGGGAATTCCTCCAGCTGCTAACAAAGATTACAGCTCTGCTGGTCTAAACAAGAAGTTACACAAACACCACCTCTCATACCTTGTGCATGGGTGACTGAGGTACAGCAGCAAACCCTCAGTTTCGCTCCACATTTTTGGTCTAAATCACTATCTGCTGTTTAATGAAATGTGAGAAATCCAATACACACAATAAACCATGAAATATAGGTCTTTGTTTAAGAAAAAAAACCCAACTATAACCCTAACCAAAAACCCCTAAAATAAAACCAAAAAACCCAAAGCAAAAGTTAGATAAATAGCAGCACTGGGCCTCCAAATAGGTAATTGATTTGCTTCTTCCACTGCCTGTTAAGAGTCATAAACAGCCAAAGAACAGGTAATTCTCACCCACCATCAAACCAGTCGATTGCTGCTTTAGCTGAAGGAGGGTCATCAAAAGATACTGTGGCTTCTCCCTTTGGCTTGCCAGTATCCTTGTCTGTGTACAGATTTATCATGGGTTTGCCAGTCTTTTTGTTGGTCTGAAAAGAAAGGTTGTACACTTGGCATAGCAGAAACACTGGTGAAATCAGTTCAGAGCATAAAGTGTAACACTAAGTATCTTTAGTGAGAATATTCTCCTGGAGCTGGCCTGCAGAAACAGAGGGATTTGACTGAAGGATACTGACTGGCTGTTCTCCATGAAGTCATGATGGGCCCAGTTTTAAACAAAAAAATGAGGTCAAGTGCACAAAATACTAATTTAGAATTGCAGAACCAGAAGCAGCAGCCACAGAACAGAGGCAGACGTGCTGCAGAGTGAGGGTGGTACAATGGATAGAGTGTCAGGGCTATAAAGACTAAAGAAGAGACACAAAGCAATCTAAATGTCACTAGGAGAAAGGTGTGAGTGCTGCCAGCTTACAAATGAGCTGTCAGCTGGGAATCCAGATAAAATATTATCTACAACTGCTGGGGAGTCAGAGAGAACTCTGCCTTGCATGATACCAGTACATTTCCAGTACACCAGCTCCACCAGTTCCCTTCCTTCTGACCCACAATTTCTCATTTCACATACCTTTATGATACCAATCTGTTTGAAATAGTCTGCCACTTGATCTGTTGAAACGTCCTCTCCGAGTCCTTGCACGAAGATGGTGTTGTTATCAGAGTTGTCAGACTCTGAATCTGGGGAAAATTAAGCTACATTTACCATGTGTTTCTGTGGGAGCAACTGCAGCAATAATTCGAGCTCAGCTCTGTGCTGCCCAGTAGCAGACCCTTAAATCCCAGAGACATTTTGTGTGAAATAAAAGAGGAGCAGGGAGCTTAATTTTGAGATTAACATCATCAACTGAGTACACTGGGCAGCTGACCTGCCTCACACCCAACATTCATGCAGCTGGGCATCCCAGCCCACCAGAGCAGTGTGTGTTTCAAATAACACAAGCTTAGCAGAAGTGTGATGGCAGTGAAAGCAGCTGCTTGGCTCAAGCACATTCAGAATTCATCAGGAAATTCTTACTTGCTGCATTAACATCCAAAAATTCACATGCACTTTAATTAAGTACATTTCTTTCAAGGAAGGTATGCTTTAGCTAGGTTTCTTTTGAGCCATGGGAATTGCAGCCACGTCCATCTTTCTAGACAAACATTTTAAAAGCAGTGACCTAAGAGCTACAATCCACTCCCACTCATGGCTTGTTTCCTTACCAGCATCTGATCTCGGTCCATAATCCCTTTGACCTATGACACGGGTTTGGCAAAAAAAGAAAAAAAAAAAAAAAGAAAGAAAGAAAAGACTATTTTTAGCACGACACATTCAAGTGACTTTTTTAGCAACAAGAAAATATACAAAGAATGTATGCAATGCATCTAAGATCTAAGACATTAACCAGAGATTTAGAGAATATTTAGATTTAAACGTTCAACAGAAGGTGTCCGTAGGACGTTAACGTGTTCTTTAACTTGCAGCATGTGGCAGTTGCCACACTGATGCTGTGCTGGTGTTTGCTTGCAAATGCTGGTTGTCACATCACCAAGCAGTTTCCCACTTTTTTTTCCTACCTCTAGTACCTTTCTAAGAAGCATTTGTAACAAAAATTAAAAAAAGAAAAGAAAAAAAAAATAATCCGGTGAACGTCACTGTCTCCACAAACTCTTTCATGCAATTTGACAAAGTAGAAATCCAGTTTATTGCTACAAGTTTGGCTATTAAAACTCGTGAACACACCAGCCTCACCAAAACTCTATAATGCTTCTACTAGATAGTAACAAGATATTGGTGGCTTTTAGATTTATAAAGAATTTCCACTGAAACATTTTTGGATACTCGGCACTTACCACCGTAATTTTTGAAGCCACCACGGTCACCACCACTGCAGAGGAAAAATTGAAGAAATGATTTCTTCCTTAAGTCTCTACGTGCTGAGCCCAAGGCTCAATCTACAGTTAACTGATGACAAGTTGAGAATTACTGTCTGGCAGCTAAAGCACCATGTCTACGTTCTCCTCACTACCCATTCATGTTCAAAGATTAAATTACAAAAGAAAAAAAAAAAATCTCTCAGGGTGCTGCACTGGAGAAGAGAAGCCCTAAGGAGTATTTTAAACTAACCCATACACATGTGGTTGGTTCAATACTTTCTCCCATCCCATCAGCCAAAATAACAGCTATTCAAAACTGGGGTTTAAAACAAAAATGTTATTTTCATGAAGATTAATGTGGGCTTTAATTGTAGATGTAATTGCTACCGTGGAATAATTAGTACTTTAGTACTTTCCCAGAAGTCAAAAGAGCTAAAATTAATCTCTATTGTTTTGCATTCATAAGAGAGGGGATAAGTCAGCAGAATGAGCCATTCTCTGAGCAAGGGTCTGTGGGGACCTACTGTACTACAGCACTTGGCATGACAGAGAAGGTGTGTGTGTATGTGAGCTTCAAAAGCAGAGGCCGTGAAGTTTTATTTCATTCATTCTGAAACCTGTGGCACAAAATGTAGACCAAGTTAAGAGAATACACACATCAATTTTCAAAGGTTAGAAGGGGATTTAAAACAGGTTGTTACGCCTCCAATTATGTGCATGAAAATAAACCCTCACTCTTTTTTTTTTTTTTTTTCACTGGAAAGGTTTGTACTGGAAGGATTTTTCACAACAGCATTTTTAATTGCATCCATGTTATGAACACAAGATAATCAATACTCAGAGCCTTCAGGAAAAACACAACCAGTGGATTTTTTTAGAAAGTCAATAACCAAATGTCAGAAGGACTATGTCATACCTCCATGTACAACTGCCTGCTTGTCCTCCCCGTGCTGAGGGACACAGCTGCCACCTCAAAATCTGACAGGATCACCTAATCCCAAGAGCTTTCTCACCATGATGAAGGCAATGCCAGCTCAAACCCTGCTGCAGAGAATTATCTCCAGCTCTGGAGCTATTGTGCCTCTTCACCAAAGCACTTTGTGACCAGAAATCACTGCAGGTGTTGATTCCATCTGTCTGCTCACACATCGGAGTCCAAACATGGCACACAAGCACCCACCAAAAGGCAATGAAGTAAAATTAGGGAGTCATTTTTTGGGCACTCTGTCCATCTGTTACAGCAAATGGAAAGTCAGAAATGGAAGCTGCTGATACTTAGCATTTCTGATAGAAAATCTGCCCAAAGCAAGGACCAAATAAGGTTTCAACAGGTTATTATCAAACCTGGATTAAGAGACACTCTGTGGAGGGTTACTGACATTCTGGGACAGTTTGGCACAACAGATAATATCACTTTTACTGGGACTTTTCTTAAGATAAATTTTTGCTGCAAATTTTATTGCTGTTCCACAGAAGAAATGTCAGTGCTGAAATGCAGTGTCATTTATTCATTAATTCACTCTGCTCATTAAAGATTTTACATGCAGCATCAGTGCTGGTCTTTACTCAAGGCTGTCTGTTTTCAAGGACTGATGATTAAAAACACAATAGTGATGACAAAATTTACTGTAAATACCTTTCTGCCACTTCCAATTCACTTCAGCTAAAAAAAAAACAACCTTCATTATGACACAACAATTTTTAGTAGGATGCCTGTTTTTCTGGGATTTTAACTCAGAAACAACAACAGCGAATAATGTCAACCATCTAAATGTTATGAAAATTTTCTGACCCCAGATTATGGTCTCAGCTCATCAGGACAGCAATAACCAGAACAAACACATTTTCTGATGTGGAAGTGTTTGGCAGTTAGAAGACCCTAACAATGTAAAAACTTAAACAAAGTAAGTTTGTGTCAACACATCCAGGATTTTGCTGGAGGTGAGGGTTTTGTAGGATGCTGGGGTGAAAATACATGCACTATAATCCTGAAAATTAGGAGTTGAACATAGAAAATGTAAAGAAGTCACAGTCCAATGCCTTAATTCTGTGATAGAGCAGTTCTGCACCCTGCACTAATGAGTGCAATCAGTAAGTTTAATTAGTTTTTTAATTAATGTCTACAGCAATACGTTTTTGCCCAAGTATGCCTCAGCATGTTGTCTTCTGCTTAGTCTCACATGACCAACCCAACAAAAATCTGGAACAATCTACTGATAGATACCTTTGATGATGGATGAATGCTTTCCTACATTTTTATGTGGCATTTGATATATGATTTATGAAGCTGCAGTTTGTTACCTTCCTGCCATTGCTGGGCAAAGCTAGCCAAGATTCCCTGGGATCAGGCAGATACCCTGCAGCAAGTTAAACACAGAAATTGCAAGCAGCTGATGCCACAGTCTCAGACTTACTCCTCATTGAGACCCAAAATTCAAGCTCAGCAAATGAATTAGTTCCCACATTATTGCCATAAAACACGTGGAAAATACAACTGCAGCATTTCACAGCCCACTGCTTTACCAGGCCTGCACACAGACCTCGGAGATGTGTGACCAGATGGATTCTGGAGGTTTAATATCCTATGTTAGAAACATGAACAGGCACTTACAATTCAGCAGTGCCACCAGCTAAGGTAATAAATAAGAGGCTGAACTGCAGGCAGCCAGAACGTGACAATGCACCACTCAGTGTGTGAACTTGCTGCTAGGAAAGAGAAGTCCTCAGTTGTTCTTTTTTCCCATATTCAATCATAGATTTATCATCTCCTATTAGTCTGTAACTGGACTTCATCTGGATATTGCTTAATCCAGCTGGGAACAGCTCTTTAAATTGAAGTACAGGTGATATGGGGAGCTGAACATACAAGAAACGCAGTTTTATAAATATCAGATACTGCAGAAGCAGCACTAAGAATTCAGGGACCAAATTTCAGCCTCCAATGTGTATCTGTCTCACCAAGTGTGTCCCTAACAAGAGTGTATTTTACAAACAAGAAAGGAATATTCAGTGCACCAACAGCCACTGACAGATGGGGTTTTTTTTTCCCTTGCTTATATTTATTGCCTCTGTTCACATTTTCCCAGTCTTCCTAAAGCTAAGCTCAAGCATATCTGTTACAAGTCAAAATATTCATTCTGAACACAAACCACACTTGTAAAACACAGCTGCACTATGCTGTGGTTTCTTTATATCACACTAATTCCCACTCCTAATAGCTGATACAACAATTAAGCTGCATAGGTAGCTTTTGTTTATAGTAGATCACCATAAATCTGCACAAAGGATAAAAAAATAGTCTATGCTGAGCAAAACCAGGATTTGTATGACAAATGCTAACACAATGGCAAATCCTTTCTAAACTGCATGTCTGTGGTTCCCCCAGCACAGTCTGTGTGAGCAGAGCCAAAAGCAAAGCTCCTCTCACCTGCTTTGTTTGCTCCTGTGTTTCCCACTTATGGCCTTAACCAAAACATTTCAGTCCCCCAGCCACAGCAACCATTAATTCTTTGTTTTTCAGATGAGGACTCTAAAAAGCTTAGGTGAATATCTTGAAGTAGAACTCTGCACTCTCAAGACCTGCTGTTCCTGCTTTCTAACCGAAAGATGACACCCTTCTACCGTGAAGAAAAGGGAAGTATTTTGCTTCTTAGCCAGAATAAAAATGAGATCATCAATTTTTCAAGCTTCAAAACAACAGGGTGGGGAAGTTCTACTAAAATTCCAAAAGATGCAATTCAAGACCATTAAAAAATCTGAAGTATAATTCTGAAACCCTAAGTTATTGAAACTAAAATGTGAACTTCTTACACATGACAAAATGTGTATTCTTTACTGGACTAATATCAGCTAAGAAATCTGAACAGGAATTTCTCAAAAGATATTTTCTTCTCAGTGCTTTGGGTGACTTTGCACAGGCACAAAAGAAAAAGGAGTGCTGAAAGCATTCAGTACATGACATGTCCAAGTCCTTCTGGTTGTCAGAATAAAACTGCACCTCTAAAAGTCAGTCAAGGAAGAATTATTATTAGCTAAGAACAAGAGATTCATCCATTGTGGTCTCACATTTGATATTAATTTGTAAAGTCAAGCAGCAATTTTTTGCATGTTATTTTCTAAGCACTATAAAAGTCAAAGCCTCCATTATTATTATTATTCCATCTCCAGAAGGCTGGATGGAACTCTGAGCACCCTGGGATAGTGGAAGGTGTCCCTGCCCATTGCAGAGGGTGGAACAAGATGATTTCTGAGGTCCCTTCCAACCCAAAACCATTTTGGAATTCTGTGAACAGCATCATTAAAGTATCTGTGCAGACAAGATTTTTAGATTATCTCCTGATAGTTATGGAATTTTCATGATTTAGCATTAAAAAGGGATCAGAACAACTGAAAATGGTGGCTACTGAAGATCAGCCTCATGTTCCTACATGTATTTCCCCCCAAGAAATAAATAAGAGAAACCCAAGAATATAAGCCCCCCAAAGAACCCCTACCCTTAAACCCCACATTTTCACAGGACTGAACACAATTTCTTACCTTATTACAAGTTACTTTCCCCTTCATTACAGAGTTTGTTACTTAATTTAATCTTTTAGACTTTTCTAATAAGCATGTCTGGTAAAATACACATGTCAGAAGGAGAATCCTCTGTCACAGTTATGCAAAAAGACTGAATAAAGATATATGACACTGTAGTTCCAGAAAATTTCCACAAAAAATACCATTAAATCCAACATCATTTAACAGAAGCAGACAGAAATCCTAATAAATGCCTTCCCACTTCCCAGAATTTTCCTCTACTTCTTCATTCACTTCCCCTCTTTCCCTTCTTTTGGTTTCCCAGTTCAGTGAAGCTCCATGATCTACACGGATGTGTGAGCAAAACTTTCCTTACATTTTGGAAAAATATGGCAAGAGGCTTTATTTTCAGAGACATTAATACATTTGACTTTATCTAGCAAAGATCCAAGTTTGTTTCAAAGTGACAAAATCTACCAGCAGTGTGTTTTTTGAAGCTCACATTCATTGCTATTACTGGAAAGGGCTCAGCTGTAATGTTTTTTAAAAAAACAGTTTTTATCACAGGAATATGGAAAATCCTTATCCACAAAGAAAATCTAATTTAAAAAAGAAAAGCTTCATTTTAATTGAAAATTAAAATTAACTTCGAAATTATTTTGTTATTTTTGTTTTATGAGAAGTACTATATATTATAGAATTCTTTGTTATATGTATTTATGTTTATTTATATTATATATATTTTTGTTTATTATAAAAAAATTTACAGAAAAATATGCATTAAGTTTATATTATATAAAACCCCAGCAAACATAAAATAACACTAATATGCTTTTCTAATTGTGCTACCATACCTAATTAGAAGAGGTAAGATCCTCCTACATGATTATAAACAAGCCATTAAGTACAATTTAGGAGCACCTCAGAAGCAAACAAGTTCTAAATATGATTTTAAAATAAATACATTTAAAAGTAACCAAGTAGTGGATTATCTTATTTAAATCAGATCAGTTCCAACAGAAAACACTGCATAATTATAGGGTTTTTCATCAGGAGTTTAGGAATTACCCAGAGCTGTGCAGCCTTTTGAAGGGTAAGTGGTGCTGACAAGCAACACCTCAAAGCTCTCTGGAAGCTTCAACATTCCTGCCCTGCATCAGTGAGCCCTCTGCACCTCCAACCACTCAGAGGGACACAAAGGGGAGCCAGTTGTGTGGGTTATTAATAAATAATATGTCATATGTTTAATTCAGTAGGCTTTAAAGCCAAGGTCTTAATCACAGACCTCTGCATGAAGTCATCTGCAAGCACAGAATTAAGAATGTGCATAAATTTTCTTGACAGTACAGGGCCTAAGGCAATGGGGAAAAGGGTGACAGTATTGTTAGTATTTCAGATCTACCCAAAATAAACGTGTTTAGACTGACAAATAAATCAGTAATAAAAGATGTGTAGTTTAATAGAAGTTTAAAACTGAAAAAAAAAAGCAATGAAATCAAGTAATGTTACAACTAAATTATTCAATCCCAAAACACTTCCTTGGTAAAATGTGAGCTACCTTAAGTAAGGATTTTATAAATTTTTCTCAATCACTGGCTGTTGGTTTTCTTGTCACTGAAAACAAGAGATGGGCTGGGGCAGTTTTTATATTGCAACTCATGCAAATAAAATGCAGCTGTGTGTCAAAACAATCAAATGCTTGGGCTCAATCTATGTGAATCTAAAAGCTCTGTTCCCCTAGGCAAAACCCATTTCTGTGCAGTGCAGAAAGGTTTAATTTTAGAAACCTTTCACTTTTGGAAATCTAAACCTGAACCACCTTAGGAACAGACACATAATGAACAAAAATGAAAACCAACTAAATGATAGGAAATAAGGGTAAGGAGCTGCAGGCACAGGAATGAGATCACTTACCTATATCCAGACATATGACCTCTTCCATCCATGTCATATCCCCCTCTACCTCCTCCCTGTGACCCGCCATATCCTCTATTATCTTCTCCATACCTGCTCTTTTCACGGCGATCATCTGGGAGAATGAGTCAAACCAAACACGAGTCAATTGTAGTGCAAACTGCAGCACAGTGAAAATTCACACCCTGCAATTCCCACCTCCTCTTCATTAACTCTGCCATTTACATCTGACATGTAGCAACTCCTAAATCTCTCTGACATGCTCTGTGCCAAAAAGGAAGAAAAAACCAAACCAAATTTTGCTCCATTATCTCCCTTGGCTTCCAGGGTCACTGAGTATATCAGAAAGTAGAAAACACTCTGTAATTACTCTCCATTTTCCCAACATTAAACACATCTTGCCTAAAGCATACTTTCCATTGGATTTCCATACAGCCCTCCCAGCTTGCAAAAGACATCACTGAAGACAGAACAAGGATAAATAGAGTGGGTCGTGCTGCTGGTGTGAAGTTAATGCAAAAAAAAAAAAAGGCTTCATCTTAAACTTCTTCCATCTCACAATTCACCTACACAGAGTAAAGCTGGAATGTGAGGTGCAAAAGCTCTTCATGACTGATCAAGACATGTCAACCCTCGTGCAGGAATAGGGTTCAAAATAGCTTGGGAAAAAAAAAAATCCATCTAGAATTTGCAGAACTCAGGGACAGAGACTCTGCAAGGCTGTTCTAACATACCTAAATGCAACCATTTTGGCACCCCAAGAGATTTTAATCTCCTTCAAATGTTTTGAAAATCTTAACAAATAAAATACTCCCCAAGAAAAGAGAAAATAATCTAACCATTCAGCAGATCAATTGCTTACAGAAGGAAACCCAACCATTTCACAGAGCTCCTGCTCAATTTTATTAGCCAATACTGAATTCAAGCTGCGGATTTTCACCTTGGTTGTTGTGGCTGTAGCTTCCCTTCTGAGAGTGGTAGGATTGCTGGGAGTGGCCATAGGAGCTTTGGTGCTGGTTATAGCCTGACTTTTGGTCGTAAGAGCTCTGGTGGCCATAGCCCGACTGCTGGTCATAGGAGCCCTGGTGGCCATAGCCCGACTGCTGGTCATAGGAGCTTGACTGCTGGTCATAAGAGTCTTGGTTTTGTCCATAGCTTGACTGCTGGTCGTAAGAGCTTTGGTGCTGACCATAGTTTGACTTTTGTTCATAAGAGCCTCTTCCACTTAAAACAAACAGAATTTGAATTAATAGCTGAATGTTCACGGAACAGAGAGCGAATTAACAGCTGAAAATTCATGATCTTGCTGAAACGTCCTAATTGCAGTTACCTCATTACAGAACTTAGGAGCATCACTCCTCTCACGTCCCAGTCCAACACTTGCTTTCCCCCTTCTCCCCAGTACCATCCATGGCTGATGGAGAGCCTGTGACGTGCTAAACACCAAATCCTTCCCTCTGGAAGGCCTGTGACGTGCTAAACACCAAACCCTTCCCTCTGGACCTGCAGGGCAGAGCCTCAGTGTTCATGTTGTACAGTGCAGCTGAGACTTGCTGCCTGAAAAATCCCCAAATTTTCCTTTCACTGAATTGTAAACTCTTTTCTTCTGGGCATTCTACAATTTATCAAGAAAATTTTTTAATTGTTCTGGTAAGATACCTGTGGTTCTTCTCACTTCAGTGCCATCTACACTATCCCAGCAACCCTCATCAGAAACACTGACCAGTATCACATCCAGGATACTCCAACACAATGCAGCTCTACATTCCAAGAGGGAGCCATAAATCTTCTCTGAGATTAAGATTAATAATTTTAGAACAACCACAAGGGAATCTCACCTACACCACACTTGTCTAAGCTACTTCAGCATCTGAAGTAGAAACTGAAGTGTTTTGAAAATCTAGATACATGAGAGAATAGTTCTCTTAGCCTTTCATGGCAAGGCATAATATAGATTTATGAGAAATAAATTGCATGCAGGGCACACTGGCTGTTACTCATTCCTTTGTTTCCCCCTGGTGCTTAGTTGTGCCTTAGCTGTCTCATTTTCTCAGTAACTGGAAAGCATCTCTGACTTCTGCCACCCTTTCTTCTCTTCCCCCTCCCTGCTTCTACCCTTTTTTGAAAGCGAGGTACTAGATCTGCCACTCTCCAGTCTTTGTCAATCCTATTTGCTAGTGAAAATATCTCAGAAAAAGAGAAAAAAATTACAAGAGCCTCCAGAAAGTTTCCCCCAGCTTTTCAAAGCACTTTCAAATCCGGTGCATTGGGTCTAACCAATCCCAAAATATCCCATCTGTGTAAATAGCATTTAATCTGCTCTCCCCCACTTCTAGCCTAGATCTCAGCTTTAACCTTGCTAATCCCAGTGGTAAACAGCTTGTGAAGATTTTTGTTATTATCTTCACTTCAAAAAAGTCAGCTCTGCTTCAGCCTTTGCACCTTTACCAACAAAGGAAGCGTTTTTGAAAGCATCCACCATTTGCTGTCTTCCCTTCCCTCCTCTAAGATGTGACAGCTACAGTTTGGTGGCCACCCTCCTCAAAGCTGTTACCTTCTTATTTATTACAACCCTACACTGAGAAGCTTCCCTTTAAGGTCTTTTCTTCATTTTCTAGATCACAGTTTGCTGGAGAACCTACGTGCTGAATTTTTATTCTACAGGACACCTACAGAGTTAAAAACTACATTATTACCTCTGTGCAGCTCTGACAAATACTCAGAAAACAAAGCGAAACAAAACTTAATTGTGTACCTGCCTTTGTTATGGAAGCAAAAATGACATCTGAGTGAAAGCACCTATTGCTGGCAGATTAAGATTTTTAATATTGAAATGTTTTACAATAAGAACTACAAAATCAGAAACCAAGTAGAGGTTTGCTCAAGTCCAGATTGTTTTATCACCCTGCAAAAAATACAAAACCATTTGGACCTTGGACACGAGAATGAGGTTTAGTACTCAACAGAGTATTTAAAAGAGGTCACATGATCCTCAGTAAAGCTCTAACACAAGCAGTAACCTCGGGGTGGAGGCACAAAGCTTGTAAAGCAGGCAGTGAAGGTATTCTAGCATTAAGTGGCCTTTTAAGTCATTCTGGGAAGTCAGGTTGTATTTTCCAACATACTTTCAAAGTTGTATCATTAATCCTCCTGAAACTCAATCCAATACAACATCACAAATAAAATCCATTTGCAATAGCAGAGTGCAGCATGCATGTGCACATTTAATTTCCTGATGAGGATATAAACCCACGATGTTCTGATAACTCTATTTAGTTGGAAAACCAAAATATAACTCTTAAATGACATTTCTGAATCCTTTCTCTTTCAAGAAAAGGCATTCTGAGCCAGATAAGCAGCCTGCAATCTGAGAGCAGCTCAGAGTTCTCTTGCTAAGAGGTTATTTGAAGTTAATAAAAGAGCCCTGTAAGTTTATACAAAAGAATGTGATTGGAGAGGGATTTGATAGGCCTTTCTCCTAATCAAAACACTCTGCCAAGCCCATTCTTCATTGTAGCCACAATCCAAAGATCTTCTAAAGTGTATGTCCCCATACAGCTTGACTTCAAAACAACTTCACCCATCCTTCTTACATAAAAGAAATATTCTTACACAGAAATATTCTTCCTGTACCTCCTGAACTTTCAGACAGAAAAAAATGTTTCAAGGATGTAGATCTTCAAATTTTCTCAGCAACGTTGGCAAGAAATATGTTACAGCTCTAACTAAGAATGTACAACTACTAGGCAACACTTTAAGTAGGTAGTGGTAAGCTCAGCTTCCTTACCCTCTGGATGACCCTTTCTGCTGCCCCTGGCTGCCATAGGACTGCTGGTTGTATGAGCTCTGATTCTGATTTTCATAATTGGATTCATCATCGTACCCCTGGGAATCTTGTCCATAACCTGGAAATCGAGGAAGAAAATTTTTAGTCAATATTCACCTTTTAAATCCTGCCAATGAATGTAACAAGCTAGCCAAACCTGATTGATTTTGTCCATAGTTCCCATGATAGCTTCCATAGTTCTGTCCATAGGAGGAATTGTCTCCACTCTGCCCATAACCAGAATATCCCTGTAATTTTAAGAATGTACTCAAATAAGTGTAACTTCCACAGCAGTAAATTACAGTTTTCCTTGGCTAGACACAACTGCAAACATCAAGCACAGCTGAGGCTGGAATTCTTCCTGGCCCAGGAACAATTATTTTCACTCAAGGAACATCTGCTTTGAAAGCCACAATGTTTTTTTTCAACATACCTGTCCTTGTCCATAATTCTGACTGCTCTGATTGCCATAGGATGAGTAGCTGGAAGAGAAAAATGCATTTAGGAAATGCTTAGAGTGCCCTCTGCACAGGTTGGAAAGCAAAGGTATTTTTGGTATCTCTAAGTTTCTCCTCATTCCAAAAGAGGTGTTTAATCAAAGTGCTGCAGTTCCAGGCGTATTAAAACTGCATCAATCAATTAATGGTTGACTGTCAGAAGCCAGAAGAGCTTATTTTAATTTCTGCTGTGTTACAAATATAAATTTTAAGTACATGAAACCTGGGTTTGCTGTAATTTTATATTATACTTACTCATTATTCTGCCACTTTATGCCCTCATGAACTGGCAGAAGCAGCATGTGCTGAAACTCATCATACTCAGATATAAACCCAAACTCCATGATTTTTATACTTCCATAAAACACTTGTCTCACTGATTAAAACATGCCCTTCAACCTTGGGCCATACAACAAATATAACCTTTGGCTAAAATCTCAGTGAACAGCTTAAGGCAGTCACGTGAAAAGTATTTCTCTATATTCATGTCATTTCAAAAGTTCTTACTGTTACAAGATGTCATTCCAATTCACATCCATTCACATTCCATGATTACTGTCTCCTTTTCCAGGAATACAGACTGATTTCTCATGTTTTATAAGACAGCCTGAAAAAGGCCCAGGTGCAAGCTTTCTGCCTCCTTAATTTCAAAAACCTATCAATACCCTGAACAGCCGTCATGCTGGGAATACTAAGTGGTCTTTTAATTTGCAGATGTAATTGCTAACAGCAAAACAAAAATCCTCACATACCTCTGCTGGCCCCCAGACTGACTGTAACTTCCAGAATCTAGAAAAAGAAATAAACCATATTGAGAATTTCCAATGAACATTTTAGTCTCTACTTACTAGAGGAGAAAATGTGGGGAGAGGGAGAAAGGTTCAAGTACACTGGATATTACAACAACTATCCCTGCAGAATGAAGCTTCCTCTTTATTAACAAAGGAGAAAATATTAAGCCTGGAATGGCAGCAGCACAGGCTGTGAGGCACACGACACACTTGGAAATGTCCCTTTTGAGAGATGTGAATTCTGTTTTCAAGGAGTCTTCTCAAATCCCCAGAACTGTACAACCCCTCTAATGGCTGTTGAGTACAGCACCATCATCAATGAGCAGAATGCAGCAGCTTAATTAATCAAGCAAAACTAAGTAGGTCAGTGCAGCTGAACCCCTTTTTGGGATGCTCCAAGAAAGCTCTGCTGAGCTAAAGGGCACAAAAGCAGACAGAGTGAGAGATGAAAAATCAGGGATGGAGCAGCCACGACACTTCCCTTTGCTCATGGTGCAGGAGGAAAAACCCAGCTGAGAGCTCAGCACGTGAGAGATGTAGCACACAGAACACACACACACACTGCTCCACCAGCCTCACACCCACCCCAATCCCAGCTCTGCAGAGGCTCCTCACATCCCACTCTGCTCCCTGCCCTTCCAGCCCCTGCACTGCTCAGGGTCCATCCATCTTGCTTCCAAGGCAGGAGCATCAAACTGCTTGAAATCCCAACCTTCTTGTCAAAACTCAAACATTCTGGACAAGTCCTGCAAATTTTCTCTTCAATCACTCCAAGAATTTGTATAAAGACTCTTATGCCATGGTCTAATAAAATCTATCAGGAACTTCTCATCCCCAATTTCACCCTTCCCCCCACATTCTCTCTCCAGCCTCTATGCCCAGAAGTGCCTAAAATGCTGACAATGAGAATTAATTACAAGGCAGGGTAAATGTCATAAATGACTGCAACCATTTTCCAATCAAAACACTCATCAGATTGCTGAATCTGCTCATTACAGCTCCCTCAGCAGGTTATAAATCCAATCCTGCCAGTGGTTACACAGACACTTAACCAGAGCTTTGATGAGGGCATCACCTGAGGTGATGGATGTGAGACTGGGGGGGCATCACCCCAGATATTCAGACACAAAGCTGTGTCTGAATTTTTAATGGTATATTATCTCCTCAAAGCAACACACACTATCAAATATCATATTCTGTAACACAAACATTTACCAAATGATGAAAGGTTAAATTTCACATGTCCTATAAAGCAGTTTCACTTAGATGTGAATTTCTCCTCCTTTTGTACTGCTGCACAAATATTTCGTTGCTTTTTCATACTGAAAAGCAATTAAAAACCCAACACAGAGGTGCAATTCAAGTTTGTTTTCAAGGGGTAAGATAACATTTTTACACAGTTTCCATTTAAATTATCATGAAGATTACTGTTAAATAGGAAACCACATTGTGAAACATGGCAGTGGTTTAACTCAAACATTTATATGCCATTAATGCTGCTAATTAAAGAATATTAATGGTTCCATCAGAAAATTCTTGAGTAAGGATGTAACTGGCTATAAATTTAAGAACTGCACTTAATCTCCTCAGCTTCCCCTTAACAAACTTCCACCAAATCACAACATTTGGGGGAAAATATCGGAAGCAACCAGATAAGGAGCCTGTAAAATGGGAAAACATGCAATCAGAGGAATTTCCTTTATTTACACATCCTCTGTTGGACCTCTTACAGCCTTCTGATCGATTTATTTTCATGGGCTCAATGGAGACAAGAGTCTGTAAGGATTTCTGGAAATAACAGTTTATTCTGGAAATTCCTATGATTTTTTGTTTTTTTGTTTTTTTTTTTAATGTTTAAAAAGCCCATGGAAAGATTTCCTGTTGATGAAGTGGGACACAGCAGTCTGATCACCTTGCACTACTCAGAGGGTTTATTCCTCTCAAGATGGAACAATCTGGTGTGTACATTTGAAAACTGAGGTTCTCTTATGAAGTAATTCATATAAAGAAGCAGCACTGCCTCTCAGTATCCTCCATAGAAAAAGAACCTCATGTTTGAACATCACTAAAAAAACAGGGGGGACACTCAGGTGGCTTGACTGGCCAGCAGCTGACAGATGGGGGCAAAGTGGATGCAGTTTACTGCCAAGCTTTACTCATTCAGTAGAAAAATTCGTGATTTGGACTCATTTTCCAATCTTTGGACACATTTCCTTTTCCTGGTTCGTAACTGCTCCTTGAACGAAAGGATTCCTTTACCAGCCCTGGCTTTGTTTGTATCGTCTATCACTCACACACGCAGCACGAGACAACGCCAAAATGGCTCGACCACAACAAAACACGGCTCGCTCCACCAAGCGCGGCCAGCCTTGGAATTCCTCCTCCCACTCCGGGATACACGAGTACCCACACCCAGCCAAGGCTCCCCAGGGGCAGCACTGCCGGGGGACACAACCAAAGGAGATGAAGGAACAGCACATCGTGCTCCGAGAGGCCCCAGGAGAGGCTGGGCTGTGTCAGGGCAGCCGGGAGAGCGGATCCTGCCCCTGTGCTCAGCCAAAGCCCCCGCTGGAAAACAATCCCAGCCAGGGCGGTTTTTAAGGCCACAGCAGGGGGTGTGAAGCCCCTCCACTGCACCCTGTGTGAAGAGCACACGGAGTGCAGAGCAGAGGCAGCACAGAGTGGGATACAAAGGTGGCTCCCCTGCTGCGGGGTGGGGAGGGCACCTTCCATGCTAAAGAGGGGCAAGACCCAAGGGAGGGGGGGCCTGTATTCCATGGGGGGTGCGGATCCAAGGGGGAGCACACAAATCACGTTATGGAGAAGGGCACGACCCAAAGGTGATCCACATCTCACACCAGAATGGGGTGTGGGGGAGAAACCACAACCCAAAATCTGGGTCCATACAGGGGAAGAGCTGTGACCCAAAAGGAGGGAGCTTCCATCTCACACCGGGGGAAACGATACACAACCCAAAAGTGGGGGAGCCTACAGTGGGGGGTATGAACCAAAATGGGCCCCAGATCCCACACACGGAGGGTACACGACCCAAGGTGGGAAGGCCTACACTGGGAAGTACGAACCAAAATGGGGTCTACACCTCACACTGGGGGGCTCACACATGCGGTGGGGGGTTTAGGCCCTTAAAGGAAGAGCTGCACTCCACGCACCATCCGAGCACAAGACCCCAAAGGGACTCTGCCCCCACGGCCCCCCCAACTGCGACACGA
>VWYP01030647.1:46559-59906 GCA_013400435.1 Pycnonotus jocosus | reverse complement strand
GCGGGGCCGGGCGGCCAATCAGCGCGCGCGGCGCCTACCACTCGCTGGGGAAGCGGGGGGGGGAGGGGGTGAGCAGGGCCGTGCCAAGGTACAGCAGGCGGAGGGGTGGGTTGTACCATGGGGAGGGGGTGCCAGGCTGTGCGGGCACAGCGGGGATCGCGTCAAAGGATTAAATTAATTTAATTAATAAACGTGCAAGGCATGGTCAGGGTGCGCAGAGGGAAATGGGGGAGGTTGCATGCCTGGCTTTCCGCACCAACAGCCCCCTTATTCCCCTCAGTACCCCATTCGTGCATCACCATTTGTAGCAAATGCTAAATGAGAAAACATCTAAAATCTAGGTCCTAAAGAAAAAATACGAAAGGTTTGTTAGCGTTTCTGAGTATCCTAAAAAGCCAAATATCAACTTGGAGAATGGTTTGCCAAAGAAAGGATGGGGGTCATAATGGAAGGCAGTCCTGTGGAACGTGAATGTTTGCTTCAGAGAGAAGAGTGAACTGAGAAGACAGCAAAAGCAACGTTGATTATTGAGTCTGATTATTTTTAGAAGTTGTATTTCTTGTTTCACACCAAACTACCTTCTTGTGAGAGCTGGGAAGTTAGCAGTTGCACCTTTCTGTCTAGGGACAGTCTGCACATGCACCCAGAGAACAGTGAGGTTTTACCCTGTGTTTTCAATTTTAAAGGCAGTGAGGAGCTTTCTCTGATTTCAGCGGAATGGCTTGAGCAGATTTGCAGAGAAGTTGGGCTGTTTCTTTCCCCCCTGGGCGTAGCAGCGGGAGGCAAATCCCACTGCCACAGCCGAAAATAAGTTTCTGCAAAACAAGCAGTGACTGGAATGATTAATTAAAAAGAAAGGGGAAAAAAAAAAAAAAGGAGAGAGAAACAAAAAAGAGGAGTTGAGCTCTCTGCCTCTCTTTAGGTTTCTCCTTGAGAAACTTCATCTCCTCCAGCCACAATGTCTTCTACTGCTCCGTGAGCCTTTCTGTGACAACCTGGGACCTCACAAAGTCTGTCTGTGCAATTTTGGCATTAGGGCAGATCCCAAACTATGCTCCCCAGCCAGGGGACGTGCGGGGTCTTTTGCTCTGAGTAGAGGCTCTTGGTGTTTGTGCATTCCTCAGGGACTGAAGGCTTCTCATACGTGGAAAATGGAATTAATTCAGGGAGAGTTTCAGGCCTGTGTCTGTCTGCCTGCTGATAGATCTGTGCTGTAGTCCCAACCAAAAACTGCAAAGCTGAGATGTGGAAAAAACATCAGCCCTTCAACCCTCTGCTCTTCCTCCTTGGCAAGAAATGATCCTAGCTGCTTCAAATCCTTCTCCACATTGCAAAATCAGAGGTGGTGTGGGAAGGTGGGCTTTTTCTGATCTTTCCTGCGTAAATGAGACCTCACAGGGTGGTGGCCTCTGAGGCCTCTTCCAGTCCAAACCTTTCCAGGATTCTATGAACCAGCAGCCAGACTGTGGGCACACAGCAGAGCTCACAAGATCACTTAGGGATAGAAGTGACCTCTGCAGATCATCCAGTCCAACCCCACTGCCAAGGCAGGGTCACCTAGAGCAGGTGACACAGGAGCACGTCCAGGTGGGATGTTCAATTTTCTCCTTTTATGCAAATATACTCTTTTCCTACTACAATATCCACAGCTACATCCCCACCTACAAGCTCGGGAACAGGTGCAATTGTGGTTAGTGCTAACTGTGTGTAAAGATAGCCAATGCTCATGGTCACAGGGCAGCTTTACCCTGAAGGAATCAGGGTAAGTTCTCCCTATTTCATGATCTCCTTATGTCTATGAGACCTGCAAGAAGTTTGGTATCTTCATTTTTGAGCTGCCAATTCCTCTCCTAGCCCTGACTAGAACTGGCCAAACGATTAAGCCAATATTCTGGGGAATTGAAGGCAGACAGTGCACACAATATCAACCTCACACAGGTTTTTGGTATGAACAGGGCAGGAGCAGCAGTGGTGTGGAAGCTCCTCTCTGCCTCCACCCATCACAGCTGCAGGGAAACGCTCAGCCTTCGAGTCCCATGTCCAGTTCTGGGCCCTCAGTTCAGGAGGGACATTGAGGGGCTGGAGCATGTCCAGAGAAGGGAACAGAGCTGGGAAAAAGTCTGGAACACCAGGAGTAGCTATGGGAGCTAGGAGGGCTCAGCCTGGAGGAGGCTCAGAGGAGACCTTCTCGTGCTCTACAATTACCTTACAGGGTGAGAGGACATAGTCTTAAGCTGAATCACGGCAGGTTCAGACTGAACATGAGGAGGAATTCCTTCATAGAAAGGATGATTGGACATTGGAAGAGGCTGCCCAGGGTAGTGATGGAGTCCCCATCCCTGGAGGTGTTTACAGAAACACTGAACGTGGCACACAGTGCTCTGGTCTAGTTGACATGGTGGTGTTCATCGGTCACAGGTTAGACTTGATGATCCCAGAGATATTTTTTTCCAGCCTGATTGATTCTCTGTGTTATAAATGAATCCACCAATTTAATAATTAAAAAGAATTTATTTTATAATCAAAATAAAATTGCAAAAGCCATAGGCCAAAACAGTGCTGAGCCAGGCGATCAGCACTGGGTGAACCACTTGCAAATCCAAAACCTGGTGGTTCACAAATGCTCCTTTTTGGGGTTCCTTCTTATACTTTTTCTGGGCTTTGCAGGATGCAGGAGTTGATGTTATCTTTTAGCATATTCCTGTAGTTCTTTCTTGTTGCCGATCTGGTCTCCCGGAATTGGGATTGCATATCTATCTTGTATCATCTTGTTACTGGAATTCTGTTGGGGTATAAATATTTTGCGTATTGAATGCACACAGTTTTTGCATATCAGAGGCATATTGCTGTGATTTTTGCCAGACGAGAAGATCCCTTGGAATAAACATCTTCGGAAACAGCTTTATCTTGCTTATTTGAACCCTTCTCTTTTTACTATCTTATGCAAATTGCTTTTTTTTTGCTGTCACTGGCCTTCGGTTACAAGAATGCTGTAGTTTTTAATTTTTCTGCACGAATTATTTTATCCTATTCATGACATCTGATTCCCAGCAGCCAGACCCAGCAGCAGTGGTATCTGCACCGGTCTAGATGGGCCTCCCACCCTGGGGCAGCCCCGTGAGGGAACACCCGGCTGTAACCCAGCCCTGGGCGGGCTCCCAGCGAGACCTCACGCCTCTCGCTGGGACATTTCTCCTTCTGAACAGCGAAAAGATAATAATAATCAAATAAAAATTCAAAAGGGGGAGGAGGGAGGGAGAGAAGAGAGCGCGCGCGGTAGACCCCTGTCTCCATGGTAACGACCCCCACAGCGCCTCCCGTTGCCATGGTAACGTCCAGGCCTTCCGCCGGCAGCCGGAAGCGGCGGGCGCGCGGGGCAACAATGGCGGCGCCCTCGGCCCCGCCGGCTGCTGCCGCCCTCACGGTGCTGCTGTCGGTCTGTGTCTCTGTGCCCGGGCTGCTGCGGGGTGTCCCCGCCGCCCGCTCCGCCGCCGCGCTGCGCCCCGCAGCCCTGCACGACGGGGAAGGTGAGCAGGGGCGCCGGCGGGCGCAGCCGCTGCCTCCCTGGTCCCTCTGCCCACCCCGTTCCGCGCCTTCCCCAAATCCCAATGGAGCGTTTGTGTCCCCTCTCTCCGGCCTTCTCCTTGTCCTGCCCTGGACCCCGTGATATGCCCTCAGCCCCCATTTCTGTGCATTTCCTCAAGCTCGTCTCCAAGTCTGCTGCTCCCCCCGTGCCCCTTTTCTTCCCGATTTCCATGCGCTTCCCCTGACCTGCACCGAGCCTGCTGGGCACCCATTTCAGTCCCTCACACCCTCATCTCTGTCTTTTGACACTAAGCCCAGTGGATAACGCTATCAGGAGCTGGAGGGATTTGCGTTTCTCAGTCCTTGTGGTATTCCCAGAATAATTTTTATCATGCTTTTAATTCCCCTGTTCCAGCTTACCCCTGTGCAGTGATTTCCTTTATCAGTCCAGGGCTCTGAGCTGATGGGTGGATTCCACCATCTCCTCACATGTCTCCAGGGGTTGCACTGCATTGTTTTGTTTCTCACTGGTATTTTTCTGGCTGTGGAACTGAGGTTGATGGGAGGGAGGTGCAGAAGTCTGTCTCAATCCTTGCTCTGTGCCTAGGAGAACAGCCAGACAGAGGGTCTAGAAGCACTTCTGAGGTGTGATAACCTCCAGACATTTTTGGTGATGAAAATCGGCCTTCCAGCAATTTGAGAAGTGTTTATCTTTTTTGCCAAAAACGTCAGTACTGTAACAGTTATTTTTATGTCTCTTGCCTTCTGTTTTAATGAGGCTGAAATTTACTACAGATGCTGTTGCTTTTTTCCAGGCAGCTTCCCAGGAAGCAGCCAGAGCCAGCCCATATGTTTGTGACACCCAAGATAGCACTTGTTTTCACTATTTGGTTATTTATGCCTTGTTTTAAAGGCCTCAAGCTCCTTCTCTTCTACACCAGGATAGAAACGAAAGCTATTAATTAATCCCATGGGCTCACTCTCCCTCTGCTCAAGCATGTAATTGTTTTATGGCAACCCCAGTGCTGTCTGTGCCTGTCTGAGGTGCTGCTGTGCTCAGTTCACAGGTTGCTCACCTACATCTTCATCTACGAGGACCTGATCTCCCTGGCCTGTGGGGCTGTTATCATCTGGTACTTTGCTGGCAGCTTTGAGAGGAACGTGGGCACGGTGAAGCACTGCATCCTCACTGCCCTTTTCTCCGTGCTCTCTGCCCTGCTCTACCTCCTCCTAGAGCCCCTTATCTCCAGGCTGCTGGAAGTGGGAGATGCCAAAGGGTTCATGCCAGTGGCTTTTGCCATGCTGGGGGTTTCCACCACCCGCTCACGCATGAGGAGGACTCTGCTTGTTGGGTGCAGAGTTCCTGTGGTGCTGGTGCCGTGGCTTGGGCTCTGCATGGCGTGGTTTGTGCCCCACTCTTCCCTCTTGGGGAACCTCTGTGGGCTCCTGGTTGGGGAAGCCTGTATCCTTTCTGAGTGGGGAGCCCTGAGGCAGAGAGGGATCGTGGTGGGAAGGACGTGCTGTGGTTCTCATTGCTGAGGTTCACTGGCTTTTCCTGCACTAAACCCTCACTGGTTTTGCTCATCCCATCCCATTTGCGTTTCCCCTCATGCTGCCCCTTCTCAGTGCATGCAGAGAACATGGAGCTGAGCAGGGCAAAGGTCTCTGAAGGTGGTGCTGGGTAGAACTGTGAGAATTCTCCAGAGAAAGTGCTTTGAGCACAGAGAGGGGTCTGTGTGGCTGTGTCAGAAATGAGTGTGTTTTGCCCTCAGCTCTCCTTAACAAGCTCCTGACTTCAGATGGTCTTGGCTACTGTTTCTGCTTGGACTTTCCAGAGTCGTTGAGCTCTAAGCTGGACCGGGTGTTCCCTTTCACTCTGCTGAAGAGGATACCAGGGCTGAGATACATCCCAGGGTCCTCAGCAGAGAGAAGAGCCTCTGAGAACAGCACGTGAGTACAGGAGTTCCTGTGAGACACCTTGTAGGGGAATTTTGAGGTGTGAGTAGAGGCCTTCAGTTGTCTCCAAAAGCTGCATTGTGCCTCTCCTGTTCACATCGTGGGGAGCAGAGTCACCCACTGATGTTACACTGGTGACATTAGTGTGACTAATGAACTACCACACATTAACTCAGCCAGGTCTATAGTGAAAGCTAAATGGAGGTTGAAGACCTCTCCTTTGCTCTAAGGGGAGCGTGTGCACATGGGAATATTGCATCTCTGGCTGGCAGGAAAGCTGACTTGTGTAACTCTGGCCCAACATTAGGCAGTTGTTCCTGACTATATGGCTCCCTGGGGCATGATCCTTATCTTTATTTGCCCCACCTTTCCTGCCAGGAATGCTGTGAAGTGAGTTTTGTCCAAACCTTCTTAGGATCAGAGTATTATAAATTAAAGATGGCACTTACAAAGTTCAGTGCAGACCTTTTGGTCTCTTTTAACCTTTCAGCAGGTTTTCAGTGTCAAGGCAATGTTGTTTTATAGAAAAGAAACCTTGGGGCCCACAGCTGACGTGCAGGAAAGGTTGTAAGTTTAACACAAACCATGAAAACTCACTTGTACTCTAAAAAGCTTGTAAATGTAGGTCAAATATTTACTTATTCTAGGGTGTCCTTTCAGTTTCACAGAAGAAAAATAGTTTTCTGTTCAGGGTTAAATTCTATGCATTGTTTAAGCCTTCAGCTCACTGTAAAGTTTTATTTGAAGTGGAAGCATTCCCAGGTGTTTGCACTGCCCTCCCCCATGGGAAACCATAAAAGCAACCCTTGCCTGCACCAAGAGCGTCCCCCAGGTCCATCAGGAAACTCAAAACGTGTGAGTGCTTGCAGGGGAGGCCAGACAGACCCAGAATTTGTGTTTTCCCTCTCTCCTTTCTGTGCAAAAGCAGCTTTTGGGAGGAGAGGGAGCCTGGCTCCGTGCTGAGCCTGTGTCAGCACCAGTCCCATCCTGCTGTGCACAGCTCCTCAGTGTCTGAACCTGCCTCCTTTGGTGAGGTGACACAGACTGTTGTGACACAAAGGTATTTGCATGAACATTTGACTATCAAGCAGGGCGTGGGAAGGTGTTTCTAGGATGCTTCCACTGCTGCAGCTGAATTTGCATGTCTGTGTCTTAGATACAACTTCTGTGAGTGCTTCTGGAGTTTAATTTTTATTATTTTAATTCTTCTTTCCAAGCAAGAGCTCTTAATAGTTTGGGATTTGCTTTCATTTTGAATTTTCATAAGATTCAGGCATTAAACTGCTGCAAGACAGGAGATATTTCTTTGAAGTCCAGGCCTTGGCATCATGTTTGTGTCCACAAATATAAAAAAAAATCCAAACTCAAACCCACGCCTCAAATAATTAAAAAGAAATCTCCAAGCCTGAAAACCCCAGCATGAGCCAGCCTCTCCTTCTTGCTGGGAACTTGGCACTCATGGCTTCATGAAAATTGCCTGGATTCTCAGCTCTCATCCTCGTGTTGTGCGTGGGCTGAGCAGCACTCCTGAAGTCCCAGAGGCTCAGGCTTCCAGGCTGCTTGCCTCTCTCCTGATAGGTTTTGGCAGGATGAGTCATGCCTTCTGCTGGCAAACACTTCCTAGCCCTTGCTTCTGAATGATTAATTTTATTTCTAACTCACTCTTTTATTTCTAACTCTTTCCTCATTCCTGCTTTTTTTTCTCTATACTCTGGGCTCTTACTCGCACCAAAGGCCTTTGTGTTTTCTTGGTAAATAACACTTGGCAGCTGTAACTTCTCCTGATTAATGACTTGGCAGATGTGTCACTCACAGGGCAGGGAGGATGTGCACAGGGATCTCAAAGCATGTTGCAATTTGGTTTTGTGTATTCCTTGCACAAAGAGTCTGGGGCCAAGAGCCACACTCGTTCAGTGGGTGTGGAGTCAGAGTGGGTTGGGAGTGAGGACAGCTGTCCTGAGAGGCCACTAAACCTGTTTTTTGCTCAAGTGCTGCTTGTAATAAGAGCTTCTGTTGTAGTGAATCCCTCTGATGGATTGCAGTGACCTCTCTGAGCACTGGTCAGGAAGAAATCTGCCCCCAGGGCACTTCCAGCACTAAGTAGGCAATGACAGTTCTGTACACAGTGTAACCTTCTGTTTTCTTTCTGCCCAGGATTAAGCCTGTGCCTGGCACTTACCCCACCCAGAGCTACCACTGCCCTTCGCCTGTGGCTCTTCCTGCTCACCCCGGTGCTCAGAGCCAGGGCTTTCATCACAGCCTCTCTCCAGGACATGGACACCACACTCTGGGACACCAGGGACCTCAGCAGGGCCATGCAGCAGGACACCAGGGACCTCAGCAGGGCCATGCAGCAGGACACAGCCTCAGTTCTTCCCCCTGCCAGGCCAGAGGTGCCTTTGGAGAGTGTCCTGGGCAGGCTCACGCCGGAGCTTTGCCAGGGCAGTGCTGCCAGCTGGGCAAATCCTCTGTCCCACAGCGCATGTGGCCAGCTCAGCCACAGCCACCTGCAGCCACGGGCCTTCTGCCTGGTGTTCAGCAAGCACCAGGGTATCCTGCAGCCCCAGTGTCTCCTGTTTCAGCTGAATTTACCAGAGTCCAGGTGTACTGATCCTCCAGAGAGCAGCAGGACTTGCACAGGGGCAGGACCACTGTGTGAGGCTCACACAGCGCTGCATTGTTGGCATCTTTGGGGTATGTTGGAATGGGCTGGTAGCTCCAGTGAAGGCCATTCCCTTGCTCCCTGGCACGGGCTGCTTGAATTATATTTCCTTTATAATTTTTAAAAACTTTTTGATATGACTGGAGGATGAGAACTGTATCACCTCTATGAACTTCTCATCCTTTTAAAGTCTTTCTCCTTTGCTGCATTTAGCAGCTGCCTTTTGCCACAAGTCCATTGGAATTCCAGTGTACCAGGCCAAGGTAGGTAGGAACCTCACTGGCAAAACACTGAGCAAATCTGGGATTTAACTGAGCTGCAGCAATAAGCACTTCCCATTTACATTCCTGTCTTTTTTACAGGTGTGATGTAGCTAGAACCCAAAAGGAGTGGGAATCACAGGAGCCTTAGTTTGTAACTTAAAATTAAATGCAGGAGGATGGATGTCTGTTCTACTGGTGACTTGTCCACTAAGAGAGTGCCTATAAGGGAGCTTGTTACACCAACGTGGGGCAAGAGGATAGAATACAGAATACCTCCTTCTGCCCAAAACACAGCTCTAAAATGCTGGAGGTCCTGTGCCTGCATCAATGGATTGCTTTCATTTTCTGAGGGCATTGGACCAGCTCAGCCTGTGTCACCAGCACTTGATAAGGCAACCTCAAATGCCTGTGAAGTAGTGAGAGACTTTTCAGTAAGGAATTTTGGCCCTTTGTGGAGCAAATGTTTATAAATCCAAGGAGCTGGGAGGGACCTTAACAATGGGTGAGAAGAATTAAGTGGAATGTAGCAGTGCTGTTGGGGATGTTCATACTGCTCAGCTTTAGAAATCTCACCAACCAATATTAGCACAATCTCTCTCTGTTGTTTTCAGAGCTGGTGGGCAGGTATGTGGGAGTTTTCAGCCAGGGATTTGCAATAGGATGCACTGTTTGGTGCCTGAGGCTGTAATGAAGGAGTTTGGTCCATTTGCTGGGATTTAAGCTTTATTCCCAGCTGTGTAGCCCACTGTACAGTGCCCAGGAGGAATCTGCTGTCTCTGTGTCTGTAAATCAGCCAGGATCTCAACAATTGCCCTTGACTCTACTTGGAGTTTTGCTGTGCTCCATAAAAAAGTGCTCCATGAAGCACAAAGTGCCATTCTTGCTCTTGGAGGTGTTCTTGCAGTGCCTCACCCATCCCCAGAAACTCAACAGCCTCGTGGCTCCTCCCTGCTCTGGGTGAGCCTGGCCAGAGGCAGCTCTGGCAGCTGCACTTTCCAAAGCACATCCCTGCCTCTTTCATTTTTCCATCATTGGGGTCTGAAGAAGCCCTGTGTTGTCATCCAGCTGCTGTAGTTCTCCAGCAGCCCCTCTGGAATGACTGCCACGGTCCCATGTGGGGTGCAGGGGCTTCCTTTTGGAGGAGACCAAAGTCAGTGCTGAGAACTTGGGCCTCAGATAAGTAAGACAGGAGTAAGAATCTTCCTGCAAAAGTGAACACTCCAGGCAGGGCTTTCAGCAGGAACTTGGGAACCAGCTTGGAGTTGGGGACAATTCTGTCTCATACCTGATTATTTCACTCCTCTGTGGGATCACAAATGGACTTGATTTCATGTTTTTCCTGCTGACAGCAATTGCATTGTTGTATTTTTAGGAGCAAGAGCAGGATAAGGAGCTTGTTTGGAATTTAAAAGCATGTTTGTAATACCAGGGAAGAAATGCTAGAGATAACATTGAAATGTCGATACTCCACTCCTGTTAGTGCCTTGATTTNTCTGTGGGATGGGATCCCTGGGGTGGGATCCATGGGGCAGGATCAGTGGGATGGGATCCCTGGGACAGGATCAGTGGGATCAGTGGCATGGGATCTCTGGGGCAGGATCCCTGGCGCGGCTCCGTGGGATGGGATCCCTGGGCGGATCCATGGGGCAGGATCTGTGGGATGGGATCCCTGGGGTTGGGTCAGTTGGATGGAATCCCTGGGGTGGCATTGGTGGGATGGGATCCGTGGAGCAGGATCGGTGGGATGGGATCCCTGGGGTTGGATCAGTTGGATGGGATCCCTGGGGTGGGATCGGTGGGATGTGATCCCTGGGGCGGATCCGTGGGGCAGGATCGGTGGGATGTGATCCCAGGGGCGGATCGGTGGGATGGGCTGCGGGCGGGGTGGGCGCTGTTGCGTGCCAGGCTGGTGGCCTCGGACGCGCACTGAGGACGAGCACTGGGGACAGGCGGTACTGCACGCTGGAAAACGCTGGAAACCGGTTGTTTTTCCGTCCAACTCTTCATCAGTCGATCTGGTGAGAGATTCGCTCTCCCCGCAGGGCTGTCAAAGGGATGGCGTGGTTCCAGTAGTTTCCTGGCTTTATAGCAGTAGAGGAAGCCCTGTAATTGTCACGGCAATTGTCACTGTCACTGCCGGCAGCGGGAACAGCCCCAGTCCCGGCTGGTGCAAACCTCCCTCCAGGAGGGAAGGAGCAGGACCAGCCACCAACCTTTCAGTGCTGGGACAAGACAACTGCCACAGCCTTCCAGGTGGGCCCTGAGGACAGGACATGCCAGATGAGAACAAAACCACAGTTTGAGGGGTTTTTTTCTTTCTGCTCCCAGATCTTTTGGGAGCTTCTCAATGACTGTGGCAGATCACTTGGTATCTCTCATTTCTACAGCTTCCACCATGTCCCCAGGAATGTTCTTGAGTCCAGCTGCATCTACTGGTCATGTGCAATGTGTAGGACCTGTCTTCAGTGCCCTTCAGATGGATATTTGTGGAGATTTCTTTTCTGTTCCCTGCATTTTTGAGGGCATCCATTCCACAGTGAAATGCTTTGGGACAGTGGAGTCCAACAAGTCCCAGTTCCTCAGGGCTGGGGGTGAATTCAGAACTCATCACCCAGGGCAGTGAAGTTCCTGAGAGAGAGGAAACAGGTTGGGATGAGACATTTGCAAATGTGTCTTAAGGCTGAGAAGAGGATTTAAATTTGGAAGAGAGCAAGGAAAAAGTCATCAGCTCACTGGGCTTTGACATCTGCCTAACTAAGCTCACAGTAATGTTACTCATCACACATTGCAGTACCTGCTCATTTCCTTGGTGGGGAGACAGAGAACTGAAGTTCCTAAGCAGGGAAGAAAAAAAAAAAAAGAAGAAGAATTGAAAAAAAAATCAATAACCTCTCAGTTCAGCCTGGGACGGCTGCCCCTGGGGTGGCTGCCCCTGGGAACGTGCTGTCCATGGAGGTTTGTTATTCTGTGCCTGTGGCTCATTCCCAGTAAAACTGCCACTTGATTCCATGCCAGGACTGTGTCTGTCCACAGGTTGTGCAGAGAGTCCAGAAAGCCCCTTGGGTTGCCCCCATGTCCTCAGAGGGTCACTGCAGAGTGACAGTCAGGGGACAAGTGGTGGGAGCAGAGCCAGCTGCTCCCTGTCCTTGGAGTAGTGGTCTTGCCATGGCAAGGATGCTCTTGAAGTCCAAGTCCATCCCCTCTGCTCTTCAGCTCCCACCATGGTGCAAGGGAAAAGGAGTCAGGGATGCACAAGGAAAGCAGAACTGACTTGGACATTGCTGATCCATCCAGGAGTGAGAGGGGACCCACAAAGTGGGGAGGCCTGGCAGGAGACATTGATGCTGGATTGAAAACGGGTCTGTGTTTCTTTGCTTTCCTGTCATTAATTTTTGGCCAAGCACACCCATGCAGACATCCTGACTGGGGGCCAGGTTCCCTGTGCCAGGGCCAGGATGCTGCCAAACGCCACCTCCATGGCTGTCCCATGGGGTCCCATGTTGTTTGCTGGCACTGTGAGGGTTCTGTGGCCAAAAGTTCAGCCTCAACCTGTGCTGGGAACAGAGGAGAGCTGGAGAGGTGGGAGAAATAGGTAGAGAGACAAACAGGTCTGTGTGGGCTGCAGGACTCTGCTGCTTCCCCCGGGGGGTTTGGGCTGGGTGTGATGAGACCCCAGCCCCTCTTCCCTGTGGGGACAGAATGGGACAGGCTGTGCCATAATGCCTGTCCCCAGTCTGGGTACCTGATGGGATGACCCCAGACATAGACTTGCTCTGTCCTCAGAACCACTGGGATCTTTAACTCCTGTCCATTCACCCCACAGGGCACAGCACAGACCAGTCACCCCAGGGAGCTTCCATGGGGTCAATCCCAAAACTGATGTGATCACCAGTACTGAGGTGACCTCACATCCCTCAACCCTCTGCACAAATGCTGTCAGGAAACAGGATGTCCCTGCAGCCCTGGGCTGCTGTTCTGGTCTGTGCTCCTTCCTCACACCTCTTCTGGCCCCTCTGGTCCCTGCCAGGCCCAGCTCGAACTCTGGACCTTCCCTGAGGCTTTTATTGACTCTGGAGCGAGCGTCAACACAGCGATAGCGTCAGGGTGGTGACTTTGGATGTGGCACTGCCCAGCACGCAAAGGGAGGGGACTCAGCCCGGGGTGACCCCACAGGGGCGTGGGGCTGCTCAGTGGGGTCAGGGCAAGCTGTGCCTCTGGCTTTGGCCAAGCTGGAAACAGCAGAGTTGTAACCCAGCTTCCCCCCAACAACAACAAAAAAAACATTACAGAGAGGAGAGCAGCAGTCCCTGCAGGACCCGGGGTCTGGAGGTCTGGGTTGTGAAATCTCCCACTGGGACTGCTGAGGATGCTTCCAGAGCTGCTTGTGCAACTTCCTGGTGTGGCAGCGAGAGAAAGACCACCCCCAAACATCCGAATCATCTGGGCTGTGGTTAAATCAGGAGCATGTGCTTGCCTCGGGTGGAACAACCCCCTAGCTCCCACAGGGGGTGGCAGTGATGGTGCCATCCTCCACCGTGGAGTCCCCTTGACCACCATGGGGCCCTGCTCTGGGCAATGACCTTGGGGGGAACTGGGAGTCCCGCAGCAGCACCATGTGCATCCAGGAATGGCCACAGACAGAAGTCTTGGGTCTGTGGGTCCTGGCTCAGCCCAGAGTTGGTGTCCAAAACTGACCTCAGCACCCTGACCCCAGCCCATGACCCCAGCTCATGACCCCAAACATGACTCCACAGTGACCCGAGCCCTGCTCCCACTGTCACCCCAACTCTGGCCTCACTATGACCCCAACACTTATCTCCATACTCACCCCAAAACTACAATGTTGGCCCCAACACTGCCTCCCCTCTTGACCCTAGCCTGCTCCCCAAACTGACCCCCCGCTTGCACCTACTGCGACCTCTGGACCCTGTTCTCCTGCGC
>VWYP01030647.1:0-46448 GCA_013400435.1 Pycnonotus jocosus | reverse complement strand
GAGGGGCGGTCCGGCATCCCCTGGTGGGGTTCGCATGGGATGGGGGCTCTTATTATATTGGGGGGACTGGTGTGACTGGCTGCCCGTTACTGGGATAACTGGGGCCCCTGTGTGGGGGTGCTGCTGTGAGTGGCCCCGCTGGTACTGGCGGGGAGGTCGATGTGAATGGACCTCTTGGGGAGGACTGGGATGACCAAAGCCCGCTGTTCACTGGGAGATCTGGTGTGAGTGGGCATCCTGTTACTGGGGGTTATGGAGATGTTTAAAGATCTTTCTTATTGTAGGGGCCGAGGAGGACTGGGATGACCCCTGTTATCTGGGGAGTGTGCTGTGACTGTCCCCCTGTTATTTGGGGGGACAGGGATGACCAGAGCTCCCTGTTATGTGGACAGTCTGATGTGTCTGGTCCTCTGTTATCTGGCAGGAATTCGATGACCAGAGCCTGTCTTTTTTGGGAATGTCTGGTGTTGCTGAGCACCCTGTTACTGGTGTGACCAATGTATGGGGGGCTGGCATGAGTGCACCCCCTGTTATTTGGGGGGTTCCCCTGTCACACCTGTCACCCTGGGGGCTGTGGGGTGGGGGACTGGCCAGCACCGCTGGCAGGGTGATGCCTGCCCTGTCTTGCTCCCACAGCACTGAAGGGTTGCTCACACTTACCCCATCCCAGGCTCTTGCTGCTTAAAAGCCTTTAACGAGCTTAATTTTCTGGCACTTCCCTGCAGAACGTTATTCTCAGCGTTTGGTTGACACCTTTGCTGCAGGCTGGGCTGTTTCGCTGTTGCTCCATCCATTTCACTTTTATAAACTGCTGGGGTGTGGGAAGGCTGTTCGCTCCTGACTTTTCCTGATGGAATTCCTTGGAAGAGTGAAATTACTCACCTAGGGAGTGTGCTTGTCAAAGGAAATAATGGAAACCCCCCTGGTTTTGGGAATATTGAGGCTGGAGGGGGTGAAGGTGCCTGAATTATGGTTTTGGGAGTTAGTCATCAACGTGGAATGGGTTCTTGGGGAGTTGTCTTAATTGCAGGAGTAAGCACTGCTGGTACAGCTTGGAGTGTGCTTTGTTCTGCTTAGACTTCAGGTTAGCTTTTGGAGTGTGAGAGGAAATGGGAATGCTTAGTGGAATGTGTACAGAGAAGACGGGTCACTGGGGCTCTCTGATGTGAGTCTGGAAAAGTGGAATAGGTTTGTGCTTTTATAGCTTTTTTAAAAGTAGAGGCATATATCTGTCTGAGAAGCTGGAAAAGTGCAAGGAAGGAGTCAGGTCTCTGTTTCTGAGTTGTGGAAGTGAATCAGTGATAGCGTTGGTGGGGACATCCCCTCCACAACAGAACTCTACACTTTGTGTGGGCTGTCATGAGTAGCTGTGGGGTTTCATAATTTTATAATTTTTTTTGCTTAGTGGGGTGCAGTGATGCACACATCCCTTTTGCTAGATAGAAGAGAATGGGCTTTCTTCCAACATTTCTGTAATTCTCTGAGAAATCCCGAGGAGCTGTTGTACACACACAAAGCAGCTCGCTGATTAATCCACTGCAAACGAGGAAATCAGTGTTTTGTCTGGGAGGGCTGCTGAGCCAGACCCTGCCTGGAAAACCCAGCATTGTCTCAGTACAGGTTTTTCTTGGGCTGGTTGACAGCTCTGAAGCAGGGTGTGCATGGCATGGAGTGGTGTCTTAGTTTTGCATGTGGATGTGATGATGCATGAGAACTGTCTTTGTAAAACATGGAGCAGGGGGGATACAGAGCCACAGGAAGAAACTCCAGTTGAATGCTTTCTTTTAATCTTCAAGTGTGAAAGCCTTGGAGGGTGAGGTGCAGAGTGGGCAGGAAGGAGGGCGTAGTGTCACAAATCTGGCTTAATCCCCTGTAAATTAGTCCTGCTCTAATTGTGACAGGGAAGAACCTCTTGCTTGTCATCACTTCACAGTTGCCTCCTGCTCAGTCAGTAATTTCTGGGTTTGTGCCTTCTGCAACTTGTTATTTTGTTTCTTGCAGAGCAGCTGGAGGAGCTCGACAGGGCCATACAACCAAAACTCTTTAAACTGTCTCAAGGGAGACTTTCCCTGCTGCTCACCACCCTCCGTGCTGGAACTCACAGGCCCCACCAGCTCTTGTTTGCAGACCCATAGGTGCAAGGTAATCCCTTTCTTTTGAGTCTCCCAGGTTGTGGAGCATCTCTGGGTGCAGTTGGGTTTGGGGAGGGTGGCTGGCAGTGGGTGTTGGGAGTGGTGGTTTCTTTACCTGCAGCAAAAGCAGAGTGTGGAACTGTGTGGCTGAAATCCCATTTGGTCTTTGCCTGTTGTGATACAGCAGAATTTGTGTTTGCTCGGTTCTGAAGGACTGGGGAAAAGGCTTACCTGCTCAGGTCTATGCTTCTGGCATCTCCTCCCCTCATATAAAAGAAAACCACCTGTAGTTACCCCTGTGGCTACTGAACTTTGTTCTGTTTCGTGACGTCGACTCTTCTGCCTCTAAAAACACAATTCGTAGAACTTGCATAATTTGCTTTCCCAATGTGATCATTTGATCCCCGTGATGAGATTACTTTGTACATGCTTTTGTGGAGAGTGAGTCACCAGCCCTGCAGTGACAGGTGCACCTCTGCCAGGATTGCTTTTTTATAGGCTTTGAAATTTCATAGGTCAGAAGAAATAATTACAGGCTGCTTGTTATCTCTTGCTGTTTATCTCATTCAAAATTAATTACGTGCTGCTATCACCCACAGAATCCAGAGAGACCAGAAGCCGTCTCTGGGCTTCTGGAGGGCCACAAGTCCAAAGAGTGGCTGAGTTTGACCCAGGGTGGCAGATTATTGTAGTATTTTTGCTTAGTAATCAGCCACATCCGTGCCTCCAGTCACTCCTGTGCAAGGAAGGGAGGTACTGATTTATTTACTTTCCTTTCTTGCTGTGTGGAGTAGGAGATGGCAAGGTTTGGAATTAAGGATGGGGTTGGATTTTTCTCCTGGTTAAAATCTGTCTCTGGCAGTGCATACATAGGAAGTCTGCTGGGAAGGTTTAGCAACCAGCCTGGGGAGTTGGTAGTTCTGGCTTTGTGGTGCTGGCAAGCACACTGCATCTTGCTGCGTGGTTGTTTGTGAAACACATCAATTGACTCTTTCACGGGTCATTGTTTCATCTCCTCTCTAACTCCAAGCTTTGGAGGAGCAAGTTGATAAAATGCCTGCAAGGATTGTGCAAGTCCTGGTTGTGTAACAGGACTCAATGCATGACTGCTGGAGGTAAGAGGAGTAGCTCCTGTTAAGAAGGAACAAAACCCCCGTGTCAAGTGTCTTCTCTTTGTGTTGATTGTGCTGGGGAGTTGGAGAGCTGTGGTTTTTGCAGCTTGGGACCAGCCTTTCAGCCTGTGACCCCTGAGCTGGCTGATGTCTTGTGGCCTGTGTCATGTTTTGGGTATGGAATTGATGTTCTGAGGTCTGCTGTGGCCGGGGCTGGGCTGGGAAGTGGTCTGTACTTCCTAAATCATTTCAAGAAGGTGAAGTCCAGGTCAGATTGCTGACCCATGGCAGGCGGGGAGGTTTTGTAGGGTGATTGCACACCCTCTTGATAGGGCAGAGCAGGACAGCTCTGGTGCTGAGTTTCCAAGAGATGCAAGGGTCATGCAGCAACACTTGTAATGTCTGAAAAGCTCTCACATTCTCGGAGAAAACTGAGCTTATAAATATAAATTGTCCTGGCTCCTTACAAAGAGTGCTTGGTTCTCTTGAAATAAATAAACAAATCTCTAAAATACACTGTTCCCATCAAAAGCCTTGACAATTCTGAAAACTTTGTGAGATCAGTTTAACCCTGTGCCTCTGGTGCTCTTTCAGCTGCTGGTTTCAAAGGAAACCTCTCAAAAGAAATCAGCATTGGAGGGTTTTGTGGTTCAAACTTTTCCTGATGGAAGAGGTCAAAGTCTCTGGCTACTGACCCCATCCATGGGGCTTCTTTCCCAGTGTTGGCTGAAGGCAAAGCCACAGCCTGTCACACCAACTCAGGCACAGGGTGCACAAACAGCTGTGGCTGTGGCAGCACAGGGTACAGCCCTCACAGAAGAGGCTGCTGAAAAAATGTCATTTTCCCTGTTGATCTTAGAAAAACATCTTCAGCAGGACATGAACCATGCAAAGTCCATGCCTGGATGGGTTACTCCTGAGGTTTTGCAGCCCTCTGAGCAATTGTTTGCCTGAGAGGTGCCCCTGGAGTTGGAGGGTGGTTTAAAACTCCTGCAGACTTGTTCCTGCTCCTGAATTTTGGTGCTGGAGAGACCCCTGTTCCTCTTCCAAGCAAATCCTGAAGTGTGGTGTTCTGGGTTTGTCCCTTGCTGGGAGGGGAGGCTGGAGAGCAGTGTTGGTTCACATGGGGTCAGTTACCTGCCATTCTCAGGTTTTGTTTATCCTGTAACCCTGAACTCTTGTTTTTCTGTGCTGGTTCACATTAATCTGTGAAGGAAAGTGTCCAAGTGCCTGAGCTGGGAGATCCCCCATGTTTAAAGGTTCAGAGTCAGGCTTTTATCTAGTGAAAGGAAGTGTGCAAATTCAGTAATTCTAGCTTGCTTTAAGGCAGCTTGGCAAGTTTGAGTTCATTTTTGTGTGGGATAATGCCTTAAATCCTTTGGCTCAGTGCACTGGGCTGACTGTACAGCCCCACCTGAGAATACCCAGAGCATAGATTTCCTTTCTGCCTCAGTAAAACAGTTCTTGTTCTCTTCCTTGCTTTTGCAGCTGCTCTGCTGTCCTTGAATAAGACCCAGGGGCCAGAAAACATGCAAGTGTGACACAGTGGAAGCTCAAATATGCAGTATTTCAAGATCCAGACTGACTGATGCACACTCTGTGTCTGTCCTGTGCCTAAAATAGAAGTTTTGCTGATGTCTGAGCCGGTGTGTCAGGGTCTGGGTAGAAAAGACCTTTCACAGTGGGAGTAACTTTTGTTTCACAGAAAAAACCCAGCAGCTTTTGTGTTCCTTTCCCTGCTTGCAGTGCTGCTGCAGCCAACTCCTCAGTTTGGATTGGGATTTCTGAGCTGGTGGAAGTGTGCAGAAGCATTTCCCTGGTTTTTGTGTGAGGCTTTGCTACATTTTATCCTACTTTATTGAGCTGGTTACTGGGAAGCTGAGGGAAAAATGTGGGAAGAGAGTGATAGGGAAGCTCTAAGTGTAGCAATCCTTCACAGCAGGATGTGTGGTCCAGCAGAGGCTGAAGGGGCAAAGAGAGCTGTGAGGTTTCTCACTGTGCCTTCCTTCCCCACCAGCCCAGGGAATCACCTGTGTGATGATTCCCACCCAAAGCAGAGACCCTGTGCAGACAGGGCCACTTGTCTGGCCAGATCGGCATCCTCTTGTGGATGGGAAATGCAATCTCTGCATGGCAGAGCTGTGGAGAAAAGGCTGATCCAAGGCAATTGTTAAATAACCTGGATCTGAGCACCTGCTTCCGTGAACTGCTTTTGTTTTGGAAAGGCCAACTTTTCCTACCAGGTCTCCTTTTACTAGAAAGGAAAGGAAAAAGAGCTTGTTTGAGGCTGGCACAGGCTGATGTAAACAGAATTTCTTAGACTAATTGGTTGCATTTCTAAGAGGAATACTAGAAGATCTGGTTTTGTCCTGAGGGTCTCCTGGCCCAATATCACACACTAACATGCAAGAAGTCTTGGCTGCAGTGGGGTTCAGAGGAAACCAGGCACAGCAGCCTGGGCAGGAATGCCACCTCCACCACAGCTCTGCTCTCTCTGCTGCTGCTGCTTTTCCTCCTTCCTCCTGGGCTTGTGTCTGTGGGGCTCCTCTTCCAGGCAGCCATCAGTGACCTGCCTGATGGCATTAGTGGGTTACAGAAGAAAGCCCTTGGCTGGTCACAAGTCTGCATTCCTGTTTGTGGGCAAGTCTCTTCCTTCTCCTGCACTGCTGCTGCTGTGAGGAGTGATGGGGTCTCATTGCAACTTCCTTTTGGTGCTGCCATCTCTGTGAGCTCTCCACAAACTTTGGAGACCTGTGAGAGGGCTGTCCAGTGGTTTTCTATTTTCTTCCCAGATGTTTCAGTTGTTTAATTTCTATTTACAGTCTTCCTGTTTTGTCATTGTATCTAAAGCTTAGGCTGCAGGTCAATGCTGTACAAAGAATTGGAGTTTTCACTTGATTTGATTGCATATCATTTATGTGTGTGTTCTGAGGTTGAATTTTGGGGCTGTGCCATGATGCTGGTAGAAAAAAATTGGTCTCTGGTTTAAAACTGGGCTTTTTAAAGGCTTCTTCTCAAGGCTGATCATGCCCCTAATCTGTTGTGTCATGGTCTGGGGCAGACAAGGTGGGAAATGTGGTCACACACACCTGCCTCTGCCTTGGGAATTCAGGATGGTCCTCCCTGGTCAGAAGGAGGGGTCTGGCAGATCTGGTGGCAATGGTGACATCCCCAGACATGCAGAGCTTCCAACACTGGAAATCGTGACAGCTGCACTTCCTCTCTGCTCCCTAGCTCTGCCAGTGCTGAGTCAGGGGCATGAGGGTCATTGTCACGTGGCTGCAGCGAGCACGAGTGCTCTCTCTGCCAGCAGTGCCCCCTTGTCCCCTGCCCTGTGTGCCTGTGCAGGGCTTTCACTGGGAGTCTGAACTGGAGAAGGTCGGTCTGAAGGAGCTTTTTGAGTGTGTGTTGCTGTTACATTTGCTGTTAGACTTGCATGGACTCCTGTTCCTGAGAATCTGGAAAGCAGTCCTTTGGTGAGTGCTGCTGGATGGGTGGGGTGGGCTGGTGGAGAGGGAACGGGGGCTCCAGAGCTTGAGTTGGTGTTGAGAGAAATGAGGGGATCTTGTTTGGCTCCAAACCACTGCCTGCTGTCCTTGCTGGTGTTCAGCTGAGACAGCCTGGACCTTGCTGTGGGCTGGGAAGGCTTCTCTGCCTGCACCCTGCTGAGCTCCCTCTGAATGGAGCCTGGCACCGGTGCCAGTGTCGGGCAGAGGGTGGCTGGTGACGCTGCACATTTGTCACGCAATTCCTCTTCGACTCCGTCACTGCTGATTCTTTTTCTGCACATGTTGCAGAACAGAGGTTCCACCTGCAGCTCCTGTGCTTATCTGCAAGTGTCCAAAGGGTGCTGATGTTTGGGAAAGCTCTGGGTGTTTTGATAGCTCCAGGGCAGCTCTGGGAGTGCAGCCCATGTGCCAGCTGTGCCAGGGCAGGCAATGTTTGCAGGGTGTGTGGGGATTGTGGAGATCCCTCTCTGGTGCGTTGGGCTGGGATCAGGAGCTCCTTGGTGCTACAGCTGGTGCTGGGGATCGATTATCAGAGATGGGAGCAGTGAGCAGCCCTGGGCTGTGCTTGCTCAGCAGTTTTCCTTCTCCTTCCCCTCTCGGCGAGGCTGACGCTGCAGGTCAGATTGTGCTGATGATGGCACAGGGCAGAGTCAAGCACAGAGCTTGGTCACTCATTTTTGGGGCAAGAGTCACAGGCTGCAGTCCTGGTCTGGGACTGGGAAGTCCAACTGAGGTACTTGAAACTCATCACAGATATTACATTAAGAAAAAGGCTACTTCAGTCTCAAGAGAGACAGCTTCCTGCCCACATTGCCAATTTAGCCTCAGAGCCATGGCTTTTGGTCACTAGGAGACATGACAATGTGGTGTGGAGAAGGGGAAACCTCCCAGCCACATTTTGTGATTGTGGTGCTGTGCCCCAGGGTGCTTTTGGGGGCATCTGATGCACCATCTCCTGATGTAAAGAAGGAGAATAAAAAGGGGAAACCTCCCAGCCACATTTTGTGATTGTGGTGCTGTGCCCCAGGGTGCTTTTGATCTGATGCACCATCTCTTCAGGTTACTGGCTGCTTGGCCTTCATCACTCCTGTCTTGTTTGTTGTAATGCTGTTTCTATATATATTTAAATACTTTTAACCCTATGACTTTATAGCAGCTTTAGTCTGTATGGAAATCATGGGGAATTGGAGGATGCCTGGCACTGAGAGTGCTTCCAGTCCTTTTTTTTTCTGAGGTGTGCGTGAGAATGAGGAATACATTTCATTTAATATGAGAACGAGGTACATCTGTTTGCTGGCATGGAGATGTGCAGAGAAGGTCCCTGATGATTTGAGTTATTGTGAGCTGCCATGTATCAAGCAAATTCTCACATTTGGGGGCTGAAAAGCTGTGCTAAAACACAGCATTGCTTGATTGCAATCTTTCCAAGTGTTGTGACTTTTCTATGTGATGTAAATGCTCACATCTTGCTGAGATTGATGGCTTTGCTTTGTGTACAAACAGGGATCCAGGGACTGGAGCCATCATTAAAAAAAGCCCCAGGGATATGGGCATCTTGTCTTACCTTGATTGAAGATATAATAAACACTGTGGATAAAATGACCACCCTTGAAACTGTTGTCAGGGAAAGTTTCACTTCTGCATCATAAATTTCCTTTTCCTTCTAAAAACCTAGTTTGATTCTACCAAGGCCCTTCCAGAGACTGCAGGATTCCCAGGATAGCTAAATTTCAAGAGTCAGGTTTCTTTTCACTGGAAGTTAATAAAGGATGTGTATTTGAAAATGAATTGCTATGAACTTCTGGAAAATAATTGTTACAGCCGGCTAGGTGAGACTGAGATAAATTGAGGAGTAATCTTCCTGTGCTGAGGGAAGTGAGTTCAACAGTTCCTGAGTTATGACAACCCTTTAAAAAAAGAGAAATTAGGCCTAATTTTACATCCTTTGCATCCTTTTACATTTCTCTTGCTATGTGTAAGCAAACTTTTTCTTGAGGGTAGGAGTGGTGAAGGGAAAGCAGAAAAGAAGAATCTGGGATATAAGACTTGAAAAACCAAATGTCCAGGACCAGAGGGAGCCCAGCATCCAAATTAAAGCAACTCTTGTGCCTTGTTCCACCACTAGGCCATGACCACGTTTCCTATCTGTTAGAGGTCAGTGTGGAAACTTCATGCTGTGAAGATTGTGAATGAAGAGAGGAGAGCAAACCAGGCTCTGCTCCATGCACCAGAGCCATGAACCCATGGAATGTTCCCTTCCCTGGCTATGGGCAGTGAGTGGGTGGCCTGGCTGCTGCTGCAGGGTTCCTCTTTGAAGCCCTGGAGAGCTGCAGCATGGTCCAGGCAAGGAGATAGCACAGCTCCCACCCCCACATGCATCCAGGCAGCATTCCTGGGAGCTGCCCCCCTGAGGATGCCTCTCTCCAAGGCAGCACTGCTTGGGAGAGCAGACCACCTCTGGAGGCTTGAGAAAGCCAAACCCCTCTGCTCTGGGAGCTGGAGATCTGCTGCCCTGAGCACAGTGATGAATTTTGGCTGGGGACAAAGCCCTCACCTGGCTGAGGAGAGCACAGGCTCATTCTTGCCCTCGTTCTTTGCTCACCCAGGGCAGCTCATGAATATCCATGTCTGAGCTCTCTGGAGCTGGGAATTGCTGTGGGTGGGTGCTGCTCACCACAGGTGTGTCTGGTTTGGAACTCTCCTCCACCTGCATTTGGTGACAAGGGAGGCTGCTGTCCCCTGTGCAAGGAGCCTTTCCCAGGGCTCAGCTCCTGCTGGGTTTGGTGCTCAGAAGGGAAAGAGCTGCAGCTCCTTCCCCAAACCAGCTCAGAGTGGTCTCCACCAGCCTTGTTTTTATTCATGGCTTTCTCTGAGCAAAGGTTTGCCATTGCTTTATGTGCCTGGGGATTTTCAGGGAAAGTGAGTGAAAGACAGGCTGTGGTGAGGATAATTATACTGACATGGCCATCACTGCCCTGTATGAGGGGAATTGTCCACCCTTCTGGAATTTGGGCAAGGAAACTGCTACTGAAAAAAACAACCCACCTTGCAGCGTTGGAGATATTTACTCCTGCCTGTGTCTGGGCACTGATTCCTCCATCTCTTTGCAGAGTTGGGCTGAGCTGTGCACAGGCAGCAGATGAGGCTCACTAGGAATTGTGGGCCACTGGCCCTCAGGGCTTCTTTGCCCTGAGATGTAACAAGCAATTCAATTGATGAGTGAGAAGACAAGAACCAAACCCCCAAAACCCTGTGAAATGAAGAGTTGCCTGGCAGGTTTTGGCTGAGATTGGCTGAAATTCCTCTAGGTTGGGTGGCAGAGGAGAAGAACTTGTAATTAAAATTTATGAGCTTCAATCAGGAATAAAAGCAATAAACCAGCATCATTTTCCCCCCCCACCCAGCATATTCCTCTGGTGCTCGTTGCCAGCCCAGCTCCTTGGTGATTTACTGAAACCAGATAAGGAGGAGGAGAGGGATCCTCCTGGGAGCTGTGCCTTTTTGGCAACTAAGCCCCAGTTGTGGAGGCTTTAACTAACAGTTTAGTCTACAGTTGTACAGGAGTAACGTCCAGCTCTTGCTTGGCTCCAAGATCGAGCTATGGAAAGCCAGTTTGCAAGGAGGGAGGACAGGGTGACCTGTCTGATGGAGAGGAATGTGCAATTTGCTTGTCTGCAGTCACTTTTGTTTTTCTTCCAACACTCTGCCTTGGTGTCTTCTGTGGGAACCTCACAGGAAGATTTGCAGTGGTGTTTTAGTGCCCCTTGTAATGCAGTTATTTGCCAAGTTCTCCACCAGATGAAAGTTCTTGTGGGGTTGAGCACTATTGGGTTGCCAGAGTACCCACCCAGGGTCACTGCCATGTGGCTGTGGACTTCTCCCTGTGCTCCACAGGGTGCTTTTTATATCTGGTGCCCTGTGGCACAGGGCTGTGTGTTGCCTGGAGCTGCACTTCCCTTGTGGGTTTGATCTTTGCTGAGGGTTGTTCCTAGTCTCTCTCACTGGTGTTCCCTAAGCATCACCTTCCATTTTCTTGCCAGCTCCTGAATGTATTATCATAACCTCCAACTTCAGTCACTTTTATTTCTCAGCCATGGCACATATCCTTTCCCTGCTGCGGCACCACCACGGCTCTGAGTCACTTTTCTGGGTGCAAGTTCAAATGTCCATGGTCTCCTGGTTTTGGCAGGATGCCCAAGTACAAGGAGAGAGTCACTTTGCCCTTCCAAATCAAGTTGTGATTGGAAGTTTTGAGTTAATTATCTGTTTACTTGGACAGAGTGTGTCCTTGCGTGTAGGGAAGATAATCTTACCATCTGGATTAGGGTCGAAGGAGTTCAGAGCTTTGGCACAGCAGTGGGAGGGAGGGAGGGGAGGGATGGGTGGCTCCCCAGGGGAAGGACAGGGGCCTTTAATGCTGTCCCGTGTGGCTGCTGGCGCTCACTGGTTTTTTCCTTGCTCACAGTGCCTCTGACTGCCATGGGGGAACCCAGCATGGACCCAAGCATCTCTGCTGCTGACAGCACTGCACAGCAGGACTCTCTCTTCAGCATGATGGATGTGTTCCTCATCTCCCTCATCACTGGACTTTTTACCTACTGGTTCTTCTTCCGCAAGAAAAAGGAGGAAGTGCCCGACCTCCCCAAAATGCAGTCAGTGTAAGTAACAACTCCCAGGCTTCATGGCACCACTGGAGCTTTTCTCTCTTGCTTGTGGTGGGTTCTGGGAGGCTCGGCTGCATTGTGGGAGGTTGGAGAGGGAGCGTTTCTCTGCCCTCAGCTGTTGTGTGTTCTGCTCACAATGCAGAAATCCCGGCTGCAGTTCTGCCTTACCCCACCGTGTGGCCCAAACTGGGAACTGGCCTTTCCCGAGCAAGGCAGGAAAGCCTCTGGCTGTACTTCAAAACTCTCAAGGATTTAATTCTCGGTGTTTTCTGATAAAAGTCACATTTAGGTAAATCTGGAGAAAGGTGGACTTGCTCCTAAACAGGTTTCCTAATGGAAACTTTATCTACCCTTAGCTGTGAAGGAAAGGAATAGTCTTGGAGAACTGGCAGATAGTACTTGGGATGAGCTGCTTGGCAGCTCCTGTAAAACTTGATTGGCTTTGGATGCAAGGCTACCTCACCAGTGGGAGACTGGATTTGGAGAGGAAGAGCTTTGTTCCACCCTATCTTCTGCAAAGGGGACCAGGAGCCACACAGGTGGAGGTCTGGGTGCATTTCGTTCCTTGTATCAGTCACATTCCAAACTTAATATCAGTTTTCTACTGGACTTTTTAGCTCATTCTTTGTTCCTGGCATTGTAGGAAGTTGGAAAGTACATTTTCTGTCTGGGAGGGTTTTAAAGGGCAGCAATGTCCCTGGCTGTTGTACCTTGTGCAGATGGGTGCACACACGGCTGGCAGCAGCCCAGCTGCCTGTGCCTGCCCAGGCTTACCTTGGGAATGTGTTCTGTTGATTGCTGGGATGCTGTCCCTCCCATGCCTGCCAGCCAGGGCTGTGTGTGTCAGTGCACGTGGTCACCTCTGGAGATTGTAAGAATGGCTGAGCTGGCTGGGGAAAGGGCACTCTGCATCTGAAACTGGATCCTGCCATGGCACAGCCGGGGCTCCCGTGCTCCCTGTCCTTGTGACTGATTCCACCTGCAGCCCATCATGTGCAGCTCTTCCAGAGGCTGTGATGACCTTGCAGAGAAGCTTTGACTTGTGGTTGTGTGTTACCACCTTGTTGTGCTGCAGGGCCTCAGCACATGGGCTTCTCTCCCAGCCTGGCTGCAGGTCCTGGCTCTGAGCTGCCTCACAGGAACTTTGTTTCCTCTGCGGGGTCTGTGCTGCCTTCTCTGTCCCTCTGAGCAGCACCTGGGAGGGAGCAACTGCTCCTGGTGGGAGGTGTGGAACAGCAGCACCTCTTGTTGCTGATAACCAGAGAGATGAGGTTGTTCTGCAAGTTGTTGGACACAACTGCACTTTAGAAAAGTGTCAGCCAGGCGGGTGCAGAGTGAGAGGAGGCTGTGAAGTGGGTTCTCCCTACCCTGCTGCAGCCCTGCTGTGGTCATTGTATCAAGCTGGTCCCAGAGCAGTGTGAACCTAAAAGCCAAGGCTGTGGCTGGTGGCCCATCCATCCTTCAGGACAGAGACAGCAACTTCCTGCAGCTTTTGCAGTGGGATTTTATGGGACTCCTGGAACTGGGAGGAAAAGGAGTGAGAAAACAAGCTTCGTCAGCCTTGGGTTTCCTTCCCTCCTGTAATCCTTGAATCTGGGGTGGAGTTTCCTTTCTGATGAACAAGCAAATCAGGATCACACTGTCAGCCTCTGCCTGGGGCTGGCTGGATATGGTAGGTGGGTCCCTGGGCAGGCAGGGAAGCTTTCCCAGACCCATTAAGGCAGAGAGACTTCAGTGGGGCTGGCTCTGGCTGGAGTGGAGAGCCTTGACCTTTAGAGGGGTTGCTTTTCTTCAGCTCCTTCCCTGCAGCTCTGCCATGGTGCCCTGAACTGCTTTATCTGATGGCACTGGGTGATGGTTTCTCTTGTGTCAATTTGGCCCCCCAACTTCAGCCTCAGAATACTGGAGGATGAAGGTGCTGAATAACAATTCAGACACATCACAATGGCTGCTGCTTTAGTGATTTGTTTGCAGTGCTGAAGAATGCAAGCGCGGTCTCTGATCTAAACACAACATCCAGCACCTCAGTGCCCTCCTGGGGTTTTTAAGAGCAGCACACCTTCATAAAACCAGGTCAGGGTTTTTTCCTCAGCAGGGTCTGCAAAGGAAATGCCCCTGTTGTTACTGCCCTTGCTTGTGGAAGAGCAGATGTGTGGTTGAGATGCCCTGTTCTGGATGGCAGCTGGGCTGGGTTCTCGGCATGGCCTGGCAATCATCATGATCTTGCCCCAGCAATGCATCTCCAGGTTCAGCCACAGCTCAGAGAGGGATGAGCCTGCTGAACTTCACCCTTAAACCAAATGGAGCTGTTTTCCTGCCCAAAGTGCCCACAGAAGGAACAGAACCCAGCACGTGCAGTGGTTTCCTACATATGCGATGTCCCGTACCTGTGACGTGTAACACGTGTGTGTGGGCCAGGCTGGGATCCACTGCCTGAGCATTGCTTGTGTTTTGACCATTTTCAGACTTAATTAAAACCACCAGAGCAGCCCTCCCTGCAGCCTGCTCTGCAGATGTCATTAGGGGAGCAGCTCTGGATCACCACGCAGCCATGGCCACCGCGCTTCCTCACAAGGCCATTGCTGGGGAATGCAGGAATTTATTTTTGTCCTTTGGCTGCTCCTCCTCTGCAAGTTTCTCAATCACAGATTTCTTTCTCTTCTCCTGTCCCCACTCTGCAGACAGTCATCGTGGGGAGATGCAGGTAGGACAGCCATTGGTATGCTGAGTGTCACCCTCTCCCTTCTCCCCCCTCTTTAACATTGTTTGGGACAGAAACTGGCTTATCTCTGTTCTGCAGCTATGCAGGAATCCATTCCCTGGTACTTGTAGGGCTTCCTGTGGCAGGAATTGCTCCAAGTCCTTAGCCTGATTAGCTCTCTGCTGCCTGTGTGTGTGTGAGAGAGACCATCTCTAATTTAATTTAATAGGATCCTGAGGAAAACAAACTCCTTTGAGCTGCCTCCGTAATGGCACTGCCATAGTTACCCAAAGCGTTGCTCACGCAGTGTCTGGAATCGTTTCATTCAGCTACAGCATCAAGCTTTTTTTTTGCCCTTTTTTTTTTTTAAAAAAAAGAATATATATAAAAGCAGCTGTGATATAAACAGTTTCCAAGGGAACGAGGCCGGGGGAGGGTTTTGTGTCCCGTCCCCTGCTCCGTGCGGGTGGGAGAGGGACGTGTGCTGCGGAGGATCCTGGGAGGTTTCATTCTCCACTCCTAATTCCTTTCTGCCACTGCTGCCAGATGTTGCAGTTTCTCAGGACTGCGCAGATCCACTCAGTAACTTCCAAAGCCCCACCAGGAGGATCGGAGTGGACGGCACCACTCCTGCTATGACCCGTGCCGGGACCTTTTGTGCCGGCTCTCTTCTCCTCAACAAAAGGCTGACGCTTGGTTTTAACGCCCAGGAGGAGCAGAATGGAAAGGCCTGTGTGCCTGTGGCTCCAGAGCTAAGTTAGATCCGTCCCCCCACAGCTCCCTTTGCAGACACACGGCCGCCCTGGACTCTTTGTCTGCCTCCTCCCTGCCCTGCCATGGGCTGTGTGTACTCAGCCCCACAGGAAGAGCCAGCCGTGGCCAGGTGAGTTTCTCTGCCTGATGGGTTGGTGGGATCCTTCCAGCTCCAAAGCTGGGTGGAGTGGGTGCCTCCTCCCTCTGCAGCAGGAGGAGAAGGAAGGGGAGAGGCTCTTCTTGGAAGCAGGCTGCTCCAGAGGAGAGCCTGCTGTCGGTGCTCGGTTTCTGCGCAGCATCCAGGCTGTGTCGTCACTTCTGGATGTATCTGTGCTTTCAGCAGGAAAGCCATGGGAACAGGAGCTTTCTGAAGGAGGGGTGCTCAGCTGAGACAGACTTTGATATTGCTGCTGAGCTGTTAGGAGCTTCCTCCCCTGTCCTTTTTTCTCCTGAAGCTAAAGTGACAGAGAGCCCTGGGAGTCGTTTGTTCTGTGGGCTCTCACCAAGGGTGGGAGAGCTGTACAAGCTGCAGACTCACTCTGACAATGGAGTTAGTCCCCTTCCCTCCACCCAGTGCTTCTTCTAGTGCTTGTAGCTGCTACCCTGAACTAAGCTGTAAGAGCAGTCCTTGCTGAGGACAAACTTTCTCTTCCAAGTTTTCCTGGCAGAGCAGTGAAAATGAGTGTAGTTTCTGCCTTTGGTGCCTGTGTGTTTTCGCTGCTCAGATTTTCAGGCCACCCTGATGAAGCAATTCCAGGGAGTTGTGTAGCCTTTTTTTCCAAAGCCAGGCTCATTATTCCTTCTGTATCTGAGCCACAGCCTGTTCTCCAGCACTCACTTCAGTTCAGGGTTGCCTCCTTTGAAAACGGACGAGCTCCATGTGCTGCTCCCTTTTCTCTTCCAAAGGGAGCTTGTTGAAAGGATCTAAAAACTTTTCTTTTTCTCATGCTTTAAAAGTATTTTGTTTAGTAGTTAACCCAACAGTTGTTTTAATTGGATCTCATTTGCAGAAGGCAGGAATTAAAGAAGTTGACCAAGGAGCCAAAAACTAAGTGAGAGCTGTGCCTTAAGAGCTCTCCCGAGCCCCTGTCTTGGCTGCAGCGTGGGCAGGGCCGGGGCTGCTCCCTGGAGATATTTGTGATATCCCTGTTCCCAACAGGGGACAAATGACAACATGGGGAGACTGTTAACTGCTGAGAGAGCCAAGCAGGGGTGTGAAGCAGCTCTCCTGGGAGCACGGCTGCCTCGGGGAGCTTTTTAGGGTCGGCTTTGCTTGTCCTTTGTGTGTGCTTTGTCTTTTGTATGAGACTGGTGCTCAGAGCTGTCAGGCCCGGTTAGGGAGCTCCTTGATCCCTTTGGGTAGCAAGGGGTGCTCGAAGGGATGTTTTATGAACGTCCCCCACCCTGCTGCTCTGTGTGTGTGTGTGCTCTCCACAGATGCCTCGGCACATCCGCAGGATCTCTCCCTCTGGGCTACAGAGTTGAGGAAACTGTTAGCAAGCTCTTCACATTCTCACATGGGCTGGAGCCAAAACCATTCGGGTTTTGCCTAGAGGCTTCTGTCTTCCCACAGGAGACCCAGCTTTGCATTCCTGCACTGTGGAACGGGAATGGGTCCCACGTTCGGCTGCCCTGCTACCAAAGTTTTGGTGGGGAGGACAGGAGGGGAACTCCTGTCCTTGCCTGCTCTGAAAAGCTCCCAGCATCCAATCTGACTGTAGCTATGGTCACCTCTGCCTGTGAGGCTCCCAGGGTCCCTAGGGCTGGGCTGTTTTCACTCCATGACACTGAAAATCCAGAGATCTGCTAAGGATAGCAAAGCTCTTCTGGCTTCTTCCCTAACAGGGCAGCCACAGCAGTGTGAATCCCCACTGCCATGTTTCTGGCTCTCCCTTCCAAGCTGGGGAAAGCCATGTCCATACAATAATGCAAATGTTCTGTGCAGGAGATCCCTCCTGGGAATGGGAACCCAGCGTGGAATGAGCTCCACAGGACCTTGGCTGGCAGTGGTTGCTTTGCTGGGAGCTCTGTGGGTCTGATCAGCTGCTGTGTGTGCTCCACAGGGCTCTCCAGCTCTGGGGCTCATGTCTGGCATGATGTTTTGAGGTTGGAACAGCTGATTTTAGCCCTGTTTGACTTCAGATTTGGGGGATGTGCCCTGAGGAACATGGCTCAGGATTGAGCCTGCCTGCCCATGGTGGTGTGGGAAGCAGGGAATTCTCCACTCCATTCTTTCAAACCATAGCTCGCCCCCTGAGACTTACCTGGAGACCCGCTCCTCTGAAATCCTTTAACCTGCTCAGCTGTGAAACCTCTTAAAGCAGTTGATGAAGGTTTTCTGGTGGAAACAAGGAAAAATGCCCACTTCATAAAGGCCTGGGCTTTTCCTGTGGGAGGATTCACTGATGGGGGCAGGCAGGGGCTCAGCTTTTCCCCTCTGCTCCAAGTCCCTGCTCTATGGTTGTGCAGAAGCCCTGTGGTTGTGCCATGGCCATCCCTGGGACAGGGTAAATAACAGTGGTCAGTGGGGATTCACACCCTCTTGGGCAGCTTCCTTGAGATCTGGAGGCCACTTTTCCCCCACTTGCATATTCCTGACCTCAAAAATGGATGTGCTCATGTGAAAAGAGGTTCCTCCTGTCTTTCAGAGCAGCTCCAGTGAGAGACAGCAGCTTCATTGAGAAGATGAAGAAGACGGTAAGCTGCTTGTCCTGCCTCCAGGGGTGCTGGGAGGGTGGGGGAGCTCATGTCCATCCATCCCAGTTTCCTCTGGAAACTGTCAGCAGGAGGAGCTGGTTTGGAGTCAGACACATGCCTGCTGCAGAGAGCATCCAGAGGAAGGCTGTGTGAGCAGCCAGGAATAGCTCTTGTAGTCTGTGCCTGAGAGTTGTTCTTGGAGAAGAAACTAAAGTGAAAATTTGGTGGAAAAAAATAATGTAATATGAGATCAAAGTCAGGAGGGAAATGGCAAAGACTTGAAAGTCATTGGCTGGCAGTTGTTTATCTGTGTGGTTGATTCCCAAACTGGCTGGCTGTGGAATGGGAATTGTTGTACACAGAACTGGCAGCTTTGACTCTGCTGGTCTGGACACAGGAGGAAGCAGAGGAAGAAAAAAGGGCTGGATGCATTTTCCATTTTTCTTCAAAGTAGCTGGCTTGCAGCAGAGCAGGAGCTCTGGTGCTTAGGCACCTGCCCAGAGCCTTTGGCAGGTTCTGCATTCTCATCCAGAGTGTTTCCTGTTTCCAGGAGTCACGCTGCAGCCTCGGATTGAGGATAAATCTGGAAGGTTTATTCTTTGCTGTGGGTTTTAGTCTGACCTGAGTATCCCCTCTGAGAGTGGCAAGAGTCATGTTCTCATTAACAGCTCAGCCTTGAGTTTTCTGCCAAACCCTTGGAGTCCTGCACAAGCACAGACTCCTGGTTGCCTTTAGGTTGCAGTCCAGGATTCCTGATCTCAGGCATTTCCTTTGTCTGTGCTTCATCCATGCATTTGCCAAATGACTAATCACTATTTAAAAGGGATTTTTCTTTTTCCCCAGGGCCGGAATATCGTGGTTTTCTATGGTTCCCAGACGGGCACAGCAGAGGAGTTTGCCAATCGCCTCTCCAAAGATGCCCATCGCTATGGCCTCCGGGGCATGGCAGCAGATCCAGAGGAGTATGACCTGGTAATTTAGCCCTGAACACCCTTGGGATGTACCAACCTTGTAGTTCCCCCTAAAAAAATCCAGTGAACCTGGCCAAGGAACAGCTGTGTTATTTAGGGGAGAAAAGATCAGCCTGAGAGATGCGGATGTGGGCTTGGTCCTTGCCATTCTGCATTTTCCTGATATTCTCCTGATCCCTTAAAGCCTTGTATGGAAAATCCCATTGCTTTTCAAGTAGGGTAGAAATACTGGCTTGCAGTCCAGTGAGAGTGGTTGCCTTTATTTTCCCTGCCATTTTGGGTGGGTTTGGCCTTTCCCAACCCCTTCTGTATACACGTGGTGGTGTTCACACACCCATGCTGTGGGAGCAGGAATTGCCCAACAGCCCCAGTGTGAGATCCTTGAAGATTCCTTCTTTCCTCTGCTTGCAGTCGGACCTGAGTCGCCTCTCTGAGATTGACAAGTCCTTGGCTGTGTTCTGCATGGCCACCTATGGAGAGGGAGATCCCACAGACAATGCCCAGGATTTCTATGACTGGCTGCAGGAGGCTGATGCCGACCTCTCGGGTCTCCGGTTTGCAGTAAGTGGCCCCGTTTCAGTTTTTGTGTTGCATTTGGGCAGGAAGGCCAGGACCCCTCCAGAGTGGCCTGGGGAAAGGCCCAACATGATGTCTGTGCCTTGTACACCTTGTCTGGGATGAAGTCCCTGCTGTCTTCCTGCTCAGGCTTTGTGGACACTTGCAAATGTACATCTGGAGGCTTTAAATGCAAATGTCAGAGTTCTCTCTCCGCTCCCTAAATCATGAGGGTTTCCTGGTATAAACAGCCCCAAACAGCCCTGCAGGCACTGAATACAAGTCTGTAAATGAGCTACAGGCTGCTGCTGCTTTTCAGAAGCTAATTGAGCAGCCTGGGGCCAGATCTTTTCCCACAAATCACTTGGAGGAGTGTGTAGCTCCCTTCCCGTGCTGAGCTGAATAACTGGCTGAGAAACAACCACCTCACCTAAACCCTGGCCAAGTTCCTTAGGCAGCATAATATTGCAAATGAGAGTAAAAACCACTGGTGGAGATGTGAGGCTGCGCTGTGTGAAGCAGTGAGCAAACATTTACTGTGTGGTTTGTGGGAGGCAAAGGCCAGCCATGGGTCTCCAGGCACTCCAGGTTCTTACTGGTCCCACAAGGAGATGTGCAGGAGCTCTTGGAAGTGCGTCCAGGCTCAGGGGAGGTGCTGGTGCCTCCTGACCACACACTCTGCAGTGGTAGATTCTTACTGGAGAGCTGATGGGGGTGCTGGGAGAGGTCTCACTGCCTTTCTTCTGCATCCTTTGTGGGGTGATACCTGCCCAGAGGCTGTCAGATGGATGGGGAAAGTCCACCTCCTGCTTCTCTGTGCTCATGAGTGTTCCCTTCCAGGTCTTTGGGCTGGGGAACAAGACTTATGAGCACTTCAATGCCATGGGGAAGTACGTGGACAAGAGACTGGAGGAACTTGGAGCCCAGCGCATCTTTGAGCTGGGGCTGGGAGATGACGATGGCAAGTGAGTGCCTTGGGCTGAGGGGCTGCTCAGAGCTGGCTGAAAGCACCTTAAAATGGACCTTGGCAGGGAATTGGTGCACTGCCAAGACAGAAATGAACTCCACAGGGCTCGTTGTTGGGGTTGACATGTTTTTGAGTGTGTGTGTCTGCTGTGTGTCCCACGATCAGCTCCCTGTGCACAGAGGGTATCCTAAGGGATCCTGTGTCTGGGAAATCCCACATCAGCTTTAAATGCACATGGGTACACCTGGAGCAGGCTTTGCAGCCTCCTCTGCCTTTGCTCTGCTGCAGCCTGTGTGGATAAATTCACCCATCCCAGTGAAGAAGGCAGCTTAATTTTCTTGGGAGGTGTTTGATGGTGGGAGGAAGCAATTTTCCAACTCAGACAATGAGATTTTCTTTTTTTTCTTTTCTTTTTATTATTTTTTTACCTCTTCACCTGAGCACCTTGGGACATTACATCAATCTGTGGCTCTAGCTCTAAGGTCTACAGGGCCTTATGGGAGGGATATGCCATGTGTAGAAGGCTCTGAGTCTGGAAAAATAAGTGGAATCGTGACCTTTTAGGAAGGTCATCTCATGCCATGAGTGGACAATGGGGAGCTGAGTTTTTTAAAGACTTAGCCTAAATGACAAAGCCTTCCTTGGCAGATTTGGGGAAGGGAGGGGTGTCTGGTGTAGCAACAATTCCTACTCAGTGTTCTGCAGGCGCTTTCCTGGTGATCTGTGGGGGCGTGTGGAGCTACCAAAGGTGCCTGGGTCTAAGGCCTTTTCCCATAGTGATGGGAGGAGGACCATAGGGATCTCAGGTGGCTCCTCTGGGAATGGGGCTGGGTTATTGACTCTCTCTTCTGCCCTGGCTAGCCTGGAAGAAGACTTCATCACCTGGAGAGAGCAGTTCTGGCCAGCAGTGTGTGAGCACTTCGGGGTGGAGGCTACAGGAGAAGAGTCCAGGTGTGTTTGGGAGCAGCTCCTCTTGGGTGGCAGAGACTGGCCACCTCTGACTGGTGACTGTGCCATCGGTCCTGGGCTGCTGTTCCCTTTCCTCTGCACTGCCTCCCCTTCCAGTCTCAAAGAGGGCATGAGTGCAGTAGAGCAGGGAGTGGGGCCGTTTGGCCTGAGCCTGTCCTCATGTGGTTCTGAGCCCAGCTTTGTATTCCTGTTCTGAGTGGGGAGATGATGGGTTTGGTTCCTTTGGGGCTGGCTGTGCTGGTTGTGAGGCTCCAGGGAGGCTGAGGGTTCCCCTTGCTTTGGGCTTTCTGCAGAGTCTGCCTGGTCCCTCATGTCTCGAGAGGGGCAAAGGGGTGGAATCTGCATTTGTTTTTCAGCTGCAGCAAATCCAGCAAAGGGGAGGTGATGGTTCCTTGTGGGTTCCAGTTTGACTTTTTCCTCTTTCCTCTCCCCTTTTCCCCTCCAGCATCCGACAGTACGAGCTGGTGGTGCACACAGATGTGAACATGAACAAAGTCTACACGGGGGAGATGGGCCGGCTCAAGAGCTACGAGAACCAGAAGCCGTGAGTGCCAAAGGCCCTGGGCAGGGTTTATGTGGGGCAGGTCTTGGCTGGTGGCTCCTTGATGCTTCTAACAGCACCTGCTGTGTAGGCAGTGCCATTCCTGCAGCACAGCAGGTCTCTGCCCAAAAGAAATGGGCTCAGATCTCCACTGGGACTCTGAGATTCCTCAATTAATGAATCATTTGTGGTGAGGAGATGGCTGTGGTCACGTTGGCTGCTGGCAGTACTGCTGTGGGGAGATGAGCTTTAAACATTAATTCCTGCCTGAAACATTTCTTTGAGGTGTGATAATCCCTCCAATCCACTTCTTTGTCGTGTGTCCTTAATGGGAGAGAAGCTGTTGACTGCTGGGCTGTGCTGAAAAGGGAAAGCATCTGTTTTCTGTGCCAGTGTGGGGAGCAGCAGGATCATGATTTGGTTTGTGCTCTGGTGCAGTGTGCTTTGGAACAGGAACCAAATCATGGGAGCCTGCTCTGGAGTCAGAGGGAGCATGCCTGGACACAAGGAGCTCCATGAGCCTCCAGAGAGTATCCCAGAACACCCTTGTCTTTCCTTCCAGCCCATTTGATGCCAAGAACCCCTTCCTGGCCCAGGTTACGGAGAACCGCAAGCTGAATGAGGGTGGAGAGCGGCACTTGATGCACCTGGAGCTGGATATCTCCAATTCCAAAATCAGGTAGCTCCCTGGGAGAACTGGAGACTGCTGCTCTGTTTTGTCAGGACTGAAGAACAAGGGTGTGGCACCAGCCTCATCCAGCACTTCAGAAGGGGACCTTGCTCCTTAACACTGTCCCTTTGGGCTTCTGTGCCAGGTACCCCTGCCAAGACTTGCTCCAGCTCTTGCATTGCTTTGGATTCATCCCATCCCACATCCCTGTCCTACCTGAGCAGTCCCAGTTGCAGGAATTGTCCAGGAGGCACTCAATAAATGAGAGGGCAGCTGAGCTGTGAGAGAAGGGAGAGCTGGGGATTGCTCTTGCCCGTATTTGCCTGGTTTAGGTGTACAAGCATAGGGGGAATAAAGCCCTGTTCTTAAAACCCTCTCACTGGCTTGAATTTTTTAAATTGTTAGGAAGTCATGAAACCAGGTTGCTTAATGTAACAGCTGCAGAGGTTTTGAGGAGCTTTGCTCTGTTCTGTTGGGAAATTGTTGCTCTGTCCTTACTGGAACTCTGGCAAAACTGCTATTACCTGGGAGATCCCTTGTAAAAACCCTGGGAAACCCTTATCCCACAATGTCACTGTCACTGCTGGCTGTGATGGTGCAGGTCCTGTGCATCAGACCTCAGTGTTGTCCTGTTGCCTCTTGCAGCAGCCCCCTTTGTCTGTTGGCTGGGCTGCTGGGGGTGCTCAAGCAGTGCTGCAGGTGTTCCATGTGCTCTCCTCCTGCTCTGTGCCAGGTATGAGTCCGGGGACCACGTGGCCGTGTACCCAGCCAACGACTCCTCCCTGGTGAACCAGATTGGTGAGATCCTGGGCACGGACCTGGACACTGTCATGTCCCTAAACAACTTGGATGGTGAGTGTGGATGACCCCTGAGGATCTCCAGTTCTCCAGCTGTGGCCTCTGTCCTTCACCCTCAGATCCCACGGGGCATCTCCAGGTGTCCCATGGCCCCTCTCAGTGTTGTGCTGTTTTAGCAGGGGCTCAGAGCCTGCTTGCTGAGATCAGCTGAAGTGGGTCAGTTGTGAAATGTGCTTAGGGAGTCCATTCAACAACAAATTATGTAACAGCAACTCCTAATTATGGAGCATCAGCCCACCAGAGCATCCTTCAGCAGCTCCGGAGCTCCTCAGAGCCCTGAGCGTGTGAGATGTTTTATTCAGTCCTGGGAGGAGGCACAGGCTTGGGGACTGAACTGCCTACAGGGAGCACTTGTGCTGATCCAAAGAGCTTTTCTTGGGTAGCATTCCCAGCAGAGCTGGCCTCTGGCAGGAGGGAGATGGCAGCTGCTGCCCATCACGCTCCTGGAGCAGCACAACCAGACCTGAGGCAGCAGATGTGCTGGCCTAGAAGCCTGAGAGAGCTCCTGGTTTCTAGAGAGGGAGTAGATTTAATGCTCTGCTGGGCCCCTATGCAGTGTCCTGTGCTGTCCAGCCTCATGCTGTCATTCCTGTTCCTTATGGACTTCTCAAGGTTGAACAGAATGGCTCCAGCCTTGACTGCTGGCACAGCTGTATGTGGCTGACAGAGCCTAAGGACGCTTTTGAGGCCAGATCTGATGGAGCCTGAGGCCATCTGTGGAGAACAGCTCCCTGCTTAGCCTAGGGTTTTGCTGGACTGTGCATGCACATCGCAGGGCAGGGAGCCCCTTGGGGAACACAGGGTGTATTTTTTGCTGGCTAAACTGTCAGGCAGCATCTGTGAAACACAAAATGGGCTAATGGGAGATGGAGCTGCCTGGGGAGGGAGGTGATTCAGTGTGGAGCTGGGTCTCTGACCCACAGGATGCTCTCTCCTCCCTGAAGCCCACTCTGCTCTCCAGCCCTCATGTGTGTAGCCGCTGGCACAAAACCTCTTAACACAACAGTGTGACGTGGATGGCTTTTCATTTTTCTTTCTCTCCTGCTTCTCCAGAGGAATCCAACAAGAAGCATCCCTTCCCCTGCCCCACATCATACCGGACAGCCCTGACCTACTACCTGGACATCACCAACCCTCCCCGCACCAATGTCCTCTACGAGCTGGCCCAGTACACCACGGACAGCGGCGAGCAGGAGCGCCTGCGCAAAATGGCCTCATCTGCTGCTGAGGGCAAGGTGGGAGCACTGCCCTTCCCAGCTGGGCTGAGCTGCAGGCTGGGGGATCCCCTAAAGGCACCCAGAGAGCCTGAGGGGGTGTTTGCCAGCTGTGTGTGGGGCGATTGTGATGGCTGTGCCCTCCTTGCCTGCAGGCGCTGTACCTCAGCTGGGTGGTGGAGGCCCGCAGGAACATCCTGGCCATCCTGCAGGATATGCCCTCCCTGCGCCCCCCCATCGACCACCTGTGTGAGCTCCTGCCCCGCCTGCAGGCTCGTTACTACTCCATCGCCTCCTCCTCCAAGGTGGGTGTGCTGCCAGCAAGGAATGTGGCTGTGGAGAGACAGCTTCAGCTGCAGCTGGCAGCTGGACAGGGGGAGTTTCTCCTGGTGACATTTACTGTGAGAGGGGCAGATTGAGTGATCTCTGTGCATGGAGTTGTCCCAGCTTCCCACAGGGTCTGTGAAGAGTCCCACACTGCAGCCAGCTGTACCCTGATACCCCCACACTATCAGGATCCCTGCTCCTCTTTGCCCGTTTGCCTGGCAAGGTGACATTTTAGGGGCTGGTCAAAAGTCATGCTTGGCAACCTCCAGGGAAGCTCAGTGATGAGTTGAGGACAAGACAGAAGCCCAGAGAAACACACAGGGAGGAATATCTGTCCCAGTGTTAACATGAATTTAAACTTCTCCCCATTCCTGAGTGCAGGGAAGCAGTGTGGGATTGCTGGGGCTCCTTCTCTGCCTGGTTCCAGCATCTCTTCCCTGCAGGTTCATCCCAACTCCATCCACATCTGTGCCGTGACGGTGGAGTACGAGACCAAGACGGGCCGCGTGAACAAAGGGGTGGCCACCAACTGGCTGAAGAACAAGGTGCCTGCCCAGAACGGGAGCAGCTCCCTGGTGCCCATGTACGTCCGCAAGTCGCAGTTCCGGCTGCCCTTCAAGCCCAGCACGCCCGTGATCATGATCGGGCCGGGCACGGGCATCGCCCCCTTCATCGGCTTCATCCAGGAGCGCGCCTGGCTCAAGCAGCAAGGTGGGTGCCCAGGGCTCCCCCAGGTGCTGCTGCAGGACTCTGTGGGGCCAGCTGGTGCCTCCAAGGTGCAGCTTTGCTGCTCCTGTTGCTGTTGGGCCCAGCCCAAAGCAGAGTGGTGGGGCAGGGTGAACAGAGCTCAGTGGTTTTGTCTACAGGAGGATGCTTGGTCATTCTCTTGGCCACAAAGGGTGTATGGGGATGGACAGACTTGGGGCAATTCTCTGACCTCTGCCACCACCACACCTCCAAATAACTACAGTCAGGTCACTCAGACTCGATTCTAAAGCTTGTGGCTGCTTCTGGTAATCAGTCCTGAGCTTCCCCTTGTAACCACAAGCCACTGTTTAGCTCTGCAGGCCCAGGATGGGGGAGAGAGCAGGGCTGGGGGCTGCTGGGGGTGTCAGGACAAGGGGAGGTTGGGAGGGGACAGGGCTGGGGGCTGGCAGGGCCCAGCTGATGGGGTCTGTGTGACCCTGCAGGCAAGGAGGTGGGCGAGACAGTGCTTTACTATGGCTGCCGCCGTGAGCACGAGGATTACCTGTACCGGGAGGAGCTGGCCCGCTTCCAGAAGGAGGGAGTCCTCACCCAGCTCAACGTGGCCTTCTCCAGGGACCAGGCTGAGAAGGTACCTCACTGTTCCCCCTGCCACATGTTCCTGCTGCCCACCATCACTCCCATGGCAGGCAGGAGCACCCCCAGCACTTCCTCTGTCTCCCAGAGCCATGAGCAGCACAGCCTTGGCTTCTCTCCCTCTCCAAGGTCTGTGGTGTGGGGGCTCTGCTCCTCTCTCCTCACTCCCACCTTGTTTCCTGCCAGGTTTATGTCCAGCATTTACTGAAGAAGAACAAGGAAAACGTCTGGAAGCTGATTAATGAGGGGATGGCTCACATCTATGTGTGTGGGTAGGTCTGGGGACAGGGCAGGGATTTGGGGGCAGTGTTCCCATTCTCAGGAAAAGGAGTGTGACTCAGTTTGTGTGTTACAAACCCTGGGAGGGTTATAGTGTCCTGGTTTGGAGGTGGGCTGGGGTGAGCAAACCCTCTGTGTGCAGAGTGGGAGGTGACAGGGCTCTGTGGCTGTGCTGTCTCACTCGCTCGCTCCCCGTTTGCAGCGATGCCCGGAACATGGCCCGGGATGTGCAGAACGCCTTCTACGAGATCGTGTCCGAGTTTGGGAACATGAGCCAGCCCCAGGCCGTGGACTATGTAAAGAAACTGATGACAAAGGGCCGCTACTCCCTGGATGTGTGGAGCTAAGAGCGGGGCTGGCGGGGCGGGGGAGAGAACAGGTCCCCAGGCGTGGCCAGGGGAGCTGGCAAGTGCCTGCTCGCCCACTGCTGTGGGTGACGGTGTTGTCCCCAGCCCCCGGCTACCCCAGTGTCACTCCCAACCCTTCCTGGGGCCTCAGCAGCCCCTCGGGGCAGGCTGTGGACTCAAGGGGTGGAAAGGGTTGAGAGGGGCAGGGGGGTAGCTCAGGCTGCTGTCCAAGAGCTGCAGTGCCACCGGCACCTCAGGGTGCACACCGTGGCACCAGGGACATCAAGGACACAGCTGCTGTGGGGCAGGAGGGATGGACACTGCCAGGGAGTGCTTCCCTGAACATGAGGTGCTGCCTTATCCCCGGGGCTGGAGCCCACCCTGGCCTGCAGGGACAGCAGAGGGCTGGAGGGGCTGTGCCTCCCTCCTGCCAGCCCTGTTTGCCCAGCTCTGGAATGTGGCAGCTGTCTTTGGGCACAGAGCTGTCCCACGGCCCCACCGGCATATCCTGCTCCATTCCTGCTGCCCACCCTCGCTCCAGCCCCAGCGGGAAGCTCCTCTCCCTCTGGAATAACCCGCTTTGGGAGGCGGGGTCTCAGCCCATAGAGGTCCGGCAGCTCCCCTGCGCCCAGCCCCTCCCTCACACCGTGTACGGTCATTTTTTAAATACGGTTTTTATTTTGAACATCTTTGTGATTTAAGCATGGAAAAAAAAAAAAAAAAACCAAACAAACAACACAACCCCCAGACTTTCAGGCTGGCCAATGATTGTAAATTATTTAAATACATTTGCCCTTGGAATAAAAATACTGTGCCTGGAGTTTGCTTCCTGCATTCTCTCTGCTCAGCCAGAGGGAAGGAGGCAGGAGGAACAATGGATGATAACTGGGAGGAAATTTGGGGATGGTGGTGGCAGCTCTGGGTTTAGGCTGAGCTGGGGGCAGCCCCTACCCTGAGTGTGCTGGGCTGTGGGAGGGGAGGGAGGAGGGCAGTGGGGGGCTCTGGACTGGGGTGCAGCTGTGCCCAACCTGCTCTTTGGTTCTTCCAGAGCTCCCAGTGCTGGTACAGCTGGTACCACCTCCAGGGACACTGAGGTTCTGTTGGGCTCCTTGGTGGCCACAGCCTGGGGTGCCATGGGAAGGAGCACCCCCTGCTGCCCAGGCTTGTGGAAGGGCACAGGGAGATGACTTTTCATAAAATCATGGGCTCATTTAGGCTGGAGAACCCCTCCAAATCATTGAGTCCAACCCTTAACCCAGCACTGCCAAACCCACCACTCAACCATGTCCCCAGCCGCCACACCTACATGGCTTTTAAATCCCTGCAGGGATGGTGACTGCCCTGGGCAGCCTCTGTCAGGGCTGGACACCCCTTTTTTTGTGAAAACATTCTCCTTAATATCTGATCTCAACCTCCCTTGGTGAAATGTGAGGCTGTTTCCTCTTGTCCTATTGTGACAATTGTCCTATTCACCCCCACCTCCACCCTCTTTTCAGGGAGGTTGTGTCAGGACCCACATCCTGATGAACCAAAGCTGCAGAACAAAGTATGGAAGCTGTTCCCAGACTGGCCCAGGGCAGCTCCTTCCCTTTATTTTCACATGTGCAGCCTCAGGAGCTGCCAGCCCAGAGTGCTGCTTGCACAGCTCCAGCGTGAGGCCTGGACCAGGCTCCTGCTGCTCCCACCCCTCCCATGTCCCAGCTGCTCCTTCCCTGTGGATTGAAGGTGAGGAGGAGCTGGGGCAGCCCTGGAATCCAAATCCTTGGAGTGACGAGGCTGCCCCAGGGCCTCTGCTCTCAACACATGGGGGCTGGCCTGGCTGGAGGGCTGGAGGGAAAAAGGGGGAGCCTCCAGCACCCCAGGAGCTGTGTGAGGCAGTCCCTGGACACTGCCCTGTCCCAGTGGGGTGGGGAGCACCAGCATCCAGAGAAAATCCCAGTAAAAGGGAGGGGAGTGGCTGTCCCAAGCATCCTGCCCTTTGCATGGGGAATGCAGCCAGGACAGGAGGTGCAAGGTGCTCCTGACTCCAGGGGAGTGACTCCAGCACGGATCCAGCCCCATAGGGAGCACAGGGACTGTCCAGGAGCAGATCCAGCCCCGTGGGGAGCACAGGGACTGTCCAGGAGCAGATCCAGCCCCGTGGGGAGCGCATGGACTGTCCAGGAGCAGATCCAGGCCCATGGGGAGCACAGAGACTGTCCAGGAACAGATCCAGGCCTTTGGGGAGCACAGGGACTGTCCAGGAGCAGATCCAGCCCCATGGGGAGCACAGGGACTGTCCAGGAGCAGATCCAGGCCTTTGGGGAGCATAGGAACTGTCCAGGAGCAGATCCAGCCCTGTGGGGAGCACAGGGACTGTCCAGGAGCAGGCTCTAAGCTCTGTCCCACACCCGGGCCTCCAAGGAACGGGATGAGACACCAGAGTCCGGACGGAATTGAGGAGATGGGGATTGGGGATGGAGCCAGTGGGGAGAAACAGTCCAGGCCCCCACAGTGCCCCACTTCAATTCTCCTTCGTGTCCTGGTTCTTGTTCTGAATCTTCTGGTGGACAACACGGAGGGTGGTGAAGAAGTTGCCCAGGAAGAGGATGAAGAAGGGGAGGCCGCACATGAGGACCTGTGGGAGGAGAGGCTGGAGTCAGCAGGAGGGATGTGCCTGGGGCTTCCCCCGTCCCAGGGCATTCCCAGGAGCCTCCTTACCTGCCACTCCTTGCACTCGGGGTGCTGCAGCATGCGGAACAGGGTGATGGCGTTGTAGAGCTGCCAGAACTGCAGGGGAGAGCAGAGTCAGGGAGCTGCTGCTCTCAGAGGCTCAGCCCCAGGCTGGAGCCCATCCAGCTGCACCTCGGGGTGTAAAGCCCAGGCCAGCCTCGTGTGGGGGCACTGAAACCCCAGCCAGGCTCAGGGCCAGAGGGCTCATTCCCAGCTGGGACATCCCCCCTGTTTCAGGGCAGCTGGAGCCCAAGGGCCGTGAGGAAGCCTCAGGCCAGCCTTTGGCCACCAGCCTCAACAATCTGAGGAAGGATTCGATCCCTTGCAGCAGCAGCTCAAAGCTGGAGCTCAGAAGGGCTTTGCAAAGGCTTTGGAAGGGTTCTTACCACAGCCCCTCTGCACCTGAGCACCCAGCAGAACCACCCCAGCTCCTCCCCATGTCACTTCCCCAGTTATGGAGGTGGTGATGCTTCAGAGGGAAAGGCTCAGCATTTGTTGGAAGCAGTTCCCTGCCCCAGGCATCCCGTATCACATGGCTGTGGCAGCCGGTGGGGTCTGTGCAGTGTCCAGGCCACCGAGCACAGCTGGGAATGTGGCACATCCCCCTCCCACCCCAGGCTCTGGCATCTTGCAAGGAGTGGGGCAGCCTCACCTGCCCGAAGAAGAGGAAGGGAAGCAGGAACGTGAGGCCTCTCCACATCCAGGACTGGAAGCCCTCTGCAAAGGATGAAGTTTCTGTGAGGACCCGGAATGGGCTGGTGGAGAGGAGATGGAGCCCAGCTCCTCCAGATGTGGGAGGACAGGGAGGCTCAGTGCCCACATCTGGCTGAGGAGGTGCTGCCACTCCAGCCTCACTGTGGGCACTTGCAGGGGGGACAGTGGCAGAGACTCCTAATCCAGCACAGGGCTCTGGGCTCCACGGGAGCTGACCCCCAACTCCTGCCCTTGGTGTCAGGGGAGGTGACAGCCCACAGTGCCTGGGCTGTTGAAGGGATGTTTAATGTCTTAAGGAGCTTCCTGGGGAAATCTGGGATGCCCAAAGGCACACCCACTGCCACCTCACATCCTGAGGGAGCCAGCTGGTGGTCCCAGCAGAGCAGAAGGGGGACAATCAGCCTTTTGGGGTGGTGCTGCCCCATAGGAGATGCTGCTCTTGGGGCTTTGGTTTGACTTGCAGCTTTTACTGTTCCTGCCACTGATAAAAATGACCCCAAATCAAAGTGTCACCATTTCCTTCAGTAGAACCCACAGCTCCCAGTGAGCTGAGCACCAGGCTGAGGCCAGCAGCAGGGGCCATCCCACTCACCCACAGTCAGATCCATGTTGTGCCTCTCTCCCAGCGCCCGCAGCCGGTACAAGCACCCACTCTGGTAGTAATACTGCAGGAACTGCACAAAGCCTGCAGGGAGAGCATGGCTGATGGCAGGAGCTGCCCAGGGGTCACCTTCCAGCCTCAGCACCATCCCACAAAGGGGCCAAGGGAACTGCCAGGTGAGCTGGGAGCTGGGAGCAGCTACAGCCAGGTCTCTGCAGGCACCCTCAGCACCTGGGGGTCAGTCCCTGTCCCTGCACACTTACTCTGATACATGGAGAAGGAGAGAAACTGGTTCCTGAACATCTGGTACATGAGCCCATCTGGCCTGTGGAGAGATGGTGCTGGCTGGGGGATGTGGGGCTGGGAGGGGACAGCCAGCCCTGCCTGTCCCACTGCCCAGGCAGCCCCACCATGGGACAGGGGACACTGACTTACCACGTCAGCATGACACCTGAGAGGAAAGTGGAGATGTAGTGATGGAAAACCCACCAGCCTTTGATCCTGGAGGGCAGACACAGAGAAGCAGTGTCACATGTGGAGCGTGAATCCAGAGCCAAAGGCACCCCAGAGAGGGCATCAGCCCAGCCCCACCAGCCCACAGCTCCCAGGGCTGGTTGGGAAATGGTCCCCAGAGCAGGACCCAGGGCCTCGGGGCTGGGCAGCACCAGGGCCCTTCCAGCCCCACCTTCCCTCACCACCCCCGCACGGGAGGTTCCTCCTGCCCCACTCCTGCAGCTCCCAGCGGGGTTTGCCACACACCCTGAGTAGGAGGGAGCTGTGACAGGTCCCTGCAGAGGAGGTCCAGCCCCCTGCCCGCCCCTCCCCGGGCCCCGGGACTCACTTGGAGCCGTTGTTGATCAAGATGCTCTCGCGGATGGTGAGGGTGCAGTAGTACCACACCAGCAGGAAGTTAAAGACGGCGTCTGTCACCCTGGGTCACACAGAGCACGGTGTGAAGGCACAGGCACCCTGACAGCCCGTGGGACACCCACCCCAAGGGAAGGGACCTGCTCCCCACCACCCACCACGGCCACGGCAGCCACAAAGGCCACCCCGCCTCCAGGGCAGCGTCCAGATGCTTTACCTGCTCAGCTCTGGATATTCCAGGATGGGAGAGAAGGGCAAGGGGGCTCTGGGAAGAGATCTCTGCCCAGCACCAGGCCAGACTCACCTGGAGTTAAGGAGGAACCGACAGGAGAAGGAGACAATGAGGAGGATGATGGTGAGGTAGAGCTTGAACTTCTCGTACTCATCTTTATATGCAAACCTGCAGGGAAGCACAAGGACAGGCCTGGAGCAAGGGGGCTGCTGGAAATTTGTGTCCTCCCATCCCATCTGGCTGGGTAAAAGTGATGTTCTGTTGGGAACCTCTGGGACACACTTGGGAAGAAGCTTGCCTTGGGGGTATTTCTGAGAGCAGAGCACATCAGGCTGCTTCCACACAGCTGGGACACATCTGAGCACCCCAAACCACCCCAACCTGGTGGCTCTGGTGGGGAAAGACAGGCAGACTGGGATCTGCACACATCTCCAAGGGGAGGACTGGGCAACAGAGGGAGAGGGGAGAGGCTCCTGGCTGGGCATCTCTGGCAAGGGAAAGGTTCTCAGGAGCCACAACCAACATTTGGTGTTTCCCCAAGGGAAGAGAAGGGGACTATCCACTGTCTGTCTTTCCTGGGAAGTTCCTAATACAGTGGAAACTTGATGGAGGATCCCATTAACTTCTCAGAGCTAATGTTCCATCCCAGCCCAGTGGCAGGAATGTGAGAGGGAGACAAGGATTTGGCTGATTCTTGGGAAATGATGCAGAAAACAGCTCAGGAAGGGAATCTACACCAGGTGAGCCAAGCCAGCCCCGTGTCTGCCTGGCAGGAGCTGCTGTTCCTGGTGCCAAAGGGATCCCAAGTGAGGCAAAGCAGAGGTGCAGTGAGGAGGGGCCGTACTTGGCCTGTTTGCTGAGCAGGGTCACGTTCACATTGCCGAGCACCAGGCTCAGGTACAACCTGGGGAGAGAGCAGAGCGTTAGGACAAGCACCTGCCCGTGGAGCTGGCCCCTCCTGTGCCACCAGGATGAGCCCCCAGCTGCTTCCACTCAGAGCTGCCAGGCACAAACCCTCTGGAACCCCCTCCCATGGGCAGGGGGATGGGTGGGGAAACACTGGGGTGTTCACCAGGGCTTCTCCTCAAGCACAACCACTGCCCAAGGGTGGGTGATGGCCATGAGCAGGCAGAGGAGAGAGGGGCAGCTCCTGCCCAGGTGTCCTTGGGGAGCCCAGGTGGAGCAGCACAGCTGTGACAGGGTGACAGCTCTGGGTCTGTGCCTGCAGTGTTACAGCCACAGGGACGGAGGGTGGCCCCAGTGCCCCACCCGGAGCTGAGGTGCCTTCTCACCCATTCTTCTTTGGCAGATAGGCCTCCATCTCAAAGAAAACGTTCTGCCTCTCTTTAATCAGGCTCTGGGTCTCTTGGATGGACACTTCCTGCTCGGGAGTTGCCTGGGCTTTGCATCTAGGGAGCAAACACAGGCACTGTAACATGATCAGCACGTGCTGGCACTGCACAGGTCACTGACTCGGGCAAGGACAGCCCAAGGACAGGGAAGGTGGATGGGAGGCAAGTCCATAACTCCATCTGCAGGGTGAGCTCCTCTGTCAGGCTGTGATGTTGCTCAGGGGAGCAGGGGGAGGCCAGATGACTCCCTCACCCTTAGGAAGGATGAGGAGAAGCTCATGGTATCTGCAAAACCTTTGCAAGCTCTGACCTGCAAATGGGGCCCAAATCAGGGCAGAGGAAAGGGGGGCTGGGGAAGATCAGCCTGCCCACAGCACTCAGCTGCAGACAGGTTTGCATTTGAGACATGAGGTGAGCTCAGCACCCCATCCCTGCTGCTCTCCCTCCCGTGCTGTCACTCACTTTTTGAGGGAGAGCGACAGCTCCTTCAGCCGCTTCTTCTGCCGGGCAATGGAGCTGGAGATCCCATCCTGGAGCTTGGTCAGCTCCTCCAGTTTCTGCTTGTACAGCTTGTGGTTGTCCTGAGAAGGAGAGATCAGCATGCATTAGAGCTGCCTGCCCAGACACCTCTGTCCTTGGGGGGTGATGTTTTTGTTAAAATGATACTTTTGTTATGATGCTCTATGATGCTTTTGTTAAAAAATGTCCTTAATTTCACCTGTGCAGCTGCTGGGTGAGGGGAGGGGTGGCTGCAGAAGGCCAGGTGTGTTTGGGGACAGCCTGCAGCCAGCCCTGCTTCCATGGGAATGCCCATATCCCCAACCCCAAGCAAGCTATCCACAGGATGTTCCCGTGTTTGGGACACCAATGACTGCACACATCAGATAGGAAAGGCTTGGGAATAAATGCTGTGTGGGCCAGGGTACAACTGTGGCTCACTCAGAGCAGTGGCTTAGAGTGCTGGGACAGGACAAGCAGCTCCTGGTGCCTCCAGGTCACCCAGCCCCAACTCATGGCCTTGGGGCTCCACCTGAGCAGCCCTGGGAAGCTGGAAGGAGCCTGTCAGCAAGCTGGACAAAGAGGATGGGCTCCCAGCAGGGCTGCAGCCGAGTGCTCAGTAACCCAAATGCACCTGGATAAGGCTGGATGCTATATTTAGTAGGGAAAAGGGAGAGCTGCTGGATCAATGCTGCTGCTTGTCCATGTCAGCAGGAAAACAGCCTCACCTCGGCCACAGCAGCCTGAACACCACCTTCAGCAGGGAATCACACACTGCTCACAGCAACCCTTGGACTAGACCTTGGCACTAACGAGTTTGAACCTCTGGAGCTCTTATCGACCACTTGATCACCAAATCTTAAAAGTTGTTCCCAAAGGAGAAAGGTGAAACCGAGAGCAGAGGAGGGAAACCTTCTCCCTCTGGTGATAAGCAAGGGGGGAACAGATCCCACACAGTCCCGGCTCCACAGCAGTGATTTATGTCCCTGATTTATCCGGGGACATTCCCTGCTTGCCCATCAAGCTTTCCTGCTGCCATCTAGAGTCACCTCCTTCTGGCTCTGGAGTTAACCGTGAGCAAGTGGCTTTTGTGACAAGTCCTTCAGCCGTGCCAGCATGCGAGCTGGGCGCTGGGACACAGCCTGGATGAGGAATCACCGCGGGAGGAGGTGCCCCAAGGAGGTGCCGGCGCTGAGTGGCTGCACTCAGGGTTCGAAGTGGGCGACCCGGGACATCCATGCAACCCTTATAGAGCAAGAGGAGGTTTCTCAAAAGCCTCCCTTGCCCCAGATCTGGGCACAGCGGCGACGTGTCCGCAACAACATCCGCTTCACCCCGCTCCCGGGCGGGAAGGAGGGGGAAAGGGGACGGGAGCAGCTGCAGCCGAGTGACCCGAGCGGCAGCAGGAGATGGTTGGCCAACCTTTCCCTTGGGTGACCCTGTGCGAGCTGAACCCTGCCCACTCCTTCCCCGGCAGGCAGCGCCCTGGGGATTACACAAAGCAGGTGGAAGCACCTCTGACACCGAGTCACCTTCCTGGCACGGAGCCCCCGGCCAGCCCCGGCCGTGACAGGGTACGGCAGTCGGGACAAGGTGCCGGGCTGAAGCGTGCCGGCATTCCGGGACACCTCGGCTCTGCTGGCCGGTGTCCCTGCGGCTCCGGCCGGCCCCGGGCTGCCCCGAGCCGGGCTGACAGGAGCCATAAGGAGTGAAACGGCATCTGCGCACCTCGTCCGGCCGTGCCAAGCCAAGCACTGCCGCTCCCCGCTCCCAGCAGGAAAACCGGGAGATCTCAGCTCTCCAGGCCGTGTCCACGGCGGGCTGGGCCATCAGCCGGGGTACCCCGCTCTTCCCGAGCCCCGTGCCCCGGCACAGCCTGGCACCCCTGCCCTGCTCCGCTTTGCCCCAAAGCACAAGGCTCGGACCCGAGGGCTGGGACACTGGAGGAAAGCACTCGGACTCCAGAGGCCAGAGCCCGGCTGCCCGCGGTACCCGCTGGGGATGCTGCGGGGCACCCGCGGGGCATCTCCCACCCCCGGTGCCAGTGACCCCGGCGCACCCCGCTCGGCCGGAGCGCTCCCCCGGGCCGTGCGCGGGGGTGTCCCGGGGCCGGTGGTACCTGGATGCGCTGGTAGCCGTCCTGCAGCTCCTCCCACTCGCGCAGGCACTCGGCGAGCGANACCGGCCCGGCCCGGCCCGCGGCGCTGGGGCCACGCCCCCTTCCGGACACGCCCCGGGGCGGGGTCAGGGGCGGGGCCTCTTTTATTCCATGTTTGCCTCTAAACCGGAGCCTGGAGAAAGAGAAATTCCCTGGAATCGGCGGTGCACCGGGCTGTGTGAGGTGCGCCGGGCTCGCTCTCAGCTCGGGCGGCTCTCGGGGTGCATTCCCCGGGCCTGTGGTGTCAGAATGAGAAACCCAAACCCACGCTGAATCCCAAACACGGAGCGCTGCAAAGCCAGGGAGTGTTTTCTGTCATGTTTTATTTTGTGATGTCAAAGAACAGAATTCGGAGTGCTGTAAGAGAGAGGAGGGTGCTGAGTTTAGGCTTTATGTGACAGCACTGAGGCTTTAAAATTATTCGGTTGTAGGATTAGAAGGCAGCAAATGGGAAGGGTGGATTGGTCAACAATCCAGCCAGGAGTCTGTGAGAGGCCCTGGTAGCTCAGAGGACACTCACAGGGCACAGGGACTCCTGAAACAGCGAAAGTCTGTTGTCACCTCTGCGGGCTGGAAGCGGGCACTGTCAGACTCTAAATTTACTCTTCCATACCATGGATACCATGGATCTTTACAGAGACTGACTGCCCCACAGCAGTGGTTATAATCCCCTTTGTTTACAAAAGAGTCGAGCTTTGTCTAACGGGCCACATCCTGCAGGACTTGCATTCCCCAAACTGCCTCCTCCTCCAGCACAGGTGAGTTCTCCAGGAGGCTCCAAATCTTGATCCAAAGTGACACGGAGCTAAAGAGGAAAGCTTTTCCATTGCATTTTGGTCTTTTTTCACACAGTGTTCAAGTAACTTTCTCCCCAGAGGGGGAAGGGCAGTGGCTTTCCCCGTGGGATGTTCTCTGTCAGTAATTTGGTTCAGAGACGTCTGTGATTTGCCACCCATAGATTTGGGTCTCCCAGGCTGAAAGCTGTTCCACAAAGCCCCGGTTTGGTCTCATGTTCATTTTGCATTTCAGAAGGTATTTCCAAGCTCTCTGTAAATAGAAGGAAAGTAAAGAAGTGTTAGAATTGAACAGAAAGTGACTCTTGGGCATTTCCACAAAGCAGCTACACTTCAGTCAACACAGCTTGGTATTTGCTCCCTGTGCTGGACAGCAGGAACCTGTGGAGAAGAGTTTGGTACCAAAGTGGGGACAGGCTGGATCCAGATGTGAACCTGAGAGAAACCTGTCCCCAGGCTGGATCCAGATGTGAACCTGAGAGAAACCTGTCCCCTTCATGCTCTGCTCTCCTGGATACAAGGACAGCTCAGGCTGCTTTCACTGCTGACTGTAATTCTACTCTGATGGAGTGATGCAATCCTGAATTTTCTACCCTAAAATGCTGTTCCTTCCACAGATTTTGAGCAAAGCAGTGAAGTATCCGCTATAAAGGTTATAAAGCAATGAGGGTTATCACATTTTTGGATTGGTTGACCTGATGTGGCAGAGCAGTTACGACCTTGCAGTTATCCCACTGTATTAATTACAGCTACCTTAATTAATTGTTAACTCCAAGTAATCACCTAGAAACTCTGACACACAGAGGGCAAATCCACCAGCATTACTCCACCTCCATCCCTGGGTTTTTCTGTCAGTGCTCATCTTCCTGCTCATAAAGGAGCTTGCCCCTTGCACTTGGAGGGTTGCTTAAGTGAAATGAGACCAAAGGTCAGCAGATAATGCTCCATTGGTTTGTTTTTCCAATCTTGTTGATTCTGCAGGCTCTGATATTCCAGTATTTATTCCTCTGGGTCCACAGTGTGGCTGTCTCTGGTTTCCCTGGACTCAATAGATCTACTCATATATTGCTCACTAATAGAATGGGGGTGCACATCCCAACTCTGCCTTGCTTTTGCCTTTTGGAGGCTTTCAAAAATCTTTGCCTGGATTGGCTGGAGGATCACACAGAAATCTGTTGCACTGCTTTTGTCCGCAAGAAACAAATTTGTCTGCCAGGGTAATCCCTCAGGAAAGCTTTGCCCAGCCAATGGTGGGCAAGCACTGCTCTGTCAATATTTTCTCTCTTTTTTCTGGCATTTAATAAAATGCTGAGACCAACCTGTTGATGCCAACTGAGTGGAATGGCAGGGCTCAGCCCTTGACTTTTGTATTGCCATTGGAAGCACATTCTGTGATTCAGTGAGTGGCTGTTATCAGCCTGCAAGAGCAATCACATCCCTGTTAGTGCAGGGACTGAACCCTGAGCCCTGCTGGCACCCTCAACCTCTAATTACCCACTGGCACACAGCCATGGAAAGAGCTTTCCTCTCACATTGAACACGTTTGCACAAAATCAATCACTTTATCAGATACAGACCCAGCTTTAGTGAAGTTTGGATCAATCCCTTCAAGCTCCTGAACTTTCCAAACAAGGGTGAGGTTTTTAAGGAGAGGCTGGTCAGTTGCCATGGGAACTCTCCTGCTCCATGGCAGGAGGCACCAGGAGATGATGCAAAGGGAGAAATGCCTGGCACCAGGGGAGAGGCCACCAGGCTCTTGCACAGCCAGGTCATTCCTAGCCATCCTTCATTAATTTCTTTCATTATTCAGAGCTATGGAACAGCCTGTACTGGCCATCTGACCTGTACATCCCTCCTGGGCAAGTATTATCCCATTCCAGATTTCTATACTGGAGTGTCTTTGGGAGGGGATTGCTTCTGGAGGAATAGAAAAAGGATTTTGGAAGAAGTCAGTGCTGAAGTCAATGGTAAATGAGAGCCCTGCAAACACTGGGTTCTGAACTTCTCTAAGGCTATGGAATTAAGAGATACAATTAACTGCAGTAGTTTCTACTCTTTTCCTCAAATCCAGGACAGAAATACCATGTTCTGTATCCACAGCTTTGCTTTCCTAGCCCTTTAGTTAAGCAGAGGAAACAAAAATATCACAAGTTCTAGAGTAAGGACTCAGAGATCCAAAATCACACCTAAGCCACCTCCTTAATGGTCTAAAGAAGATGCAATCTCAAATCATATCATCAGTTCCATCATCAGGTGGATACTGTGCATGAAATCACAGAGAATGACTCATTACTACAGTGACAGGGCTTCAGAAAGAGCAATGTAGTGCAGAGGCAGCCTCTGTGGGGACAGGGACAGTGACATACCTGCAGGGAGAAGCGGCAGGAGTGCATCAGATAGGCCATGGTGACTGTGCTGCTGCGGCTGATCCCCAGGCTGGAGAACACCAGCACTGCTCCCACGTCCAGCTCAGCATCTGAGGCAAGAAATGCCAATCACAAATTAGTGAGCCGGGGAATGGAGCTTCCTGTGGCAGAGTCAAGCACTGATTTGGTGACAGCTGACAGGGGGGCTGCAGCCTGAGAGACAGGAGCCCTCAGGAGCCCTGACAGCAGCAGATGGGCACTGCCAGCTCCCATTTCTGTAAGCATTTTCCTTTCTTAAAAATCCACAGTTCAAACATGGCCTTGAAGAGCAGCACCAATGACAATGACCAGACAATGCTTCATTGCACATCAGTGTCACCTTCACAGCAGGGATCTGAGGAGAAGTGGTCTTTCATGACCTGTCAGCTGTGGTCAGCATCATAAACTCTCCCCGAATGGGTCTAAAGGTATTGAGATTTTATTTTGCCTGGAAGGTTGCATATTTAATTAATAACTTTTTAATTCTTTCTCTCCTCTCTAGACAGAATGATGTTTTTAAAATATTAGCAACTGAACTCCAGAATTCATAGAGCAAAGCTTTTTTGTTTAGTGCTGTCAAGATGTTTTGTTTGTTCTTTTTTTCCCCCCCAAGCAGTAAGCCAGCGTTTAAAAACTCATTTCTGTCATGAGATGCTAGTTCTGTCCTGGGTAGAACTGGCCTCACTCCAACATACAAATGGCATGAGGACATGTACACTCCTCTTGGAGTATGTGGAGAGCTTTAGTCTCGTGTTCTGGTTTGAGTAATCTGCTCTCCACTGCCAAGTAAACAGTTCCACTATCAGATAAACAGTGGAACACTTCCACAAGTGCAGCTAATAGACTCTTGTAGTCTGGTTTGGAAATATCCACAAACCATGTATGATATCAGAAGGAAACTTCTGAAATACTACTGGGAAAAAGCATGAGGCATAATGAAAGGCAAGTAAGTGAATGTCAGCATTCAGGTGCACCAAATAATGAAATTTCAGTCCAGGATACAAAATCTCAAATGCTGTTTCTTTGTGTGCAGTTGCCATGTCTGATATTGTACTTGGATTAAGGTCTGTGGGGACAGGGTGGTCTTTTGCTTCTGGCTCTGTCCAGCACAGCTTAGCAGGGCCTTGGACTGTGGCAGGTGTTATTCGATAAACTCAATAAAAGATAACAACAACAGCATCAGGATGGAGCTGCAGGAGCCGTGTCTGCTGTGCAGCTGCAGGCACTGAGCTGCAGTGTGTTTTTTCTTGCCCTATCTGATGTAATCAGCTGAAGGCAGGTTTATGCTGTGCAACCTGAAAGTCTTCCTGGGCCCTACAGTGTGTCTGCACTGCCAATCACAGATTATCAATGCCTCGTGCTGAGTTCTCTCATGTCTGTCACACGGGTTCAAATAAAGCTCTGGTGGCTGAAGATTTGGGCTGGTGAGAGTCAAAGGGTTGTTGTAAAGGAGTAAGAGGGAATCCTGTGAAGCTCTGGTAGATACCCTGCTGCAAAGCCTTTTCAGATTGGGTGGAGAGCTCCCTGTTATCAGAGTGAGGTATTCTTTAAAGTGAGCAGCGACATCAGAGTCAGATGCTCTGTAAAATCTCCTCTCTGTCCATCAGGCTGTTAGTGAGGCAGCTCTGGGATCCAACAGGGTGTGGGCTTGCTTACCCTCCTGTCTGGGCTTCCTGTCACTCACATCTAATGTCCTACAGTGAGCAAGGGCTCAGGAATTCCAGATTAGGATCCACTCACCTATGAAATGAGAAATTGTGGGGAAGGAAGAAAAGAGATCTGCTTCGAGTGAATCTGGAACAGATATATGGAGGGATTTACCTTCTTCTGCAAACCTGGAAAAAGAGCACACAGAGCACATGGAGCAGAGAAGCAGCCTGGACAAGATGTGTTTGTTGGAGGCAAGGTGATAATTTTGTTTGCTGTTACACATGCAGGTTTTTCATCATCGTCATCATTAACATGATAAGGGATTTGTTGTGGTGAGGCAGAGAGATGTTTGTAACACAGAACCAGTTTAATCAGTGATTTTCCATTTCAGTGGTATCAGCAATGATGCCTGAACCTACAGAGAGATAACCTACAGAGAGATAAATGAAAACAGATGAACTGAAAGCAGGTGTGCTTTCACAGAATGTGTGCTGGCTGCTTTATGGAGCCCCCCAGTTCACTTCATGTGGTTTTCTATGGCAGCATCTCCTCCTTCCAACAGACTCAGAGAACTCATGGGGGAAAAAAAATGGGTGAGGAATTTCCAAAATGTGTAAGCACATCATGCAGAGGGCATGGGAATATTACCCATAACATTACTGGAGCCAAAGGCATGAGAATGTCTGCTGGTGCACATGTCCTGGGGTGGGTAACTGGATTTGTTACTTTGTTTGGGTCACCACCTTGAGAAATGCCACTGGGATTTTCACTGTGTGAAATTGCATTTCCAGCAAGGCCTGCAGACTGAGCTGACTGCTCATGGACAGAGTAGGTAAGGAAGGAAGACCAAAAAATGTGACATATTGGTAATTTAGCTTTTACACTGATGCATTGGTAAGATTTTGCTCTGAAAGCTATTTAGAGATACAGCATTTTCCTGAAGAGTGGTGGTATGTGATAGACTTGAAATTCCAAGGGCTTCCCAGTCCTCCTCTTACCCAATTCACCTGTGGCATGGTCAAGGGCTGCAGGACTGTGTTGCTGTTGTGCTGATTCTGGAGCAGAAATTAGAAAACTGAGCATGAAATGGCATTGGAATCTGTACAGAGGTTTCCTTGGAAGGCCACAGGCACGGACTCCTTTGCCAATAAAGATGCCTCTGTGTCACCTCATCTTTTCACATCACAGACAGTGGTGAGGGTAAGCCTTGAACAGTTTAACTTACAGTGTTACAGGCTGTTCAGAGATGTTGACCAGTGCTTTGATCTTCAGATCTTTCTGAATTTGTTTGTCACTGGCCTGCTTGAAATTGCCCATATATAGCTTTGCAGGCAGTATTTCTACAGGGTATGGCTGGAAGGTGTCTAGTTCCTGCCAGAAAGAAACCACAGGCTCAGGTTAGAGAGTGTCTTTGCTCCCATTACCTCACTAAGTTCTTAAACAGAAGTAATGTGAAGAGTTGTACAGGCACTTAGTCAGCAGCCCATGACATATTTTAGTGTAATGATTCATTCAATCACCTGGATTTGCTGTATATTGAAATCTTTGCTAGTTTTACTGAGAATAATTAACAGCCTCACTGTTGTTGTGGCATTACCCAAATAAACAGGAGGTGGAATACATCCTTTCCATTGTCTGGAGGGGCTGCAGCATGACAGATTGATTTGATGTTCTCCCTGGTTACTGTTTGCAAGGCTAAATGAAATCATCTCCCACCTGCAGAGCTGCAGGTGCCCTGGAGTGGCACAGCACGAATCTGCAGCTGCATCCGGTGTGGGCAGTGTGGAGGCTGAGGAGGAAAACACATAAGCAGCCAACAGTGCCTCGACATCCCTAGGGGGGTACATGGATACCTGGATCCTGCTCCAGGAGCACAAAGGAGCAGTCTAACAATTTAAAGCTTAAACTAAGAGGCAAGGAGGTGCCTGTGTCCAGCTGAGCCTGAGAAGGAAGCTCAGCAGTGAATTGCCTTTCACAGAGCAGCACAAAGTGAATCGATTTTCTCTCCTGTGCTGTAGCATCCACAGGTTAGCACCGTGTCATGGGCTATTTCCTGGGAACCAGAAGGGACCAATGGGAACAAAATACACCTTGGAATGAAATGCTCTGCTGTCCAGCACCCTCTTAACCTGCCCTGCCTGTCCTAAATGTGCAATAAAGGGTAATTGTTTCTCATAAACTAAATAGATTGACGTTTATAGGTGAAACCAAGCAATCAGCACACCAGTGTTTGAGTGGATGGCTGTTTTCTTCCTGGGCCCATTGAAACAAGGCACTAGCACTTGCTTTGTGACCCTTCCCGATGAAAAGACATGGATCACAGTGCTTGGTAGGAACTGTACTTCTGTTTGAGAACATTTGCTGTGTACTATGCCAGATAACCACGTGTGAGACAGCAGCCTGCTTCTTGTCATCATTGGCTACTGTTTGTTCAGTTATCTGTACTCTCCACAGGCCAGTTTCAGGGTTATCAGGGGAACATTCCCAGCTTGTTTCCATGAACTTCCTTTCACGCAATAGAAGGGGGAAAAGTGTGGCTGTAAAAGAATCAGTGGTGAGACTCAGAGCAAGCACAGTAACTCCAATTACATTTAATTCCTCTGTCTGAAATTACTGTGATACCAGGTTTGCAACACCATCTAACCTGAATTCACCAGCCATCATCAGTTGAATATGAGTGTTTTCTACTTGGAAATGAGTCTCATCTCACCTGAGGCATCCACAGTGTCTTCTGGCTCTTCAGGAAATGGTAACAAGCTGAAAAACGCCTGTACCCTCCCTTCAGGAGGAGCACGGGGTGGCGGGTGAACTGCTCCAAGTTTCTGGCATGGAAGAGGGCATCTCCTTCCCCAGCAGCTAAAGAGACCAAAGAGCTGTTTGCCTGGGCAGCTTCAGTGTCTCCATCTGCCTCCCTGACATCCTCAGCAAAATCCCTTTTCATTCCATCTGGTGCTCTGGAGAAAACTTTGTTAAAAGCTCAACTTATTCTTTACCTGTTGCTGCAGGTCAGTTACAGGGGGTGCTGCTTTTCCCCTCTCATCCTGATCTTTTATTCTTCTCCTGGTTTCTTTTCTAGGACCAGATTTCTTTTCCTCTCCTCATTTTTCTTTGGGAAATGCTTGTAATAAGTTCCCATAATAGGGGAGTTTTATTAATTTAAATTTAATAATCTTAGTTTTATGGAGGCTCTATTCTTTAGTTTGCTTTAGGCAAACAGAGAAAAAGGGAAGTGTTTTAAATATTTTTTTTTTCACAAATGTTTTAAACACTCCCTCAGTGAAGCAGATTATGTGAGATGGCTGCTCATACTCCTCTTCCCAAGAAACCCATCCTGCTTCCCTCTAGCTATGTCTGCTTTAGAAATAGATCAGCACAATAGAAACCCATTTCTGATTCTTCACACCTTCCCTTTACTGCCTCAGCACTGAGCATTTAGGAACCTGCTTGTTTTATTCATTCCCCTTACACTCTCACTTATTTTTTTTTAAAAAAATGATGCAAATCTTTGCTAGAACTCTCATAGCCTTTGTAAAGCTCAAACAAACAGAGGTGGTTCTGCTCACAGCAGAGCTCCTTGCCAAAGGATGTGTGAAAGCCAAACATCTCCATGGTTCAAGAAAGACTGAACAATGCCATGGAGAAGTTTCCAGCACTTCACATTTTCTTGGTGCACTCCATCAAATCACTGCCCCCATTAAAGGTATTTTTTTTTTAAATATCATGAAGTGAAAGCCTTTTGTGACCCTTAAAGAAGGAAGTACTCACTCTGGGAACACGTGGAACCTGAGCTGCTGCTTTCAGTCTCTGAAGAAGCGCTGCTCCCTGAAAGGCAATCGTTGGACAAGCCAAATCTTAGGGAAATGGGGCAAAAAAGAGAACCCATTCCTCACATGCAACAAGGAGCTTCAGAGGATCATCCACAGATGGGAAACCAGAACTGCCAGGATGATTTGAAATAAAACCTGGATTTTTGAAGCCCGAAAACATACACAACACAGTGAAATAACAGAGGCAGAGTGCAGCTTTTCACATAAAACTGGGAACATTTACACCTCTTCCAACACACTCACAAAATTAAATGAGGAATGGGAAGAATCTTTATCCAGCAGTGAGGTCTGGACTGACATGGGTCACACGTACCTGTTTCTACCTCCTCCTCCTGATAGTCAGTGCAGCCAAAAAAGCCGGTGTCGAGGTCATACACCACACAGAACCTGACATAGCCCAGCTCCTGTAGGTTCGGGATCAGATACCTCCCCTCGGGACTCTACCAGAGGAAAATCACAGAGGAATTCCATCAGGAGCACGGCTCCACTCTTCTCTGGGGGCATCAACACTCCTGACACCTTGTAAGTCACAACTCCCTAGCTACGTGTTGGGTTTGTACGTGTGGGTGGACATCACGCTGACAGCCCCGGTTAGGAGTCGGCAATGATGCAAACCCCGCAGATTGCTCCACCAGCAGCAGCGGCGCGGATGCCAGCGCTGTCCTTGTGAGGCAAGGCTGCACTGCGTGAGTTCTTGTGCAATGCTTTTCCTGATATTCGGCTCCTGTGTGCCAATCCTGCGGGCTGCTGGAGCCACCTTTGCTTTGTGACAGAATACATCCCCCCAGTGGCAGCCGCGGGGCACGGCCGAGGCAGGGCAGGGGCCGGGACAGACATTTCCCGTGGGTTTCAAACAGCTTTTGGCTTCCTACTGATGGCTAAATCCAGGGATGGTTCACACAAACAGCAATCCCCTCACCAGTTCAATCCTTTGGGCTGTAATAATGTGGCTCTCGTTGAATTCACGCTGAGAACGAGCATCTGAAAAAAAAAAAAGAAAAGAAAAAAGAACAACCAAGACAAAGCAATTGGCTTTTAGAGGTGGAATCCTCTTTGTATTTTGTCAGTGGGAATTCAGGCATTGGCATCACTCAGAGAAAGAGATTTGGAGATGTGGCACTTGGGGATATGGTTTAGGGGTGGTTATAAGGTTGCAGGGTCAGCTCTTGGACTGGATGAACTTGAAGGTCTTTTCTAACCTTGATGATTCTGTGATTTGGTTTTTTTAGAAACTGAGGCCTTCTGGTGTGGGTATGACAAACTCCAGGGTTGGTGTGAGTCTGTGTGTAACACCAAGTGATAACCAGCAGTGTCAGTCCTGACCCAAGTGTGCTCCTGCAGCATCCCCAGCATCAATCCTGTGCTCTGCCCTGTGCCTGCTCTGCCCTGCCCAGCAGCTCTGCCTCTGCTGCTCCAGAGCTGGGGAGAGGGGCACTGGAAAGACCCCAATCCCACTCCCCAACTGGCTAACTCCCTCACCAAAACATTTAATTGCAATATCAGGCACCCTTCTGGGGGTATTGGCACTATGCAAAATGCAAGTGGTTATCAGGAATCTTTGTGTAAGGGGTGAGAAATGCAGTCCACTTCTAAAACCTCTGGGAGCAGCAGGGGAGAGTGTATCCACAGGACTGATGAGACCAGGGAAAGCTGAGCATGAGGAAAGCCAAAGCAGCACCAGGTCACGGCATCTGAAATGGGATGTGAGGAAGGTCCCAAGTGCCAGACCTCAGGAATGACGAGATGTGTGTGCTTTTCCTCACCAGCCCCTTTGGCTCAGGATATCTGCGCGGGCTGAGCACAATGCCTGGCTGCAGGCAGGGGTGGGGACAGCAGGCAGGGGCAGGAGCAAAAGCAGGAACTAGGGCAGGCAGAGGCAGAAGAAACAGCCAGGGGAAGCAGCAGACATGGCAGGGGCAGGCAAGGACTGGTAGGGGTAGAGAGGAGCATGCACAGGCAGGAGGAGGGACAGGGATAGGCAGAGACAGGGGCGGCAGCAAGGACAGGCAGCAGCAGGCAGGGACAGGCAGG
>VWYP01030646.1:5380-20290 GCA_013400435.1 Pycnonotus jocosus | reverse complement strand
AGCCTCAGGGATTTTGGGATTCTGTGAACTGTGTGAGGGAGGCCATGGGGTAAATGAAGAGGTGCTGAGGTCAGGGGCACCTCCAGCAGTGACAAGGAGCAGAGCTGGGGCACAGATGTCACCCCGATGTCACTGCCAGGCTGGGCAGCAGCACTGAGATCCCTCCTGGTGGAAGGCCAGGAGTGGGCTCCAGCTACCAAATCCAGAGGGATTTTTTCTTTCAGGTCTCACCACTGCCCTACAGATTTTCCTGTTCCTGCTTTGATCTCTGCACCCCCAACAATCCCAGCCTGGGCATCCCTGGCAGCGCTGTCCAAAGGCTCCTGGAGCTCTGGCAGCCTCGGGGCCGTGCCCATTCCCTGGGCACCCTCTGGGGGAAGAACCTTGCCCTAAAATCCACCCTCAATCCCTCCTGGAACAGCTCCAGCCCCTCCCTGGGTGCTGCCAGGTCACAGGAGCAGAGATTGGAGCTGCCCCTCTGAGGAGCTGCAATGGGACCTTCAGGATCCCAGAGCTCCTTGACACGGGGCCAGCAGGGAACTGAGGGCCCTGGGGCTGTTTCAACTCTGCCATTTTTTATCCTCTTGATTTTTGTCATTTTTGGGAGAGATGCCATGGACCCCCGTTTTTCCAGCCTCTGTTGCCTCAGGGTTTGGGAAGCAGAAGAGCAAATCCCCCTTACCCTGGAGGCTCTGGCAGGAGCAGCTGGCAGAGGGGTCTGAGCTGTGCCTTGCAGCCTGGAGAAGGGAAAGGTCAGGGCAGCATGTGATGATCCCCCCGAGCTCCTTCCCAGTGCTGTGACCTTTCTCCCTGGGCACGGGGAATGTGAGTGACCCCTGGAGCCAGCGGTTCCAGATGTGCCATGCAATGGGAGCTGACTTTCAGGAATGATTCCCTGCCAGAAGCTGCTCTGTGTGAGGCCAGTGCTGATTGCTGGTCCTTGACCACAGGATTCCACTTGTCAGCCACCGAGGGCTCTGACCACGCTGGCCTGGCTCTGCACTCGCTGACCTGCAGGACATTCCTCACCCCTGTCCCTGGTGTCTCACCCCATGGACATTCCCCCCTTGTGCCCTCTGGGGCAGGGGGGTCAGGACAGGACCCACTTGGGCTGTTCAGGTGGAGGAGACTGAGAGGAGACACTGCAGGTACAACTTTCCTGTGAGGGGAAAAGGGGGCACAGCCCCAATCTCTGCCCCCTGACAGCACCCAGGGAGGGGCTGGAGCTGTTCCAGGAGGGATTGAGGGTGGATTTTAGGGCAAGGTTCTTCCCCCAGAGGGTGCCCAGGGAATGGGCACGGCCCCGAGGCTGCCAGAGCTCCAGGAGCCTTTGGCCAGCGCTGCCAGGGATGCCCAGGCTGGGATTGTTGGGGTGGCACTGGATGATCCCTGGGGGTTTATTCCAGCTCAGGATATCCCATGATCCTGGGATCTCCCCCAGGAATTTGCAGGAGCTCAGGATGGGGCTGAATTCCCCATGGTCTTTGTGTGGTCCCAGAGCTGCTGACGATGGCAGAGCTGCCAATCCCGGTGTGGGGCTGGTGCCTCCTGTCCACAGCAGGACAGCAAACACCGGGCAGGGGTGGCAGGGGGGGACTGCCAGGAGGGACAGGGACTGTGGTGATCTGAGAGGCCCAGGTACAGCCAAACCTCCTGTGAGTGACAAATTTGGGGAGCCCCAAACCACCCAAAGAGGGGCAGATGCTTTCCAGGTCCCTGGGCAGTGGGAACAGGGAATAATCCATGGAGCGGGTGGCTCTGCCCACCTCCCTGGTGGCACTGCCACGAGGGACACGGGACAAAACCCCCCAGCAGCTGCCCTGGAACGTGCAGTGGGCTCAGGGGAAAGTCAGGCTGGCAGTGCTGGTGTGGCCTTGTGCTCCAGAGAAGTCCAGACTGAGGGCAAGGTTTGAGCTGGACTGAAATGCTGCTGGGATTTGGGGGAGAACTGCCATTCCTATGGAATTTCCTCCAGGAGAGGGATGGAGTGCTCTGCTCCTTCCCCAGAGCAGCTCCAGGTGCAGCACAGACAGACAGACAGACAGGGATCCCTGGGATTGTTCACCCACTGCTCCTGCTCTGGAATTGCTGCTGGAATGACCCCACTGGTGGCCCTGGCTGTGGGACTCCTCCCTGCCCGATGTCACCCATGGAGTGACAACTTCCCATGGAGCTACAACATCTCACCTCTTCCACTGCTGTTCATTCCTAATGAGCTGCTAATTGCTGTGCATTAATAAAGGTGACCTGAAAGTGTCTTCTCAGCAGCACAAGCATGGAAATGTTCCAGGCCAGGTTGGACATCGGGGCTTGGAGCAACCTGGGGTAGTGGAAGGTCCCTGCCCATGGAATGGGATGATCTTTAAGGTCCCTTCCAACCCAAACCAGTCTGGGATTCCTTGATTCCACAGCAGGATGATTATCCCTCCCTGTAGGATTCCTCAGCTGCTATCCCAGCTCCAGGCCCTGCAGACATCACGGAGATATTTGAAGCAGGAAAAGAGAAAAGCGATGGCACCGGGGAGATTCCGACGCTTTCGATCCTGCTCGGTTCTCCTGATTGAACTGGACAAACAACTCCCTGACACACAAGCTCATGAATCACATTCCAATAAATGATTAGAAATTCAACTTTAGCTTTTCCAGCCCCCTGGGGATAACCCAGCTCCTGGGTTTGTGCTCACACAGGGAAAAAGGGCCAGGGATGAGTTGGGGTGACTCTTGCTTGGGCTGTGGGACACAGATTGTGCCCTGCAGGCACAGGGGTGAGTCCAGGGGTGAATCCCAGCCCTCAGCAGATTTGCCTTTCTTAGAAATGTGGTCACACAGAACGCCAAAAGTGGGGTTTTTCCACTCTCCCATTAAGCAAAAGCGACGTCTTTGCTCCAACTTCCGCTCACCCAAGCAAATTTCACCCCCAGGCAAACACCACCCACGGAAAACTCCCCTGTGCAAAGGTGAGTGTTTTGGAAAGTTAGGAGAGTGTGGAAAATGGGGGCCAGAATGGAAACTATTCCTGCAGCAGTAGGCAAAGGATTGGATTCCCATCTTGGGTTCCTTCTGCACAGCGTCCCCAGCCAAGGCTGTCACACACCGGGGGCAGACAAAGCCAACAATGGAGCGACCACAATTCAATGTTATTCCACTGAACATAGTTGAGGTGAGGGCAGTTATGTGGGATGGAAGCTGAGGTTAAGGGAACACAAAGGAGAAGGAATTCGGGCACTTTGGGGGAACATTTTCCCTTCGCATCTGGTGCGGATTGGAGATTGCCAGGCACAAAATCCGAACCCTGGGCCAAGCCAGTGGTCGGGCTGAAAAACAAGGCAATTGTCTTCGAAAACTTAAATATTGTTTCTCTAGGATTTGTGGTTGTGTAGCCTCGAGATATTCCACAGGGAGTGCTGGGAGTGCCAGGGTGAGGTGAAGTGACCCTGCTGAGGCCAGGCTGGAGGGATTCACAGAAAAGCTCCAGGACCTCTGAGCTGAGGGGCCTGAGGAGCCTCATGGAGGTGGCACTTCCAAAAGGAGGTGTTGGTTGAGGAGCAGCGAGTGCTTCCCATCCCACCTTCCCTGCACTCTCTCCTTGTGCCCTGGATGCTTGATTTTGGTTTTTTTAAACTCTGTGATTCCTTATTTTGACCTTCCCGGGACACTCCTCTGCTGGTGGGGACAGGGAGGCTGGAGAAAGGCAGAGATCCACAGGCAGTGGCAGAACCTGCTGCTTCATCCCAGAATAACAGGATCCCTGGGACTAGAAAAGATTTCCAAGGTCATGGAGTCCCAGCTGTGCCCCGTGACCACCTTGTCCCCCTGAGTGCCACCTCCAGGTGCCACCTGCAGGGATGGGCACTGCAAAGCTCCCTGGGCAGCCCCTGCCAAGGCCTGAGCCCCCTTTCCATGGGGAAATTCCTGCTGCTGGCCAAGCTGAGCCTCCCCTGGCCCAGCCTGAGGCCGTTCCCTCTCCTCCTGTCCCTGTTCCCTGCCAGCACAGCCCCACCCCCCCGGCTGTCCCCTCCTGGCAGGGACTTGTGCAGAGCCACAAGGTCCCCCCTGAGCCTCCTTTGCTCCAGGCTCAGCCCCTTCCCAGCTCCCTCAGCCCCTCCTGGGGCTCCAGCCCCTTCCCCAGCTCCCTGCCCTGCCCTGGACACGCTCCAGCCCCTCCAGGGCTCTCCTGCAGGAGCCACAACTGGAGCCAGCCCTGGAGCACAGAGGGACAATCCCTGCCCTGCTCCTGCTGCTGCCAGGGGGAAATTCCAGCAGATCCAACCCCCCTGGAATAAAAGGCTTTCCAAGGTTGCTTGGTTGAGACCCCTCCTTTGGTTTTCCCTTGTTCCTTTGCATAAAAAGCATTCCCTGATGGAAACTGAGATTCCAGAGGAGCCCAAATCCTTCTGCCCAAACCAATTCCCTGCCCACTTTGCCCGTGGCTCCTCCACTGGAGCTGGACTCTTCCCATCCTCCTCACAATTCCCATTCCCTCATCCCTCCAGCACTTTTTGCCTCTCCTTTTCTGTTCCTCAAGTCTCAGTATCTCTTTTCACGTCTGGATTGTGGAAGAAACCTTCCAGAATGTCCTTGTCAGCCATAGAAAGCTCTTCCATGTCTTCTCCAGTTTTCTGGGCATGACAATATGGACATTTGGAATGGGAACATGGAAGCACAGGGATACACAGGGCATTCTGCAAAGCCAGACACTTTCATTATGTGGGAAGAGCAGGAATGAGGCTCTTTTTGAGGCATCTCTGCTCTGACTCAGAACTCTGAGGTTCCTCTGCCAGGAGAGGTCCTAGACAATGTAAGATCCCAGTCAGGCACAGTTTTATGGAATTACTGATACAATGGGAACATCTGGGATGGACAAAAGCACGGCCAGGTCTCCCTGTATCCACCAAAAACCCAGAAATCCAAACAAACACAGCAAGTCCTGAAAATATCCCAAATATCCCAAAAAATCCTAAACCCAGGCAGAGTTTAGAGGCAGAAGAAGAAGCTGGGTTCTGGAAAATCCAAGAACATGGGAACAAAATCACCTTTAGCATCCAAGCATTGCTATTCCATGGACAACTGAGATTATGGATCCTCCTTTCCATGGATTGGCATCTGGAGGCTGATTTTGATCTGGAGGGACAGGACACAGGGAATGGCTTCCAGTGCCAGAGGGCAGGGCTGGATGGGATCTTGGGAGTCAGGAATTGTTCCCTGGCAGGGTGGGCAGGCCCTGGCACAGGGTGCCCAGAGCAGCTGTGGCTGCCTCTGGATCCCTGGCAGTGCCAGGTTGGACATTGGGGCTGGGAACAGCCTGGGACAGTGGGAGTGGGATAAGGTGGGACTGGATGAGCTCTAAGGTCCATCCCAACTCAAACCAGGCTGGAATTATTTGTGTTCAGCCTCCTCTTTCTTTGTTTTCTCCCACAGCAGCCGTGAGCTCTGCCTGCTGCCAGCTCTGCTCTGCAGGATTTTTCTCCTGAAATCCTGAAATCCTGAAATCCTGAAATCCTGCCATCCCTGTTCTGCATCCATTTATTGTCTCCCATCACTGTCCATAAAATCTCTGGAGCACAGCTGAGTTTTCTGCTGTTCCCACCACGAGACACAAACCTGGAGCCGGAGTTTCTGAGGCAACAGGGTTTGACAGGAGGAAATGACATCCCATGGGTGACAGAAATAACAAATCCAGGCATTTCCCAGCGGGGAGGGATGCAGCAGGACGAGCTTCCAATTATCCTGCAAGGTCAAGAGAACCAGGAGATGGGGGACTCACTGTAGGAACTGGGTTGGAAGGGACCTCAAAGCCCACCCAGTGCCACCCCTGCCATGGCAGGGACACCTCCCACTGTCCTGGCTGCTCCAGGCCCTGCCCAAGCTGGCCTGGGATGGAAAAACCTGGGATGGTGGAAGGTGTCCCTGCCCATGGCAGGGGGTGGAACGATGTTGGATTATGATTTCTGATATTCAGGTGGTTTAGAGTCTTTTTCTGCCCTCCTGGTATCTTTGGGGCAGACACAAGAAAGAGACAGAGGCTTCAAGCTCCAGTTTCCCCAAGGTCTGTCACTTTGTTTATTGTTTCTTATCTCACAGTTCTCTCTGTGCCCAGCAGATCTGTCCTGCACCTCGGCCATGGCAGCACTGCCCACCCCTGGGCAGGCTGAGCTCCTTTGTGCCCCTTCTGATGTATCTGAGTTTACATTTATGTGCCAATACTCACTATCTCTACTAACAGGTCATCTCTACTCCGACCCAATCTCTCTAAACCACATTGTGCCAACGGCACAGCAGAAAATGGAGACCAGAAAGAAGAAGAAGAAGAAGAAGAAGTCAAAGCTCCACCTTAAAAGTCTCCATGTTGGCTCCATCTACTTCTATTATAAAAACCTAAAACTACAAATTTCTCACTCTGTGATAAGCTAAACTCCTGTGTTTCACACTCTGGAGATTTGTAATTCATCTCTGCTTTGTGCCAGGGTCCGTGACCCCCAGGGACAGAACTGAAACCCCCCTGTTCACCCCCCTGGACGGGTCCAGGGTATTTCAGTGCTCTTGGATAAAACTCAAATTTCCTTTGCTCAGTTCCCAGACTGTCTGGCCAGGGTCTCCCGAGCTCCCTGGGCACCCAAAGAGATACCCTGGATTCTGACAGAACGAGGTGATCTTTAATCCAAACCAGCCTGGGACTGCTCGATCCACTCTCTGCTGTTTTGTTGCTCCTCTGGTTCATCCCGTGGGTGATGGACACCAAGGACCAGACTCATCCCAAGCCTGTTGCCAGGCTGGAACAGCTCCTGGAACGATCTGCACTGCAGAGCCTGCTTGTCCTGCTTGAAAAAACAGACTGGAGCGAAATATCTGCAATCCCTGACCCATCAGAGCCGTGACAAATGTCCCTCTGCAGTGACAAATTCCAGGAGAGGCTGGAGCGGGCTGGATGCTGATTTATCACGCTCCACGCTGTCCTTGCCAGCACCGATGACTCTCTGCAGATGGAGAGGCAAGAAAAGCCTGGGATGGCTCCTGAGCTGTATCCAAGGAGGAAAAGGAGCCACTGTGTGAGCTCAGCTGTCACTGGGGCCCTGCAAGGAGTGGGCAGTGGCCTCTGGCTGCTCCATGAACTGTGGAAAACGGGGAGAGAAGCTTTGGGATGGAGGGGAAATGGAAGGGGTGAGTGGCTGTTATCCACAGCTGCTGCTCCTGGGAGGCTGCAGTGAGGCAGCCAAGGGCAGTAAAGCTGTGGGGCTGCTTTAGATGGGGCTCTGCTCAAACACTGGCTCCTTTCAGGCTGTTTTCTTGCTTTAAAACTGGTGTTAATGTGTGGGGTTAGCAATTCTTTATGACAGGTGGAGGACTCTGCACCGGCACCACTCAGGAACATCGAGGTCACCTTGGAAGGGTTGTGGATTTTCCCTGGAGACACACAAAGAGTTTTTTTGTAGGAATCCTGTTTATTTGAACAGAAAATATGTCTAAGAATCATGGAATGGTTTGTTTTTCTCACCCCCTGCCATGGGCAGGGACAATTCCACTGTCCCAGGCTGCTCCAAGCCCCAATGTCCAAGCTGGCCTTGGGCACTGCCAGGGATCCAGGGGCAGCCACAGCTCCTCTGGGCAGAGAAATTCTCAGATTCCACTGAAGTTTTCCAGGATTTTCAGATCCATTCAAGCACTGGACATCCATAAATCACATGGAAAACAGTGACCTGTGTACAGTCATTCACTGGAATGATCTGGAGCATGTCTGGACTTAGGAATTCCATGACCAGTGGTCTATACTGGTTCTACTGGAGCAGCTCAGGCTCACACTGGGTGGAGATGTGCCTATGAAGATCTTGTGATTTTTTAATTTTTCCCATTTAGGGACAAGATTCCAAGGAGCTGGAGCTCATCCCCTGCTCTCAGTTCACGACTGAAACCTGGCTCTGCTGCAGTCTTAACTATTTCCCTTCTTTTCAGATCTTTTTCTCTGGAACCCAGAGGGAAAAAAATCCAGCCCACAAAGCAGGAGCTTCCTGCTGCAGTGCCATGAATATTCCATGGAGACCAGCCAGCTTTGCTCCCTGTGCTTGCAGAGCATTCCCAGAGGGAATTTCACCTGGAAGGTGAACATTTCACCTGGAGGAGCGGCTGGGTTGAGCCTCTCCGGGCCAGGAGTGAAATGTGGCATCCCTAAAATCCCTCCTTCATGGCAGCAAGGAGCTGAATTCCCAACTCCTTCCCTGTCTGCCTGCTCCCAAGAGAAATTCTGCCCCCAGCACAGGGAACGAAGCCAGGAGTGAAAGTTTGGGAGGAAAACAACGGGAGGAACTGAACCTTTTCCAAAAACAATGAGTGGGTTTTAAGGAAGGGCTACTGGAGGGTGAAAACTCCTGTTAATGAGCAGCTCTGCCTGGGAGGATCCAACACCCAGCAGAAATATGCAGGGATAAGTGGGAACAAGACTGTTCATGCAGGGAAAACAAAAGGATCCTGTCCCAGGCCCTAATGGTATCCCACGAGCTCTGGAGGTGATGCAGAAATTTCCACTGGATGAGGTTTGGACGGGATCTGCAGCAAATGAACATTCCAGGGAATCCAGATCCCAGCAGTGGGGTCATCACTGTGTTCAATGAAGGGGTTGGGAAATGGTTTTAGTTTGGGGAAGGGTCTCCATGGACAGGATTCCATCCTTGGTGGGCTCCTGAGAACCATCATTGCCACAGACAGAACTCCCTGCTTCTCCTGAGCTGGGGAAAGCTCCAAGGTGGGAAAAGGCACATCCAGTGACCTGGGTTAAAACTGGGATGGGATGAGAGGAAATGAGGAAGGTGAGAGCAGACCTAGAGGTGTGAAAGGGGATTTAGGGAAGAGAGGTGAGCCAAGGGACTGAAGATCCCAGGGGAAAAACACCGGAGGACTGAGGAGCTGGTGAGGGGCACTCGGAAATTATTTTGAAGGGAAAGAGAAACTGAAACAGTGGAGGATGTTGGGAATCTGTGACAGCTTCCTGTGATTATCCTCTAAACCAGGCAGGGCACTGGAGGCTTTCTCTGCTTGGTTTTCAGAGGAGACTCTGGATTTATTTCTCAGCACAGAAAGCAGAATTTTCCCCCGTGCCAGCTGTGGCAGCCATTCCATGGATTTCCCTCTGGTGTTCCCACCCCTTTCTCTGGAACGAGGATCCCCAATTGTTTCACCAGAGTTCACTCATTTGGGATCACCCCAGCAATGTTCAACTTGCTGAGGCTCCATCAGCTCCCTACACTGGGATTCCTTTGCCTCAACCCTGTGGGATGTGGATCAGGTCCTTCAAGGAGGAAAAAAGCTGTCCATGAATTTTTGGGAAGGGGAATTTTTTGTTTGCTTTTGCTGCTGGTTTTGCATTTCCCCTCGAAGGCTTCAGGTTTGTGCCTGCCCAGGGCGGGAGAGGCTTGAGATGGAACCTCATCCAAAACGTGCCTTTTCCAGTTCTGTTGAAGGAAAAAAATAATAACGTGGGGGAATTTTCTAGATTCCACCCAATCCATTATAAATTTGAAAAGTTAATTTGCTGCAGCTGCTTTCTAACTCCTCCTAAGGCCACAACTCCACATGATTACACAACCACAGCAACTTTTATGGCTCAGTGCAAACACTACCCTGCTTTTGTTGTTCTACAAAAACCAATATTTGGTTTAAATGTTCCCTTGGATTTTTTTAATCCACTTTGCTTGGGAGGCTCACTGGCCACCAGGATTTTTAGAGCCTCCACTTGATTTTGGGCCTCCTGTTTGCCACAGCTCTTGTTTGAGGGGACAAATGACGAGTCCAGCAGGAGCAGGGCAGGGATTGTCCCTCTGTGCTCCAGGGCTGGCTCCAGTTGTGGCTCCTGCAGGAGAGCCCTGGAGGGGCTGGAGCGTGTCCAGGGCAGGGCAGGGAGCTGGGGAAGGGGCTGGAGCCCCAGGAGGGGCTGAGGGAGCTGGGAAGGGGCTGAGCCTGGAGAAAAGGAGGCTCAGGGGGGACCTTGTGGCTCTGCACAAGTCCCTGCCAGGAGGGGACAGCCGGGGGGGTGGGGCTGTGCTGGCAGGGAACAGGGACAGGAGGAGAGGGAACGGCCTCAGGCTGGGCCAGGGGAGGCTCAGCTTGGCCAGCAGCAGGAATTTCCCCATGGAAAGGGGGCTCAGGCCTTGGCAGGGGCTGCCCAGGGAGCTTGGCAGTGCCCATCCCTGCAGGTGGCACCTGGAGGTGGCACTCAGGGTGACAAGGTGGGCACAGGGCACAGCTGGGTCTGCCTGGCCTTGGATCCGTTTTCCAGCCTCAGGGATTTGGGGATTCTGGATAAAAACCCCAATTTCCATCTGCTGGGGTGTCTCCAGTTGGGGTCCCTCACAGCAGCCCAGGCTGGGGCCGAGCTCAGAGCCCCATTCCTGTCCCTGCTGTCCCCTCCCAACCCCTGTGCCCAGGCTTGGACACAAACCCAGGCAGCCCCTGGCTGTGCTAAGAAAAGTTCTGCCTCTGCACAGAGCCAGCTTTGCCCGAGGACTCTGTCAGCCAAAATCACAAGGATTTTTCTATTTAAATCCCATCCAGTGTGTGCACATTGGGAATATTTTTACCCTGGTAGCAACACACGCCACGACCAATAAAGGGGGGATTGTTGTTATAAGCTGGCTGCTAAAATCCAGCCTGCACTAAAAATTGTTGTGGAAGGTCTCAGCCTTGGAGGGATTTGGTTGTTTGGACAGGTTATTTAAGACAAGGAATGAAAATAATGAGCGGGTGTGGGCTCCTACCTTGCGTTTTTCTCTTTAAAAAGGTCTTGCAGGAAATTTTCTGGTGATTGGATCCTGACAGGGTTGGAGAGGGAGTTAAAAACTGAGCAGGTAAATTCTGGGATATTTTTTTTGAGGGGAAAAAAAAATCTTCAGGGTGAGAACAAGTGCCCAGCAAGCCTGGAGTGTTTCCCCAGTGAGAATGCAGCAGGATTAAGCAAGGCCTGTCCACAGAGGAGGAATAAACTGGAGTAGAAACGCTCAGTTTTGCATTTCTCTGCAATTAGAGCTTTTCCTAATGAGCCTCTGGAAGGCCTGAGGAGATGGAATCTTGAGAGGTATGATATATAAAAATTCATGTATCCAATCTGTCCAGCATATTTCTTTTCCAGCAAAAGGCTAAGTGGAAAAACCCCGGTTTCAGGGTTTGCCCACCCAGCCTTCCATATCATAATTTTGAGAAAAGGTCAGAATTTGCAATCAGAAGAGCTCGGCCAGGAAGGAGATGACTCCACACTTGGGAAGAGGACTGCCATTCTCAAGGTGATCAGGGGCTGATACCCATCTTGGTGGGCACCACGGGAAACCAGATGAAATCATCACCAGATACCCAAAAATCCAAAAATCCACTCAGAAAACCTAAACCCTTCCTGGAAATCCCTTCAAAACCAAATCAACCTAAGAAAAAAGTACATGCATATGTACCTTGGACATGGACACTGTTATGAACGGATAAGAATCAGATTAATGTAAAAAGATAATTTATTTAAAAAACAATTTAGAGAAAAGCCACAATAAAAGAAATCAACGACAGCCGGCTGCGGGTGGGGAGAGAGAGGGACAGCAACTCTGCCTTCTCACCAACCTCCACACCTCAGCTCCAAAAACCTGGGGTTTTTAAGGGGTTTTTGTGCCTCGAGGGCCAAGTCCAAAGTCCAATACGTATGTAGATGTGCTTTTCTGTTGTAATTTGGGATTGAACAGTTTTCCTAAACTGGTAAATCGTTCCCTGGGCCGATTTCTCGAAACAGGAGATGCTAGTTGTGATTTGGATGGAATAGATTTCCCTGATCGGGGTGAATTGTCCTTTGGGCCAAGTCTTCGAAACTGGAGATGCTATCAATTCATGGTCGCCTCCCAGATCGATATCAATCCCCCATCATCCGAGAATGTGGGTGTTCCACCTGGGATGAGCACCCATCTCTGCCCTGGACATCCTTTCTCTTGTAAATGAGAGTTCTCCATTCAGGTCTGAGCACCGTTGGTCTCCACCCTGGCTTCGTTCTTTCTTTTACAAATGGGGTTTTGTGAGGGAGCTGAGTTATGGGAAAAAAGAAGAAAAAAATAGAAAAATCCCCTTCTGGGGTTTTGGGGTTTTAGTTGAGGGTTAAACATATAACATATATTTTATACACGAATTTATACCATTCATGTCCCACAGACACGATGGACTTGGCCTCCGGGAACAAAAACTCCATAAAAACCTCCGGCTTTGGCCACTGTGTGTGGAGGTGGTGGACAGCACGCTTGGTGTGGCTCCCCTCCTTCCACCCAGCCTCGATCTAAGTTGTTGGTTTTTTTACCTTGGTTTCTTTAAAATTGTGGTTTCTTTAAAACTGTCGTTGGAATCGTGGAATAAATTGTTTAATATTAACTTTGATTTCGATTTGTTTATAACAGAACTGTGCTCCTGGATCTTCTTCATCCACAGGAGGGAGTGACAGGACTCAGGGCAACGAGTGCCCACCCAAATTCACACCTAAACCACTTTCCTGACCCCCAGAACCCTCCAGGAATTCCACGGAGCCACGGCACCTGAGACATACGGACCAAAGATTTATTAAAAAAAAAACACCCCTGGATGTCAAAAGCCAGGCTCCTCAATCCATGCTTGGCCAAACAAACAAACAAACAAACACACAAACACCTGGTTTGGAGCTCCGGTGGCTTGGCCGTGGCTGGCAGGGCTTTGGGTGCCGTGACTCTTCCAAAGCCACGCGGGAAATGAAACGTGCTGCAATTCCAGGAATTCCACTGAGACGCTAATTTTAAAATGTCAAGAATTTCAGTTAAACTAGATATTGCTGAGGTAAGGTAGATAGATTTCTCCTTTGCTAACAGAAGCCAGACTTAAGGAACTGGTAAATCATGAGGCTTGTCATATTATGGTTGTGTGTTCTGATAACCAGAAGGACTAATCAATAGAATCCAAGAATACAATACAATCATAAATCAAACAGTCCTGGAAAAACAGGAAAAGCAAGGGCCCAGCTGTCACGTAACACTGAGAGGTTAAAAAGTCAAAGAGAGGAAGACTCATCTTACTTCATCATATTGGGATCCCTGACCCATAAAAGGGACCACCGACCCAATTCAAAGAACAAACTATGCATGCTTAATAGCTTTTTAGCTAATTACCATACAAAGCGGGGAATGGGATGTACCAGAGTTATGAATATGCACTTGTGTTTTGTGTATTCAATACTCCTGTAGATAAAAGACCCTGTAAAACATCTGTGAATTGTGGTGTGTATTTGGGAGCTATCCCCACGCTGCCTGGGGTTGTAATAAACATTCCCTTTCTAACTTTAAACTGTTAGAGAGTTCTTTGCCCGTTATATAGGGACATCGGGATCAGATCGATATCCGTATTTTTTTAATAATTCACCACCTTTAACCACGGGCTGCCTCTGCTTCCTTGGCCAGCCCTGCTGCCCACGGGGGAGCTGAAGGTGGGATCTCACAGCCAGAGGTGTCCACTGGGAATGGGGCTGAGGATGTTCCTTGTGTGGAGAGCCTGGGGCTCCTCAGGACACGCGGGGTTGGATGCCAGAGCTCCAGGACACCGCACCCAGGGAAAAAGAAGGGAAAGGGGTGGGTTGGTGGAGCTGCTGTAGGCACAGAGAGCTGGGACAAGAGCTTTAATTGGCTTAACGAGCTGCTTGAAGGGGGACGGAGCAGGACAGATCCTCTGGGTCGTGGAATCGTGGAATCTTCAACTGGGTTGGGTTGGGAGGGGCCTCGAAGCTTTATCCGTGGGCAGGATGGATTGTTCCAACCTGGCTTTGGATATTTCCAAGGGCTGGGGAGTCCACAACCTGGGCCTCGCAGAATTCCTCCCCAATATCCCATCTAACCCTGCCTGTTCCAGGTGGAGGCCATTCCCCCTCATCCTGCTCCTTTCCAAGCGCTTGAATCGCTTTAGACACAATTATTGTGCAGGTGAGGAGGTGCTGAGGGAACAAAAGGCACGGGGGCAGAGTTTTTATAAGGAAATGTTGAGTTTCTCCTCAGGGTCTGTGTGTTTTCCATGCTGCAGGGCCCTCCAGTGAGCTCCAAATGACACCTGGTGGAATTCCTGAGTCCAAAGGATAACAAAAGGTCTGTGTTGAGTCAGAGGAGCAGAACTAAAAACTCCCTGAGCGCTGCACCCACACACTCATTGCTAAACCAGCCCGGACAGTTACAAATTACGAAGCAGAAAAAGTTCGAATGCTCATTTCCAGATTTCTCCCGTCAAGAGGCAAACCACACATTCCTCCTCGGCAGATGCCAAATGTGAGGATTTAAAGGAAATATTCCTGGAGTTATCCGAGTGTGAGGAGCACTGGAGCGATTTTCTGAATCGTTCAGGTTGTTCTGTTCTAATCTGAGGAGATTTTCGTCTGTTTCAAGAGTAAATACCTGAACCTCTGGCCTAGCAGCAAACACAGAAGATTTCAGGCTGTGCAGTGGGAAGGGGGTGGGAATTGGGAATTGTCAGTGACAAGTGGCTTCTACTGGAAATCCCATCTTGGATTCAACAATAGGGTCGGTGTCTTGATCCTTGCAGTTAAGAAATGTGGATTTCCACATCGGCCCCATCTTGCACGAATTACTGCAGATCTGACAAATGTGAGTTACTGGGCTCCTCCTGGGAGGTTTTTCAAGCCAATTGTAACAACAGCTGATGGGAACCAGCTGCTCCAGCAGAATGAGGAACCAGATCCTTGGCATTTGATGAATTAATAAAGCCAGGCACAATACAAATGTCAGCAGCAGCCAGCAAGCCTCCAGGAGAACGGGGAGCAAAAGGAAAAGAGCAGGAATCCAGCTGCAGCAGCTGTTTGGCCAACAGGTAAGGGGGAATTGTTTCTTCATGGTGAAAGCTTGGAAAGCTTTTCCATGATTCCCAAAAAAAAAAAAAAAA
>VWYP01030641.1:9891-29740 GCA_013400435.1 Pycnonotus jocosus | reverse complement strand
GATTTCCTTCAAAATATGGAACAAAATTCAGGATTTCCTTCAAAGTTCCGGATAAAATTCTGGATAATAATTCATAATTTCCTTTAAAACGACGAATAAAATTCAAGATAAAATTCAAGATAAAATTCAGGATTTCCTTTAAAATATGGAATAAAATTCAGAATAAAAATTCAAGATAAATTTCAGAATTTCCTTTAGACTATGGAATAAAATTCAGGATAAAAATTCAGGAAAAAATTGAAGATAAAATTTGGGATTTCCTTGAAAATGCGGGATAAAATCCAGGAAAAATTCAGGATTTCCTTTAAAATGTGGGATAAAATTCAGGGTAAAATTCAAGATAAAATCCAGGATTTCCTTTAAAATATATAATAAAATTCAGGAAAAATTCAGGATAAAATCCAGGATTTCCTTGAAAATACAGAAAAAGAAATTGAATTAAATGAATGGAAATGATTGCAATTTCTCTTCTGGCAGCAAAGTTGGTGATTTGTGATCCTTTCATCCAGAAGTGGGAGGAGAAGGGCGGGTTTGGGGCGCTGAAGGAATACGCGGAGCACGCGGACGACCGCGACCTGCAGGGGAAAATCGGCACCGTGGAGAGATACCGGGACAGGATCCCAGAGCTGCTCACCAGGATCCGGGAATGCCATGAGAGCAGGGAGGAGATGGCAGGTGATTCCTGAAAAATCCTGGGGGAACGTTTGGGTTGGAATGGGGGGAAATTCAGGGGAAATTCAGGATTTCATTTAAAATTCAGGGGGAAAATCAGGGGAAAATTCAAGATAAAATTCAGGATTTCCTTTAAAATATGGGATAAAATTCAGGCTAAAATTCAGGAGGGGTTTTTAGGGATAAAAGAGGCGGAATGGGAGGTTTGAGTTGGTTTTTAGGGAGAAAAGAGGTGGAATGGGAGGGTTTGGGATTGGAATCCCTCAGCTCTGGAGCCAGGAATGTGCCCCTGGAGAAGGGAAGGATCCAGGGAGAGCTTCCAGAACATTCCAGGGCCTGAAGGGGCTCCAGGAGAGCTGCAGAGGGACTGGGGACAAGGCCTGGAGGGACAGGACACAGGGAATGGCTTCAGATGGGAAAAGGGGAGATTGGGGTGGGATCTGGGGAATTGGGAATTCCTGGCTGGGCTGGAATTGCCAGAGAATCCCTGGAATGTCCAAGGAAGGGCTGGAGCACCCTGGGATGGTGGAACCATGGAATTCCTGCCCATTTGGGGTTCCTGCTGGAATTTGGACGGAGCAAATTCCTCAAATCCTGAACATTCCTGTCCGGGTGCCAACCCCAGTCCAAAATCCCCTTCAGCCACCCACATTCCCCCATGGAATTTCACTCCCGATTTAAAACCTGGGAGAAGGAACGGCTGCAGAACACCACGAAACTTTAAAACAAATCCATTTTTGCTGCTGAGGCTGAACCTTTCTCCTGTTTTTTTCCTGGTTTTTTTTTTTCTCCCAGATTTCCTCATCGGCACCGTGCACCAAGCCAAGGGTTTGGAGTTCGACACCGTGTGGGTCTCGGATGATTTTGTGCAGGTCCCTTCTGGCACTGGGGATTTCCTCAGGAGGATGAGGCTGGATCTTGGTGAGGGAACAGCTCCGTGGAGAGCCCGAAAAAATGGGAAAAAAAACATGGGAAAGGGTTTGGAGAGTGGGAACAGAGGTGGGAAAGGGCTCCTGGAGGGGAATTGCCTCCCCAGGGGGTGGAACTGGAGGATTTTAAGATTCCAGTTCCAATCCAAAGCATTCCATGATTCCAGAAGTTGGATCCACCTCGCTCCAAACCCAATTCCAGCACTCAGAATTCCACCCCTGAATTCCAGGCAAATGAGCAAAGCTCTGGTGCTGATCGAGGATTTGTCCACAATGCAGATTTTCCCACTCAATTACAAAAAAACACCCAAACCGTGGAGGAGAAGGTGAAAAAAGAATTTAACCCCTGCCCTAAATCCTCCCTCGTGCTTTATATATTATTGTATTCCAAAACCTTAACCTGATCCTGTTCTCCCTGCAGAGACCCCTCTGATCCCATTTTTTATCCACTTTTTTCGACCCTGCCCATTCCTGCCCGTTCCTGCCCATTCCTGCACATTCCTGCACATTCCTGCAAATTCCTGCAGATTCCAGCTCCAGCAAAATCCTGCAAATTCCTGTGCATTCCTGCAGATTCCAGCAAAATCCTGCAGATGATTCCTGCAGATTCCAGCAGATTCCTGCTTTCCCAAAAAGCCCCAATCCCTGCTGTCCTTCCAGAGCTGCAATCCCGGAATGCTTTGACTTCAAAAAGGACTTTAAATCCCGTCCAATTCCATGGACAATTCCCACTCTCCCAGGGTGCTCCAAAACCTCATCCAGAGCCCTTTATCCATCCCCAAATCCCTGGATTTCCTCTGCTCCCTCCAGAGCCCTTTGTCCATCCCCAAATCCCTGGATTTTCCCTCCCAGGCAGGACCCCCGCGGATGAGTGGAACCTGCTCTACGTGGCCGTCACCAGAGCCAAGAGGTTCCTGCTGCTCTCCAAATCCCTGGAAAACCTTTTAAGCCTGGCTGGAGTGAGTGAAACCTTCCCAAAATTTGGGGTTTTTTCTCCCCAAAAAATCTCCCAAAAATTCCTAAAATCCATCCTGATGCTGGGATTGGTACCAGGATTGTTCCTCGTGCTGGAATCGTTTTTATTCCTGATTTTTGCTGCTCCAGCAGGGATTCCAGCAGGAGGACACGGGATTGCCGTGGGCTTTTTCCGTGGGTTTTGCATTTGGATGTTGTTTTCCATAGATCTTGGGGTTTTCTTTCTGTGGAAGTGTGGAGGGTCCCTTTTCCCTGCCTCCTTTCCTTTCCTTTTCCCTTTTATTCCCCCTTTTTCCCTTTTATTCCCCCTTTTTCCCTTTTTTCCCCCTTTTTCCCTTTTTTCCCCCTTTTCCCCCTTTTTCCTTCATCTCTTTGCCACCATCACCTTCCACTGCACCTTTTTCCTTCCCAAGAATCTGAATTTTCCTCCTCCCTCAAACCCCCCCGTATCCCAAATCCCTTCCCCAGGGATCAAACCCATCCTGTCCCCCCCTGCAGTTCCCCTTCTCTCCCTCTGAGGGGCGCTGTTCCCTTTTCCCCCTTTCCCAGGAGCGTTTCCTGCGGGTGGAGCTGCTGGGAGAGGCCGGGAGGGACCAGGACGGAGCTCCCAGCGTTTGTTGTGGGTCAGGATGTGAAAAATCCCTGGAATTCTGCTCCGGGCTGCGGGTCAGGAAACTGCCGGTGACTCATGTAGGTCACGGGTTTGGGGTTTGGGGTTTGGGATTATTTGGGGTTTGGGTTTGGGGTTTGGGATTGCAAAATCCCTGGAATTCTGCTCCAGGCTGCGGGTCAGGAAGCTCCCAGTGACTCATGTACGTCACTGCTTTGAGGTTTGGGATTTGGGGTTTGGGATTTGGGATTTAGGGTTTGGGATTTGGGAACCTTCCCAGCCATTCGAGTCCTGTTCCCAGCTGGGATCTCAGCTCCCCATCCATTCCCTCGTGCTCACAAAGCACAGGCTGAATTCCAAAGGTTATTCCAGGAGCAGATCTGCTCCATCCTGAACATCCCAAAGGAGACCTCAGACAGGTCCAAGTTTGGGGGTTGGTTGGGTCAGATCCCACTCTTGGAATCCCTAGAATATCCATGTGGGATTGGTGACAATCCCAACTTTTGGGGCCAGGTTTGGGGTTGATCCCACCTGGATCCTTGGAGCTCCATGTCCAGGACAAGGGACAGGACCAGAGGGAGCAGCCTCCGGCAGGGCCAGGGGAGCTTTGGGCTGGATTTGGGGGAAAATTCCTTCCTGGAAAGGGTTTCCAAGCATTGGAATGGGCTGGAATTCCCATTCCTGGAGGGATTTCTAAGCCCTGTGGATGTGGCACTTGGGGACAAGGAGTGGTTGGACTCGATATCCTTAAAGATCTTTTCCATGATTCTGTGTGGGGTTTCCTTGCTTTGGGCACATCATGGCTCCATTCCCTGGATTGTGGCAGAGCTGGGAGAAGCTGGGAAGCAGAGATTGTGTTCCTGAAATCTCCTCTTATCTCTGAATTCTCCTCTTTTCCCTGAATTCTCCTCTTTTCCTCCCACAGAGCGACGGCAGCCAGGATCCCGGGGGATTCCTTTGCCAGGCTTGCACCTGGCAGTTCTTCGGCCCCCTGACTCCTCTCACCTCCTTCCCAAAGATCCAGAAAGAGCCAGTCCAGCTCTAACAAAGCCCTGCAGCTTCCCAGAGCCATCCTGGAGGTGGGACAAATCCTCCTGGCACATCCCAGCTCCAAAATCAGGTGGATGTTGGAGCAGGATTTCAGCCCAGCTCCCAATTCCAGGCAGATGGAGCAGGATTTTAGCCCAGCTCCAAATTCCAGGTGGATGTTGGGGCAGGATTTCAGCCCAGCTCCCAATTCCAGATGGATGTTGGGGCAGGATTTCAGCCCAGCTCCAAAATCAGGTGGATGTTGGAGCAGGATCTTGCCATCTCCAGAGGAATTTCCAGGCTCCATGGGGACAATGTGATGTTTTTCCTCCAGCCCTGCCCCATCCTGCAGGAGCTGGGGATGGAATATCCACAGGAATCTGCACTTTAGGAATGGGATCAGACAGAACTGGGCTCATTTTGGAGCATTCCCTCTCTTCCCTCTATCACCAGTGTCCAAACTTCCCAAATATCCCAAATCCCATCCTGGATTTCCCATTCCTGGAAATCCCTCTGACCCACTGGAAAATGCTGGAAGGTATCCAAAGGAAGTTTATTTCTTGGGAATGGACTCTTCCTGTCCAGCCACGGGAGGAAATCCCAAATCTCTCCCAGTAAATTTATTTTCCATCCCTGCAGCCTGAGGGGTTTCCTCGGATTCTTTCCCTTCTCCCTGCAGCCAACCAGGAGGGAAGAAATGAGGCAGCAGCAGAAAAATCCCTTTGGTTTGGTTTCAGGGACAAACTGGAGAGGGATTTCCAATCCTACAATTAAATTTATAGCCCCAAAACAACCCCTTAACACACCCTTTGTGCCTCTATGAAATATCCTTTATTTCCTGGCCTCCCAGGAATGCTCAGAGGGATTCCAGAGGCTGTGCCATGGGAAACCAAAACTGGAAGTGCTTTTAGGAGCCTGCCCTTGCAGGCTTTTTCCATTCCTGGAGCTGCTTCCCTCCCTCTCCTTTCAAAAACCAACTCCAGGAATGCGTTCCCAGCAGGAATTCCACCAAACTCCAAGAGCAGCCAGGAAAAGCCATGGAATTGCAGCTGTTGGATCCCAAGGTTTTTGAGAGCTGCCAGCTCTGGAGGATGGGAATGATCCCTGCGTTTCTGCGCTGTTCAGTGGGAATGGCCTCGGTGCTGTGGGGATGGATCAGTCCCAATCCAGCCCCTTCCCACCACAGCCAGTTCAGGAATCCACTGCTCTGAAAATGGATTTATTTTCTATAGAAAAAAATACAAATTTATTTATACAGAAAAATAGAGAGCTGCCTTTTCTGGAGTGGAAGGAAACGAGTGGATAAAGGGAAATATTCCCTGAATTGTGTGATTGGGTCCTTGATGGTGCCTGCTCCAGCTTGGATTCCCCGTGAGACGCTGGGGATCCAGAGCTGGGATTGGAGCTGGAAGTGATTCCAGAGGATCCCTGAGCTGATCCCTGAGTGGGGATGGTCCCAACACCTTTGGCTCTGGCTCCGTGGCTGCAAGAGAGCAGGAGAGGGATGAGGATTTGGGGAAATGCTTGGATGGGTCCCTCTCCATCCAATTCCTGGGATTTGGGACAAAGCTGGAAAAGGAATGAGGATGTGGAGGACGTGCTTGATTGGGTCTCTCTCCATCCATCCTCTGGGATTTGGGACAATTTGGGGACAAAGGTGGGAAAGGAATGAGGATGTGAGGGGGATGCTTGGTTTGCTCTCTCTCCACTCATTTTCTGGGATTTGGGACAAAGCCAGGAAAGGGACAGGACATCCAAAGGGCTGGGACAGGTATCCAGCTAATCCAACTCCATCCATGCTCCTGGACAGGGAATGGGAATGACCTGGATCAGGGCAGCTCAGCTTCATCCCAACCCCTCTCCCAACATCCCAACCCTCTCCCTGCCCACCACCAGCACCCCCAAATCCCCCAAATCCTGCCAGTGCAGGACCCCCACCCACCTTTGGGCTCATCCGTGGCAATCATCCCTGTTCAGCCATCCCTGGCTGCTCCGTGTGCTCCGCCAGCCCTCAGGGAAGCTTCCAGAACCGCGTCCTCCGGCATCCCCGGGATGGTGGGTGCGCCCAGTGTCCCCAGGGGGGCTGCTCAGCCCGTGGGGACAGTGACAGGAGGTGCCACCTCCTCGTTCCCACCGGGATGAGCCCCCATGGGAATGGTCTCGGTCACGGTGTAGCCTCGCCTGGCGCGCCTGGGAGGGAACAGGAGCAGCGGTGACGCTCCAGGGCTCTGCACAGCAAGCACAGAAACCTTGGAAAACTCAGCCCTGGGCTTTGGGGTGAGTTCACTTACTGCCTCCTCCTCCAGCAGCACACAGCCCCAATTCCGGTGGCCAGCAGGAGCAGGAATCCTGTGGGATGGACACACGGAGTAAGGAGCAGCTCCCGAGCCATGGCTGAGGAATTCCACAAAAACTGCTCCACGAGGAGCCCGAATAGCTCCATGAGGAGCCCGAATAGCTCCACGAGGAGCCCGAACAGCTCCATGAGGAACCAAACAGCTCCATGAGGAACCAAAACAGCTCCAGGAGGAACCAAACCAGCTCCATGAGGAACCAAACCAGCTCCAGAAGGAACCAAAACAGCTCCAGAAGGAACCAAAAGCACTCCAGGCACCATCACAAGGTGCCGTCCCTGCCCCCAGAGGGAGGGAATTGGGAATTTTCCTCTCAGGAAGGAATTTGGGTGCTGAATCTTCCCCCACTCTCTGTGGCATTCCCATTGGCCATGGAATAACGTTCCCACAGCTCCCAGAAGGGATTTTAAGCTTAAAAAGAAAAGAAACCCCTGTTTCCCAAATAAATTGGTTTTTTCCCCGCTTACCAAAGGAAGAGGCCACGGACTGGATGGAAACTGGAAAAGAGCAGAGAAAAGGGAATTTTGAGTTGCAAAAGTAGGAAAGGGGAGGATGCTGGGAGAAGCCTCACTAAAAAGGAGGTTGGAGAGAAGGAAAAATTCCATTGGAAAAGCAAAAGAGCATGTGTGGATGAAAGAAGCCCCAGGGGAGGTTTGTATTCCCTCGGGAATTGTCCCAACCTGCAGCAAAATCCGTGGGAGGGACGGGCGGCGGGGTCGTCCCCTCTCCCAGTGAGGATGTGTCCGGTGTTGGGATCATCTCTGGTGGCCTGGATCCATCTGGGGACAGCCCATCAGGTGCTGCTGGCACAGGGGACTGTCTGGGAGGGGGAGAGGGGCTGGAATTTGGGCTGGCACCGGTGGTTCCTGCCGGGAGAACGGTGGGAAATCTTTAAAGTTTAAATTCCCAAATCGAAAAGCGGCACTGTTATTTCCGTGCCATCATCCAAGAGCTGCAGAAGGCTGGGATTTCACCCCATGGGGTGAATTTGATCCCACCACGGGAATGTTGTGGTTTCCACACCCTGGGAGCTCCAATCCATGGCCATGGAGCTCCAATCCCAATCCCAATCCATGGCCATGGAGCCCCAATCCCAATCCATGGCGATGGAGCTCCAATCCCAATCCATGGCCATGGAGCCCCAATCCCAATCCATGGCCATGGAGCCCCAATCCCAATCCATGGCCATGGAGCTCCAATCCCAATCCATGGCCATGGAGATCCAATCCCAATCCATGGCCATGGAGCCCCAATCCCAATCCATGGCAGCTCAAACCCAGTCCCAATCCATGGCAGCTCCAATCCCAATCCCAGTCCTGTTCCTCACCCCTCTGGGTTGTGCTCTCCGGGCCGGGGGTTTCCCAAGAAAGAGCTGGATCTCCTTTGGGAAAACACAACAGGGAGACACCATCAGCTGGGAAATGAACTCTCCAACTGGTTTGAAAAGTTAGAGAGTCCAAATTGTTTTATCCAACGTTATGGTCTGGAGGGAATTCCACAAATTCTGGATGTTCATTATCAAATTTTAACCATTTCTACATTTTAGCAAAAAGAAAAAATTAACGTTCATTGGTTTCAAGTTATTAATTCCCATTCTATTATTGATTAATAATTTGTCCCTTTTTAATTATCCTAATTAATCTGTATTTTCAGGCTTTTAATTGTGCTCTCCCAGATTGGGCACCTCTGCTTTATAAACCACAAAGTCTCTTTGTGGTTCGTAAATTCCACATTCCCGGTGTTCCACCCTCAACAACTAATTCCTCTCCCAGGTTTTACCTTCCTCCCCCAGCTCTGAAGGATGTGAGGCCCTAAACTTTTCTTTTCCCAACCCACAGACATCACCCACGATCTGTTAGGAATTCCAGGGATTCAATTCCTCTCTGTCATTTCTCCCTTATTCCCGATTCCTTTGGAAGAAACGCAGCTCGAGTGGCGCTCGTGTTTTGTCCCGTCCTCCCATTCCAGAGGTTTCCCGGTGAGGACTCACGGATGCACTGGAGCGTGGGCTGTGTCCAGCGGGGCTCGGAGCCGTTCCAGATGCACTGGATGAGGCTGGAGGTGCCGGCCTTGCGTTTGTAGCCGGGCTTGCAGGAGTAGCGCAGGCGGGAATTCAGCTCCGTGCGGTTCCCGGCCTCGATGTCAGCGTTGGCCACGGCCTTGGGGCGGCTGCAGCGCGCTGGGACGGGAACAAAAAAGATGGGATCACAACACAACCTCTGGCTGTGCTGGGGAATTCCTCATTCCTCATCCACGCAAGTGTCCAAGGTTGGACAAAGCTTGGAGCAGCCTGGGATAGTGGAAGGTGGCCATGGCAGGAGATGGAATGAGGAAATCCCTAAATTCCAACCCAAACCTTTCCATGATTGTAGAAAATCCTGCCTAGAGGTGGATACAGGGGTTTATCCATCCTGTGAAAACAAAGGGACCCTGTGCCTGACACGGAATGGAGAAAGGGAAAATATTCCTGGCATTTTTGGGATCAATTGGAGCAGCTCCTCCAGAGGTTGGAGAAAGGGCAAGCTCCACTTCTGGCGTGTGTGTGGTTACTTGGAGCAGCTCCTCCAGCCAGCACAGAATTTTTATGGAATTCCATCCCCTTGAAGTGTCCTAGGCCAGCAGCCCCGGCTGCGTCTGCCTCCAGCTGCTGAATTCTGGCTGCACTCACCACCCCTGTCCTTCTCCACTCATTTCACAGCCAGACATGAAAAATTCCAGGTGCTGCTGAGTCCTCCAGCCACTTCCCAGGGATTTTTCCACTCTGGAAGGTGGCAGCTGAAATCCAGGAATCCCAGGCAGTGGGCAATGATGGATTTGTGGCTTTGCTTTTCCTCAAACGAGCTCCTGCTTCCCTTTCGGCCTCAGTTTGAGCTCAGTTCCCTACCAGGGTGGTGACATTTCCAATCTTTTCTGCTGCAAGGGGCAAAATTTCCAAAACTGTGCCAGGCTCTGGATCCCTGGGGTGGTGTGGGAATGGTTTATCCATGATCCTGGCTGCTGGAAGCTCCCGTATCCCAGTGGGAGAGATGGAGAGATGGACAGTGGGAATAACACAAAATACAGCTGGGATGGAGCGAGGGATGGCCGGGATGGGATGGATGGCCAGGATGGAGTGATGGATATCTGGGATGGGATGGATGGCCAGGATGGAGTGATGGATATCTGGGATGGGATGGATGACCAGGATGGAGTGATGGATATCTGGGATGGGATGGATGACCAGGATGGAGTGATGGATATCTGGGATGGGATGGATGGCCAGGATGGAGTGATGGATATCTGGGATGGAAGAACAGTGGGAATGGGAATGCCATGAGAGTGAGGACAGGAGCACACAGGGACAGGAATGTGCTGGTGACAGGGACAGCAGGGCAGGAGTGTGATGGCAGCAGGGATAGGGGCAGGATGGGGAATTGGAAACAGTGGGAATGGCAGCAGGATGGGAATAGAACCAGTGGGGATGGGAACTCTGGGAATGGGAGCAGGATGGGAATAGAAAAAATGGGGATGGCAGCAGGATGGGGAATTAGAGTGGGAACGGCAGCAGGATGGGGATAGAACCAGTGGGGATGGGAACTCTGGGAATGGGAGCAGGATGGGAAGGGGACAGCGGCACAGCAGCAGTGGGGACAGGAGCACAACGTGCTCCAGCAGCACCCGAAACATCCAGAGCTAAAAATCGTCCTCAAAAAGCCCTGCCCCAGTTTTTGGTGCATCCCCAGAACATCCCAGGGGGAATCTGCTGTGTTTCAGTGCCCGGGTGGATCCGGGTGTGATCCTGGCCGCTGTGGCCTCAGGACAGGAGGGACATGGGGACCACACACGTGCTGAGCACAGCTGCTCCTGCTCTCCTCTCAAGAAGTGGGTGAAATTCCTGGAATCAGCAGCTCTGGGAGCCGGGATTCGGGGAAACGCCCACCCGGGGCTGTTTCGCAACAGCCTCCAACTCAGCAGCCCCGAAACTGCCTTTGGTGAATGAAAACCCTCCCGGTGCCAATTCCAGCCCTTCCGCAGGCAGCACAGCAGCAAATCCAGCTGCAAACACTGAAAATGTCCAGGAAAAGCAGGGACCTGTGAGCTCTGGTTATGCCTGCCAGCTTCGAACTCTGCTCTCCTCATCCCAATCCCTCCAAAGAAGTTTTGGGGGTTTTTTCCACTTGGTTGGAATCTCCTCTTCCAAAAAATGCCCGAGTTGTTCAAACAAGATCCCAGGATCATCATCCATGGAAATGCAAAATCCGTGGATTCCAGCTGGTTTGATGAGACAAAACCCATCCCAAAAAAAAGGGAGGAAAGGGGAGGAATCAGCCAGAGAGGCACGATTGAGGCTTTTATCCCATTGGGAATTTCCCATGGATGGATCATCCCAGGTGCTCAGAGACTCCTCCCATCCTTGGCCAACCTCCCACAGGAGCCGACCATCCCAGGAAAACACCTCCAGCTGCCTGATCTCCACCTGCATTCCCTGGGATTGAATATCCAGGTTGAAACGTGCCCAATATCCACGGATTTTGCATTTCCATGGATTTTTTCCTTTGTTTTTTCTTGCTTTCTCCACCAGCGATGCCAGTTTTGGAGGATGAGCTCATTCTGGCACGTTGGGAGGCAGAACACGGAGCACGGCCAGGATGATCCCAGGCATGGAGATGCTGCCGTGTGAGGTCATCTCATGTCACAACCACAGCTGGACACTGGAGAATCCAAAAAAAGTTATACAAAAACTTGGCTGCTCTCCTTAAAAAAATTATCAGGAGAAGGCCCAGACAGGTGGGTTTCTCCTGCTCCAAATTTAAAAGCTGTGAGGCAAAATAAAGTGGAGAAAAGAGGAATTTCACAAATCTGGATGCAAGAAAAATCCAGGAGAAAAGCCAAAATCCCAGAAATAAATAAAACTTCCATATTTTAACTCAAAAATATTTCCAAGTGACCAGGTGTTCCAGGGATGGAAAGCAGAAGAGGATGGAACACCTGGTGGGATGCAGCAGCACATCTCAAATGAAGTGAACTAAAAGAACTAATTATTATTCATTTTCTCGAACACCCCCTAAACTCACGGGTTTTGCCCCAAACAACAATCCTGGAGGTCTGGGATGGGTGGTCAGTGGAATGACTTCAGGGAGGGCTATTTTTAGCTCATTCCTGAGGCTCAGGCTCATGTGTTCCCAGCACATGGTGTTCTCCTGGCTTATTTTTGTCACCCGAGACATTTAATATGCCTCGCCATTCCCGTTATCCCTTTATAAACAGGGATGAATTCATTTTCCAGGAGCACACAGGAGCTTGGAGAAGAGCAGGCACCGAAGCTGTCCCAAAGCTCTGCCTTCCCTTCCAGCTTTATTTCGCAGAATCCTTCGTAGTTCTCACATTTTCAGGGAATTAAATATTTCCTAACAGCCTTGCTGCTTCCAGCAGCTCCCCAGGGGATGAACCAAGGTGTGATTCCAATGTCTGAGCTGTGAGGAGATTTTTCCCAGAGCTCCAAGAGCAACAGAGCTGGGCAAGGGTTGAGAGAAGCAGGAAAAGCTGAGGGAGCTGGGAATGGGCTCAGCCTGGAGAAAAGGGGGATCAGGGGGGACCTTGTGGCTCTGCACAACTCCCTGCCAGGAGGGGACAGCCAGGGAGGGATTTGGGATCTAATCCCAGGGAACAGGGACAGGAGGGGAGGGAACGGCCTCAGGCTGGCCCAGGGAAGCCTCAGGGTGGATTTTTGGGAAAATTTCTCCATGGAAAGGGCTGTAAAGCATTGGAATGAGAGGTGGAGTCCCCATCCCTGGAGGGATTTCAAAGCCCCGTGGATGTGGCACTTGGGGACGTGGTCAGTGGTGGCCTGGGCAGTGCTGGGTTAATTGTTAGGCTCAGTGACCTTGAAGGTTTTTTTCAGCTGTCACAATCTGGTGATTCCGGAAAGACTTTGGACTTTTGCAGAGGCAAGACAATGATGAGACATTGCAGGCTCAGCAGCCATGGACAACTCCCATTGCCGTGGGAACCCCACAGAGAGCACCCAGGGGTGAAATCCCACAGTGATGCAGCTCCCATGGCCCCATCACACAGATCCCAAAATCCCCCCAGCCTCCCTGGACACTGTAGGAGTGCCAGGAGTGAGGTGGGCACCCAGGGAACACAGGGCTGCAGCCTGGGCACTCCTGAGGCACCCAGGGAGAGGTCTGGGAACACAGGGAAGCAGAGTGGGCACCCCAGGGAGCAGCAAGGACACCCTGAGTGGGAGCTTGAGTACCCCAGGGAGAGGTTTGGGAATCCAGAGAACAGAGTGGGCACCCCAGGGATGGCATGGACACCCCAAGGATGGCATGGACACCCCGGGGAGCAGTCTGGGCACCTCGAGTGGGGGCTTGGGTACCCCAGGGAGTAGCATGGGCATGCCAGGGGGCAGAGCAAGCATTCAAGGAAGCAGAGAGCATCTTAGGGACCGGAGCAAACACCTTAGGGATGGCATGGGCACCCCAGGGACAGTGTGGGCACCCCAAGGATAGCGTGGGCAGCACCCGAGGGACAGTGTGGGCACCTCAGGGATAGCGTGGGCACCCCAGGGACAGTGTGGACACCCCAGGGACAGTGTGGGCACCCCAAGTGGGATCTCAGGTACTCCAGGGAGCAGCGTGAGTCCTCCAGGAAGCAGAGCGGGCTCCGCAGGAAGCAGAGCAGGCATCCCAGGGAGCGGTGCGGGCAGCTCGGGGATTAGCGCGGGCATTCCGGAAAGAGGAGCGAGCACCTCCGGGACAGGAGCCAATACCTCAGGGATGAAATGGGCACCGCAGGGATAGCGTGGGCACCTCTGGGAGCCTGGAGAGCCCAGGGAGTGGCGTGATTCCCTCCGGAAGTCGAGCGGGCTCACCTGGGAGCGGAGCTGGCTCGGCAGGGAGCACAGCGGGTGTAGCACCGGCACCCCGGGAAACCGGAGCGAGCACCTTCGGCACGGAGTGGGCACCCCAGGGAGAGTATGGGCACCCCAGGGAGAGTGTGGGCACCCCGAGAGGGAGCTCGGGCACCTCTGGGAGCGGCGGGGGTAAGCCAGGAAGCGGAGCGGGGATCCCGGGAAACACCGCGGGCATCCCGGGAAGCGGAGCGAGCACCTTCGGGACGGAGTGAGCACCCCGGGGAGGGTGCAGAGATCCCGGGGAGGGTGTGGGCGCTCCGGGGAGAGTGCAGAGATCCCGGGAAAGGTGTGGGCGCCCCGGGAAGGGCTCGTAGGAGCCGGGGAGCCCGGGGCAGCCGCTCTTACCGGTGTCGGCGGCGGCGCGGAGCAGCAGCAGAGCGGCGGCAGCGCAGAGCAGCGGCAGCAGCGGCCGGGCCATGGGAGCGGCTCGGGGGCAGCTCCGGGCTCCCGCGGGGTCTCCAGCCGGAGCTCCGTGGCGCTTCCCAGCTGTTGTCGCTGTCCCGGTGTGGCCCGAGCGGTTTCGCTTTCGCTTTCGAGCCGGGGCCACCGGGAGGGACGCGCCGCCCTGCCGGGATGGGGAGCCAGGGGCAGGGCCGGGGGGTTCGGTACCCCGGGGGAATTCGGAATGCAATACCTGGAAAGGGGTGAAAGACAGCGGGGTGAGGGGGATTCGTTCTCCAGGAAACTGATGAGATGGCCGGGGGATGCGGAGATCCCCGGGAGGATGAGATACCTGGGGCATGGAATACCGGGAGAGGTGGGGGTGCAGTACCGGGAGGGATTCAATCGCTGAAGGGATGGAATAGCCTGAGGGAGCGCGGAGGGTGCAGAATTTGGTGCTTAAAGAGGGGAGATGCAGTCACCAGGGAGGGGATGCAATATCCACGGCACGTGAGATCCCCTGAGAGGGAAAGGATGAAATATTTGAGTTCGTGACCCAGGGGGTGCAGGATCAGGGGTGGGGGAGAGGGAATGGGATACCCCTGGAGAAAGCAGGGGGGACGCGATATCCGTGGGGGGCACTGCAACAGCCAGGAGGGTCGTGGTACCCTTGGGATATCTTGGGAAGGGGTGGAATATCTTGGGAAGGGATGCAATCCTGGCAGGAGACGAGGCAGCACTCCCTGGGAATCGCGGTGTCCTGAGGGGATGCAGCTCCTCCCTCCTATTCCTGATCATGGATCTGGGGGGATGCAGGAATGCCAGAGCTGGAGCTGGAACATGCTGCTCCCCACACGAACCTCACAACAAGCTGTGATCCAGCCCTGGAAGAGCTGCAGAGTTCCTGGGATCAGGCATTCCCAGGACTCAGATCCCACAGATTCTGCTCACCACAAATCCTCCCCAGCTGAGCTCCTTGCTCGGGGCCTCTTTGTTTATTCTCATGCGGTTTTGTTTTGCCAGGGAGCATCAGCAAACAGCCCCACACACCGAGGAAAGGGAAAGGAAAGCTTTACTTGGATAACATTTCACGGCCAATCACCAAATCTTCGTGACAGGTGAATACATTCTCCCTTCTGCCATCAAGGAAAGAGAATTAAACTCAATTAACTCTCACTGTTAATGATAAACCACTGGACCCTGCCAGATGACGTGAGCCTGCAGAGCCAGGAGGCGATGCCTGAGCGTGGTGCTTAGAAACATTCCAGATGAAAACGGTGCGAGAATTCCACTCCAGCTGAGGCTATCCCAGATTCCCAGGGCTGCCTGGTGATGATTGTGGCTGTACTCTGGACGGGCTGAGATCCCACATGGTGAGAGTTAGGGGAAAACAATCAGCAGGGCAGGGTTCACTGCAGTTTATGCAAAGGCTGAGCGTGATAATCTTGGGATTTGGTAAAGAAAATTCTGTCTGGGAAGACTTTGTCCCTCTTGTGAAGGATTCTGTCAAAAGATGTGAAAAATCCTAAATTGTGTCCTAAATTTCCAGGTGAGGATTTGGGTGCTCCTGATGCAAATGAGCTCTGCAGCTGCCAATCTCCCAGAAGATAAGGACAGCTGGGTGAGAGTTTATCCTGCTCTGGGTGGAGGATTGTGATCCTTGGCAAGGGCACATTTTCAGTTCCATTTTCATGAAAATCCTTGAGCCTTTCCATGGAAAATCAGAGCTCGGGAATGCCTGGCTGTTGAGGAATACACTTGGTGTAAATGGCTGGTCAAGCTCTGGGTGGTGACAAGAGGATGTGAGTTGGGGACAAGAGGACCTGAGCTGGCACTGACCGCTGACACTCAGAGCCATGGCAGGAATCCAGAATTTTCCATGCTTGGACTGTGAGGGTGTGAAAATCCAGGGTGTGCTCTGCCTCCTGAGAGGCACCAGCTGGAGCTGTTATTTTATTTTTTAAATATTGCACTGAGATTAAATTATTTTAGGGGTTGAGACATCCATGGGAAACCTGGAGGGAGGAAACCTGATCTGACCCTGGGAAAGAGTTTCATTCCCAGCTTAGAGATTGTGACTTGGGGTGGTCAGACAGGGAATTTTCCCCAAAAGGCTGATTTGTAGGATCATCCCACCAAGCCTTGCCTGGTCCCTGTCTCAGGGAGCCCTTTGTGCACTCCCTGAGGTGCAGCATCAAAGGATCCTTCCCACCCAGCAGCAGGACAAAGCATCCCTCCCTTGGGGCCGGGACAAAACCAAGGGCTGGACACAGCAGCTGGATTTCCAAAGGAATTTTACCACCCCACATCCAAGTCCATGCTTTAGGGTTGTCTGTTTTCAAGTGCTGTGAACATCTGAGAAGCAATTTTTGGGCTGGGTTATGACCACTGTCATCACTGCCACCATCAATGGTATTGGTAAAAACAGGATTTAATAGCAATGTCATAGAATTATGGAAAGGTTTGGGTGAGAAGGGATCTTAAAAGGATCTTTTTTCCATCTCTCTGCCATGGCAGGGACATCTCCCACCATCCCAGGCTGCTCCAAGCTCCAATGTCCAGCCTGGCCTTGCCCACTGCCAGGGATCCAGGGGCAGCCACAGCTGCTCTGGCAATTCCAGCCCAGGCAGGAATTCCTTCCCAATCTCCCACCCCAATCTCCCCTTTTCCCATCTGAAGCCATTCCCTGTGTCCTGTTCCCAATGTTCCCCTGGAGAAGGGAAGGATCCAGGGAGAGCTTCCAGAACATTCCAAGGCCTCAAGGGGCTCCAGGAGAGCTGCAGAGGGACTGGGGACAAGGCCTGGAGGGACAGGACACAGGGAATGGCTTCAGATGGGAAAAGGGGAGATTGGGGTGGGATCTGGGGAATTGGGAATTCCTGGCTGGGCTGGAATTGCCAGAGCAGCTGTGGCTGCCCCTGGATCCCTGGAATTCCAAGGCCAGGCTGGACATTGGGGCTTGGAGCAGCCTGGGACAGTGGGAGGTGTCCCTATCCATGGCAGGGGTGGCACTAGCTGGTCTTTAAGGTCCTTTCCAATCATTCCATGATTTCCTCTAAGTCATCAGGAAGTTTCCACCCTGGGCACAACCCAAGCTGAGAATTACTGAAGGGGTGTTTACCAGTGGTACTTTTCCACTTGGGCTCATTCCACGCAGTGACATTCCAAGGCCTTCAGGGAATGAGGGATTATCCCTTGTTCCTCACCTTCCTCAGGCAGCTGGGCCTCTTGCTATGGACAATTTCTCCCACCTTTTCCATGCACAAGTTCCTGCTGTGGTCAAGGGACACTTCACCATCCAGGTGGGAATTCCTGAGCAGCTCCAAGGAAGGGGAAGCCAGGGGGATGCACCACCACAAGTGGAAAGGGTTGAGGAGTTCTCCTTGGAGGTACCTCATGGAAGGGTTCTGTTGTTGGCTGTGACTCTTGAATTGGAGATTTTTGGGTAAAAAAATCCCTGGATTTTAATTTAGGACTAGAGATGTCCAAAGGGAAACAAATTCCTTCTTTCAAGGCACCGGAGATGAGGTTCAAAAATATTCCTTTTGCATTCATTTTCCAGCAAATAGAAACCAAAAGTGCCTCAAGGAGCAGAATGGTCCAAACTCCAGTAATTAGTCAGCTTTTGTTTTCCTTGGAGGATTTAACCAGGAATTACCTAATGCCTTATCAGCTCTCACAGGTTCCTGCAGCGAGTACATAAAAGCTGCTGAGGATGTGAGCTGATCCTCCCAGGAGTATTTGGGACTGTGGTTCACCCCTGCTAATTCCATGTGCTGAGGGAAAACGGTTCCAAGAAATGATTTGGAAAGCTCAGGTTGGCGGCCTGAGATGATTTCCCATTCAGTGCATGACTTTCATTTTAATTACCTGCTGTTAATCCAGCGAGAAGCAGTTGCTGGGCCTGGATTCTGGCCCAAAGCAGCTCTCTGCTCGTTGTGCTTGGAGACACCTGGAAAAAAATCCAAATGTTGCCCTGGGAACTAAGAGGGGTGGAGAAAGGAAAAAAATTCCAGTGGGAATTGTGAAAAATTTGAGTCTCTGTAATGAGAGAAGGAGAAGGAGAAAAGGAAGGAGGAAGAGGAGAAGGAGAAGGAAGAAGGAGAAGGAGAAAAAGGAGGAGGAGGAGAAAAGGGAGAAGGAGAAGGAAGAAGGAGGAGGAAAAAAGGAGGAGGAGAAGGAGGAGAGGGAGAAGGAGGAGACCCAGTGCTAAGCATTGCAGTCAAGATAATTCTCTCATAAAAGCTAAAATACACCACATGTAAATTTGCTGCAGTTTGACAACTGAAAATGTCCTATTTTGGCTGGAATTTGGCAGAATTGGTAAAAACCAGATGTCTTTGCTGCCCAGCAGATCACCTTGCCTGTGGGGAGGAGCCGCAGCTGCATTTAGAGCCTCAGGCTAGAGAGATTCTGACCTTTGCAGAGCTTTCCAAGGACAGTCTGTGCCTGCTGGAAGAGTGACCTTAGCGCTGAGGAGCCCAGCAGGAGCCCGAGGAGCAGCGGGGTGGGCTGTGCTCGGCTCAGGGGATCTCCAGAGGAAATCTCTGTGGAGCTTCAGCTCCTTTGCCGTGCCAGGGGAAAGCACCCGCGAAACCGCCCGGGGGTTTTTGGCCGCGGGGTTGTTTTAGGTCTCGGCTTCTGAGCTGGGGATTTTCAGTTCCGGGATGTGAGGCTGTTTTTAAAAATCAGCCTTTTCCCCAAAGAGAGCCAGCAGGTTTTGGTCACAAGCACTGATTTGATCCAGTTAAATTATTAATTAAATGCTGTTCTAGGAGGGAAGAGCAGCACTGACAAAACATGAGGTTGTGGAAATTCCAGCTGGAGGCTTGGACACATCCCCTTTTCCCTGCAAACAACATTCCCAGAGGGTTTCTCCTGGAACAAAATGAATTCAGCCCTTTTTTTTGTTCCCTGAGGGTGAGAAGGAACGGGGGAAGATTTGTGTGGATCTTTCCACCCTGACTTTCTAGGAATAAATAAATATCCACCACGTGGGGTTTGTTTCCTTTTTCCCCTTTTATAATAAATTCCAGCCAGGTGGGGAAATCCCTTCCCTTTTTTAAAAGTTTATCTTTCAAGTTAAAAATTGTCAAATTCCACTTGGCTCTTGCTATCAACAGCTGTGAATTAGGATAGGCTGGGAATTTGGAATGTAAGCCTGTGCTAAATCACTGGAACAACTTGTAAAAACCCCCAAATATTCCCCTTAGAATTATTATTGTGATGATCTTACTGACCTTTACAAGCACTTGAAGGGAACAACGTGTTCAAGAGGAATAAAATCTGCAGGGAAAACTCGTTTGGGAGCAGGCTGGGGTTTGTTTTGGAGCTGTTCCTCTCCCTGCAGGTGGCTGAGGGGACAAAACCTCAAATTTTCGGTGGAAAAGCAGAGCTGGGAGCAGTGGCAGCACCAGCTTTTCCCTCTGGAATTGGGTGGAAGGTTGGGAACAATCCTGTTGGGATGGGTGATTTCCCTCTTCGTCCTGGGACGATAAATCCTGGGAATGAACATCCTGGTTAAAAAAAAAAAAAAAAAAAAAAAGTTACCCCCAGGGTTTATTAAAAGGATGTAATGTAATATTATATAATAGAGTGCAATATATAATACATGTAACATGTAACATATGAGATATTTAATATATAACTATATGCATTAAAATAATCTATTATATACTATACAGTCTATTAAATGCATAATATCATTTAATATAATATAAATATATATATTAATATATAAATATATAAAATATATAAAATATATATGATATATATAAAAATATATAAAAATATANATACATATAAATTATAAATTATGATATATAATATATTATATGTTATACATATTATGTATACCATTTTATTTTAGGAAATAAACCCATCCTGTACCCCCTTATTTCAGAAACCCATTTTTGGTTGGTGTTTAGGGAAATAAAACAAAACCCTTTCCTTACAACCCTCTGCTCCAAGCAAAAAACCCTGGAATTTTTACCCACAGAAG
>VWYP01030640.1:1859-19795 GCA_013400435.1 Pycnonotus jocosus | reverse complement strand
TGAAAAACACAATAAAGGCGCCGCGGTGGAGGAGGCAGAGCCGCGGCCGCTCCGCCGCCCGCCCGCCGGTCCCGCGCTCACTGCTTTGTCCCCCCGCCGCCTGCTCCTATTTATAGCCTCGCGCCCGCCAATCACCGTCAGCAGCCGCGCAGGCCACGCCCCCTCCCCGCGCGGCGCCGGGGCAGTGCGCCCCCTAGGGGAGCCGGGAGAGCGGGGTGGGGGGGCCCCGGAGCCCTCAGAGCGATGGGGGCGATAAAGGAGGGGATTGTGGCGTTTATTGATAGATTTCATCTGTAAATGTCAGCGGTGGGAAAGGAAACTGCGAGATCTGGGGCTGTGCGACATCTAGAAGTGGTCCGGGGTCCCTCAGGGGGTGCCTCGGGCTGGGATGGGGGATGCTGAGGAGTAGCTGAGAGAGCAGAGGGCTGAGGGGAATGAGGAGGGAGAGATGAGAGACAGATAAGGAGAAAGGGCTGAAAAAGGATGAGAGCTGAGGAAGGATGAGGAGAGATGGGAAGTGATAAAGAGAGATGAAAAGGGATGAGGAGAGACCAGAAGGGATGGTGCTTGTGATGCTGGGCATAGGAGCTTTCCCCCCAAAACATGGTCACAAGGAGTGTGTGGGGATATCACAAAAACACAGAATCATGGAATACTCTGAGTGGGAAGGTACCACAAGGATCATCAATCCAGCTCCTGTCCCTGCACAGACACCCCAAAATCCCAGCCTGGGCATCCCTGGCAGCGCTGTCCAAACACTCCTGGAGCTCTTGGGAATTCCCTGGGGAGCCTGGGCAGTGCCCAGCACCCTCAGGGGGAAGAACCTTTCCCTGATAAACATGCCCGGACACAGCTCCAGCCATTCCCTCAGTGCTGTCCCTGTCACTGACAGCAGACATCAGTGCCTCCCCCTCACCAACATCCTCCTGTTTTTCTTCCTTTAGACACAACCCCAAGCAAAGCTGGCTGAGGTTCAGCTGGGGATTGAGCATCCCTCCTGAAAGGAGAGCCCTGAACAAGGGATGGTTTGTGAGCCGCTCGCAGCACTTATCTCCCTCAAGAGCTCCTCTCTTTTCCCCAATGGCTCCGTATGGAATCGCTGGAAAAGGGGCTGGAGCAGAGCCTGCCTCCCCTTCTCCCTCCAATCTCATTTTCTGGCTCTGCCTGGAGCAGCCGGACACAGGGGTGGCCTCCCTGAAGGTGTGGCCTTGGCCTTATCTCTTGAGTCACCCGGGTCATGAACCCACCCCGTGTCAGTTCTGGGCTGAAACGTGGGCGATTCATCAAGTTTTCAAACAACATCCTGGAAAAAAATAAGATATTGGCTCATGTCTGTCTGTTTGACATGCTGCCCTGACTCACACGAGAGAATCCCAAATATGACGTTTCAAAATTCAGTGCTGATATTTCTGGGGTTTGTTCCGACGTGTCACATCTTTCGCCGGTCGAATTACTCATTTCCAAACAATTGGTTTCTGTTTGGAAACAATGTGCAAAACACTAAAAATTGCTGCGTGTGCCTTATTTGTGAGGGCCTGGAGCAGACAGATTTCCATCTCTTTTTTATGTTTTTAAATTAAAAGCTGCTCCTTTGCAGTCTCCATCCATCCCTGCTGTCCACCAGCTCTGTAGAAAACCGATGGAATGGGAGGAATAAGCGGTGAAGAAAATTAATGCTCACAGGAAGCTTTCTCCCTTTTGTTCAACATTGGAACAGGAGATAAATCTGGAAAAATAAAGTTGTGTAAATGCTCTCAGGTGTTCTCCAAAGAGCAGAAAATCCTGATTTTTCTGCCCTTCTCTCTGCTCCACACTGGAACACAAGGCAGCCTCCTGGGCAGAGGAAGGTGGGATCGAGCTCTGGAATTTCAGCTCCAGTTCTTTGGGAGTCTAATGCACCAGCCAAGGAATATCTTGGATCTAAGGAGAGAAGAAGATGGAATTGAAAGAGCTCCTTGTTCATCCTGAGTGGGAGCTGGGTGTGAACATCTGCACAGATGGACACAAGATGGACCAAAGGCAATGCTGCCCCTTCCTTGGTGCTTGGGCTTCCTCAGAGGAGGAATTGGTCTCCTCCAAGGTCCTGGAGGAGACATCTCCCTCACACAGCTCCCATGGAAAATCCTCCTGCATCCAGCTATGCTTGGAATGTGGAAACTTTAACGCACAAGGAGCCCTTACTCATGGTGAGCAGAGAGCTTCCATCAGCAGCTCCTGGTGATATCATCCTTGTCTGATACATTTGCTGCCAACACCACCCAGCCCTTCCCCGGGGATTTCAGGGGCTTTGGGCACCGGGGACAAGCCTTGGAAGCCGCCAGCTTGTTGGAATTCCTTGGGGAAGCTGCTCCAGATCTGTTAATCCCCATAAACCCATTATTCATGTCAAACCCTTAAGTTTAATGCCTTTTCCCATGTCTCGATGACTACGGGGATAATGCAGTGGGGGTTGATGTTCCCACCATGATTTTTCACACACAGTCTGGATTTTTGATTTGTAGGGCTGAGTTTTGTGCTTTGCTTTGTTCAAATTCCCCATTTTTCTCCAGATCTGATCGGAGCCTTTCACAGATTCTCCTCTTTCCATCCCAGAAATCATGATGTGTATATTAATAACACACACACAATTTGGGATTGGCGTGGTAATGACTCCTGATCCCATCTAAGATTTCATGGGAATATCAAAATACATTTTCCTCCCCTCACAAATAATCTGCCTGAGCACTTTCTGTGACTGTAATAAACCAGCTGAGAACAAGTGCTTTTAGTTTCAGAATAACTGCTCGATGATTCAAATCTAAAATTGCTCTCCAGCTCTCTCTCCCTGCAATGCCAACCACTAAAGCATCCGTGGAAAATGTTGAATAATATACATAAAACATGGATTTTACACATCCCAGCCCTCTGGTGTGCAGCTAAACGCACATTAAAAGAACATTATCAAGGTTTAAGGTCAGGCATTGGCGGATTAGGAAATGCGCGTTTCCCGCGTGGTGGAAGCGATCCCTCGGGAATATGTGAGGGTGGGCATTAATTCCATGATCACGTCTGATTTTTTTTCTTGTTGTTGTTCCAGAACTCAGGAGTGATTTTGTCACCTTAACGAGCAGCCATTGAGGGACACCTGCGCCTCTTTGGGGCCAGGAATACCAGCCTCGTTTAGGGCTGCTGTTCCCCTCAACTTGGACCCATTGTTATCTCTTCCGTGGGGTTTATCAATGCCCTGCTCGACTTCTTAACAGGTGAAAAGAGATTATTTCTCTTCCTTCTGAGATGCCACGAGCTGAGCCGGCCTGTTTGACAGCACAGAAGCAGCCAGGTCACGAGTACTCTCTAATTCCCGCTGAGGGATGGTTCCCAATCCTTAACGTTCTGCAGATGTTGGAAAAGGATCTCCCACTACTTTCCCCGTTAGGATTTCGGATCACAAACCGCACTGCCTGCCCGGGGAATTCTCCCTTCGGGGAAAATCAGCTTCAAGGAGCTCGACTGCCCTCGGACCCTGCCAAGGGACAGAGCTTTGGCTGCCAAACCCAGACCCCAAAGCCCTCCTGTTCCAAGGAGGGTTGAAAATTGGTGGTGGCAGGGTGAGAACGAGCCTCTCCCGTTTCGTGATGTCGGCGGAATACTCTGCAGGAGCAACGGCATGAAAATCAATGCTAATTAGCTGTGAACTGAAAACAAAATGAAGCTTGACACTCTTATAATCTCTATTTTGGCATTTAGAAATCCGGCTGTGACTCCAGCGCTGGGAGAGAGCTGCATAAATCCATAAAATCAGCGCGAGACACCAGCGAGTCTCCCTCACCTGACTGACAGGTCCTTGGGTGATGAGGCTTGGATGAGAACGAGAGCTCAGCTATTCCAAGTTTCAGGAGCTGAGGGCAAAGCTTTACCGAAGCCAAAATGTTTTTAAAAGCCCTTAATGAAGGCAGGATATTAAAACAGAGGCCGAGGTGGTTTGAAATCCTGGCTGTGGTGTCGTTACTCACAGGCAGGATGGAATCCCATCTCTGCTGCCAGCCCTGGGATCTGTCCTGCAGGGCCTGCAGCTCCTGGGCCGTATCCAGAGGCTGTCCCAAGGCATTTATCCACATAAGGATGGCAGGTGGGAGATTCTCTCCCCTTTACAGAGGGATAATATGATAAAATGATTTTTCTGAGAGTCCACGGCAGCACCAGAGATGTGAGGACATGTTTGGGGTGATCACTCCCTTCCCATCACACCACCCAGCCAAGGAGGCTCTGTAAAAGCCACAAAAATTATGTGGATTATTCAGATAGATCTGAATTCTGCCTCTGGAAAAGCTTCATGTTTTGGGAATAGAAAACATCTTTTAGAAGCCAGAGAAATGCTCTGGGGCCACTTAGAGAATTCCAGAATGGTTTGGGTTGGAAAGAACCTTAAAGCTCATCCCATGGGTAGGGACACCTTCCACTATCCCAGGCTGCTCCAAGCCCTGTCCAACCTGGCCTGGGACATTCCAGGGATGGGACAAGAGAATTCTTGTGAGAGGTCAAGTTCAGACCTTGTGGCTGTTTGACCTTATCCCACCAGCTGGAGAATCACCTCAGACCAAACTTCCCCTGCAGCAGAATTACTCCTTTTGGATAAATGCATCCAAAGCAGGAAAACTCCCTGATAAACTCAGCACAACGATCTGGTGCAGATCCAGCTCTGCTGTTCCATATTTATGATTCCTTGGAGCTCGCAGGAAGAACAAATTGCACGTGGGGGGTGCTCTGCCATCCATGAAATCACAGGAGCTCAAGGACATTCCCTGCCTTGGGATGGCGGGGCAGGAACAGCCTCCAGCGAGCAGGAACGCCAAAACTCCGCGTTCCCAGCCCACAGCTGGAACTCCGGGGTTCTGTCTAAATTCCTGCTGTTGTTGTGCATTCCTGGCTGGTACAAAATCAGCACAAACATCTTGGGAAGGACTTGTATCCACAGGGATCAAAGCCTGCGAGTCCTTAATCTGCATGATAACACAGCATTGGATTTCAACAACAAGGAAGAATTGTTTTGAGGGTTTTTTTTTTCCCCAAAACTCCTTTGGAATTTGAAGTTGCATTACATCGATCTGGCTCTGAGCTCTGATCTGAGTCAGGCCCGAAGATCCTTAGAAATTTATGGAGAAATCCCATTGAATTTCTCGTGCTTTGGCTCAGAGTGAAATGATTCCTAGAGGTTGTCAGAGAATATCCTGCAGACAAAAAGATTTCTTTCTCGGTTCCTGCAGGTTAATTATGGAAATTCCTCACACAGGATCAGCAGTGCCAGTTGCTGGGGAGACAGGAAAAGTGTTTATTAGGGAATTCTAGCCTGGAGCAGCAAAAAAATATTTCTGACAGGATGGTTTTCCATCAGAAATATTGATATGATGAAGGCAGAGCTTGTTTTTGCAGAACTTCTTGGATTTCAGTGGAATTTGGCATTAGGAACTTGCTGAGTTGAAATTCTCTGCTAAGGTTGCAGCTTTCAGGTTTAACCTCTTTTTATGATGAGATATGAAATTCCGAGATTTATTTCTAATGTACTCTCTGAAACGGATAGGAGATGAGTAAACCTGGAACATTTTTAGTCATAGGATGGAGGTCATTTCACGAGGAATTTTGAAATCCTTTTGCTTGCAGCCCGTTTTGGGCTGGAAAAACCGAGTGCAGTGGTGTAATCCACACTCCTCACCCGGCTCTGGCCCATCCCAGCGGATGCTGGGGGCCAAGGGCAGGCTCTGGGAGCAGCTTCCAGGGAAAAGTGCACGGGATTAGGTCAGCGCTGCATGTCCTTACCCATTCCTCTGAATTCCTCCCGCTTCCCCCAAGGCAAAGCAGCTCGGAATTATCGCTGAAGAGCACAAAACTCAGCCAAGGAGAAGTGTCATTTTTTTGACTGCGGCACCACCAAGGTGGATTTGTTATCCCGAGGAAGTTCAGAGCTTTTCTCCTCCCCCAACCCCCTTCATTCCACCCCCAAAGCCTCAAATATTCGGTGACCCAAAGCTTTCCTGGCTGCACACACATATTTGTAATTCCTGCCCGTGTGAATGAGTAACAGCAGCTCAGGCTCTTGGAAACATTGCAGGAATTTTTGTTGGGAGCCATTTGAAACTCTTCACGCGCTCGGGCGTTGATTTTTTATTGTTTTCTGTCCCTCAGGCACAACATTTCCCACCATAAAGTTGTTGGGAGGAGTTCGGAGCTGCATTTCACCATTTGTGGAGCTTGGAGGGTGCCAGGCTGGGATTAATCCAGCTCTGAGCTGCAGAAAAAACCTCAGGAATTTCAGGGGGGAAAAGCAGGATGGCTGTGAGCATCCATGAGGGGAAAGCAACCAAGCAGCGACAACTAGAGAAGTGAGGAAAGAGCCTGGAGATCCTGTAAAGCAAATACAGAGAGGAGAAATCCTCTGGGAGAATAATTTTTCTGGGATTTGAGAGGTGCAAGATCCACGGGAATGGGGCAAATAAAAAATGAAAAATAAGAACAGCGAATGTTCTACTTGAGGAAACTCCTGATGGCTGCAGAAGCCAAAGCTGCTCCAGCAAGTCCTTGCTCCCAGATTCCCAGAGTTCTAATTAACTCAAACTGTGGAGGCAGCTCCTGCACGGCCCCGACGAGGGATTGGCTTCAGGAGGAGCTGCTCTCCAGAGCTCTTGGAGGGAGGCTGCACAAAAATGAGATTTCAACCAAGCCCCGGGTCAAACAGGACATTTCTGGGTCACGGGGGCCCTGGCCTGGATTTTCAGCAGCTCTGCCTGCAGCCAGCGAGATGGAACGCAGAGCTTTGCTCCTTTTCTCTGCTCCCTTGGAGCTGCTGCTGTGGTGTGTGGAAAAACGAGACATTTCCAGGAGCTGGAGCTCGGACAGCACCAGCTTGGATGGATGGATGATGGTGGTCAGCGATTTGGGGCTTCCACACCACGGTGAGAGCACTTCCCACTGCAGCAGCCCCTAAAGCACATTTCCCTGGAAAAGTGTGACCATCCCTGGATCACACACAGCCTTGCACTCCCTTCTGAGCGAGGCTTAATTAGGCAAGTGTTGGTTTCACACCCTTTCCACCCCGAGATTTCCATAGGCAGGGAAAGCTCCTGGCTCTAATTAAATGACTCAGAAGAGCCCAACTGGTCTTCTAACACATCCCAGCTCTGCTTTTGTTGTCAGGTGTTTCCACGGGGATGATTATTCAAGGCTGGAAATCTCTTCTTCCTACACGGCTGTTTACTGAACTAAGGAATGAAGGAATTATTGGAAAGCTGCAGGCCTTCACTTTATTCCCAGCTCGGTGGGATGTGCATTGTAAAAGAAGAGTTGAAGGGAACTCTTCACCTCCAAACCCCACAAAACAGCCGGATCCAGGATTCCTGGGCTTTCAGGAACAGGAATCCATCCCTCCCAAACTCTCCTTGGATGCATTAAAAATTCCTTCCTTCCCTCAGTTACTTCATAGGGAAGACAAGACAGAGCCATGAGAAGCTGTCCTCAGATAAAACCATGACATCAGCTCGCCTGGGAGCCTCCAGGAGCCCGGAGCTTCCCGAATTTTTGCATATCCCGTGCTCAGCACATCCAAGCGAGCGGCTGCCGGCCGGGAGTTCACGCACAGCTTGGATTTCAGCTGGAACATGTATTAGCAGAGCTCGAGGAGAGCCCCATTTTTTCACCATAAAAGGTTGGGAGGAGCGAAATTCCAGAGCTGAATTAACACGTCCTGCAGCTCCTCGACGTGGGAAAAGAATGCCGCGTCCTCCCACGTCGCCGCTTCCCATCCCGCCGCTTCTTCCCTCTTCCCGACTTGTCCCTGCAAGTCAGACCTCTACTGCCATGAGCCAACAATTAATTAGAAGGATATAATTACCTCTCATCAAGAGAGATACCTGCAGAAGCCAGGTCTGGTTCTCTCCGTGCTCACATGGTTTTTCTCCCGCTGCGTTTTCCAGATTAATTGGAGCAGCCCGGAGTTTTTGCCGTTCTTGGGGGGAAATCTGGCACAGGGATCTCTTCTGACCTCCTGCTAATAAATGAGGATGGGAAGAGAGGATTATCCAGCGGCCAAATGTGCTCCTGAAGAGGTCTGAGGGGTTATTCCTGGTGGGAATGTGATGCCAGTGGAGGTCACCATCCCTGCTGGGTGCTCAGGGTCACGGCACTGCTCCACATTTTCATCCTTGTGAAAATCAGCAGGGGAAGGACGAGAAACCTTTTCCAACAAAAGGAATTGGGAACTCAGCTTTGGAATTACGTCACTTGGGGAATGAGAAGGACAGTCCTGCCACAGTTTTTCCCCTGTTGGAAATGAGGATGACAGAGAGGGCTGACAGTAGCTAAAAGCTAATTTTAGACACTAAAATAGCGAAATTTTCAGCTTTCTGGAATTTTCTGGTGCAAGAAGAAGAGAAGCTTGCTCTGTTCCTGGTTCTCCTGCCAGTTTTCCAGCAGGATGTGGGACAAGCCCGTTCATGTCTCCGTGCCTTTCCTTATCTGAGCCTGGCAGTCACTCCCAGGCTCAAAAGGGCACCGGGAGGGCGAATTCATCACCACCACCTCCCAAGGATCTCTGATTCCTCCTGGGAGCCTGGGATTCAGCTGGAAAATCTCCTTGCTGATGGGTGCTGCTGGCAGGAGCTGGTGCTGTCCCATCCCCTCTGCCTGGCACATCCCATGTGTGTTCCCAGGACCAGGAGACTCCAAACCCAAGTGAGCTGGAACATCCAGGAAGCAAATCCTGGCTGTGGTGCCAAGCTACAAAGCTCCAGGGGAAACCAGGGGCATTCTGCAGTGCTTTTCCAGCTGGGAAAGGCCGAGAGGGTGGGAGCAGTGAGCACAGGCAGCCCCTGGGCTTGGAGGGTGATGCCATTCACACGCTGCCATCCCTGCCCCGGTGCCAGTTCAGCCACACCTGCAGCTCGTGGTTGCTCCAGACAAGCCAGCTCACATCCCAAAGCTGCTGTGAATCCAGCCTGGAGAATTCCTCAATGCAGGATTTACCACAGTGTGGATTTTGAGGGATTTAATACCTGGTCACCATGGAGAGCGAGGAGCTGCATCTCATCAAGGTGGCAGCTCCCTGATTGACACCAGGATGTCCCCCAGGGGTGGCAGTGCCACAGCCAGAGCCTGTGGGGAATCAGCTTGAAAACTGTTCCAAGTGTTCCCAAAGGCACGAGGTTGCTTCATCCCTGGGCTTCAGGCCTCTCTGGGGCCTGGGATCCATCCCTTCCCAAGGCACAGAATTCCCTCCAGGAGCTGCTGATGGAGCCAGGTTAGTGTTGGCTCCTCGATGCATCCTGGTTTTATTGATGCCCCTGCAATGCCCAAAGATGGAGGAGCAGCTCCTTTGCAGACCTTTCCACCTGAAGGGATTTTTACTCCATAATTCCTTCATTTCACTCAGCCTTGCAAATCCACCGTGAATTTTCCACAGGGGATGAGGGGGGTGATTACCAGGGATGTGGAACCAAAGCTGAACAGCTCCCACCATCTCAGCCTGGTGGATATAACCCAATCCAGGCATTTCATCCTCAGAAATCCTCGGGATCCTGATACACCACATCCCAGCATCTTCATTTTGGGAGGCACAATTTCAGCTTGGGGGGAAGATTTAAATCCATGCTACTCACAGAGGGTATAAGCTTAAGGGTTTGGGGATGAGCCATGGATAAAAGGAGACTTTTTTTCCCCAGAAAAAGCCCAGCTTTCAGTCAGCTGTGACAAGCCTGGGCAGAGGGACATCCCCTGTCCCCATGCCAGCAGGACACCAGACCTTGGGTACAAAACTCTTTCCTCAAGAGCCTCTCCCCCAAGTGCAGCGAGGAAAGTGGCCTGGGCTGAGAGCCAGGGTGCTGCTGGGGGGATCCCAATCCCTCCTCTTCCTTCCTCTGCAGCAGGTGGGAATCCCCCTGCCAGCCCTGGAGCCCTTGGCATGGGCACATTCCCGTGGGCACCTCAGGAGTTTTGCACTGAGTCACCCCGGAGCAAAGCTGAGATAAGGGAACGCCTGGCAGCCCTCCAGCCTGCACGGACGCTGCCTTATTTTGAACTCCACAAATGATTTGTGTGCTCAAGGAAAGATCCCAACACCTCCTCTTTCTCCTCTCAAAGTCCTTTTTTAAAGTCCTTCATTCCTCCCTCTTTCTCTCCACATTCTCTCTGTGGTGTCAATACACTGTGGGCATCCCCAAAAAAAAACAAAAACAAAACCAACAAAAAACCCAAGGAAAAGCCAAACCAAATATTTTGTTGAGAACTAAACAGAGCCAAAGCTCCAGGGGGGTCAAGGAGAGGTTTTGTTTTATCGGCAAACCAAACACCCTGTTCGGGAGCAAAATGCTGTTTTCCCTCTTGGAACAGCCTCCTGGAAATGAGGCCAACGCAGTTTTCATTTGCAAGACTAATTTGATGAACTCCAGCGGGTTAATGATATTGCTGGATTTAATTAAAGCAGTTGTTAGTCAGGCTGAGTCCCTCCTGCTCCTTAGGAAGGGCCTGGTGTTTTTGGAAGCACTGCTGACATCCAGCCCCAGAGCCCAACCTCTGGCCAGAATCATGGAATCATGGCCATGGGCAAGACATGGGGGTACAGCCCCAGATCCCTGTTTCATCCCTAAATTCCTGGTACAACCCCAAATCCCTGTTTCATCCCTAAATTCCTGGTACAACCCCAAATCCCTGTTTCAGCCCCAAATACCTTTTTCAGCCTTAAATCCCTGTTACAACCCCAAATCTCTGTTTCATCTCCAAGTTCCTGTTTCATCCCCAAATTCTCCTTTCAGCCCCAAATCTCTGTTACAGCCCCAAATCTCTGTTTCATCCCCAAATCGCTGTTTGAGGCCCAAATCCCTATCTCAATCCCAAATCCGTTTCAACCCCAAATACCTTTTTCAGCCCCAAATCCCCATTACAGCCCCAAAGCCCTGTTCCAGCCCCAAATCCCTGTTTCATCCCCAAATTCTCCTTTCAGCCCCAAATCTCTGTTACAGCCCCAAATCCCTATTACAGCACTGAATTCCTGGTACAGCCCCAAATCTCTGTTACAGTCCCAAATCCTTATCTCAATCCCAAATCTGTTTCAACCTCAAATACCTTTTTCAGCCCCTAATCCCCATTACAGCCCCAAAGCCCTGTTCCAGCCCCAAATCCCTGTTTCATCCTTAAATATCCCTTTCAGCCCTAAATCCCTGTTTCAATCCCAAATACCTTTTCAGCCCCAAATCCCCATTACAGCCCCAAAGCCCTGTTCCAGCCCCAAATCCCTGTTTCATCCCCAAATCTCTGTTTCATCCCCAAATCTCTGTTTCATCCCCAAATACTCCTTTCAGCCCCAAATCCTCATTTCAACCCCAAATCTCTGTTTCATCCTCAAATCCATGTTTCATCCTCAAATCCCTGTTTCATCCCCAAATCTCTGTTTCATCCCAATACCCCTTTCAGCCCCAAATCCTCATTTCAACCCCAAATCCTCATTTCAACCCCAAATCCCTGTTTCATCCCCAAATCCCTGTTCCAGCCCCGTGCCTGCAGCAGGGTCCTGATTGCCCCCAGGGTTTTCTCAGCCCCACGGTGCCACTAGGTTTGATTTGGGACACCAGAGGTTCCACACTCACGTGGGACACAGAGAGGACAGAGCCCCACTCCTGCAATTTCTCCTCATCTCCTCCCAAAATTTACCGACACCAAAGAGCGTCCTGAGAGCTTTGGGACTGATCAATTTTCCAGTCTGATCCTTGTGGATCAAAGCCTTTGACCAAACTCTTCTTTCTTTGCTTGGAAAACGCACAAGATGTGTTTGATTTCCCTGAGTTAATTAAAGGAGTAATAATCACCTAAAAGTCAGTGTGATATCCCTGCCAGCTCCCCATCTCACATCCCAACTGCTGCAATGCTAATTCCCAGCGGGATGCCTGCCAGGAAACCTTGGGGAATGAGAACTTTCCCTATCCAGGACACGGGGATCCTTCCAGGGTTTTAATTCCCATCCCTGAATTTCCTGTCATTAAGTTAATCACCCCATTGTTTTAAGTGCATCTTCATTTTTGGAGGCACAATGCTCCAGGCTTTCATCCTGGGGGAAGATTTAAATCCGGTTTAGTCAGGGATGAACCCTTGTCCCTTGTGGGACAAACACCACAGGAGATCAGGACAGGTGGCAGAGAAAAGAGGTGACTGGTTCAGCACCTGGAAGTTTTTTCAGGAATAAAAGAATTTTTGAAGGGATTCAACACAAATTCTTTGTTAATTTAGATTTACAAGAGTATGGGGTGACAGGAGAAAGGAGAATGGATTAGGAATGGGAGAGAGTGGGTTATGATTAAGAAAAATAAAATGTTCCCTGTGAGGGTGGTGAGGCCTTGGAATTGGATCCCTGGAAATGTCCAAGGCCAGGCTGGAGCAGCCTGGGATAGCAGAAGGTGTCCCTGTCAAGTTAGGAGGTAAAATAGGACAAGCTTTAAGATTCCAACCCAAACCAGTCTGGCATTCCCTGATTTCCACCCACCCCCGGTGCGACCATTCCCTGTTTGGCTCAGCAGCCCCTGGCACAGAGCCCAGCCAGTGTCACCCACCCCTGGTGACACCCTGGCTGCTCCACACATCCCACCCCTCTGTCCCGCCAGGATTCTCCCTTCCAGCCTTTTCCCTGCGTGTGGAGGAAGGTTCCCCTCATCACAGCCCTGCATTTCACACTCACTCATTTAAAGCACACACACACACACACACACACAGAGCCTTGTAATTAAATCCCGGAGTATTTTAAGCTCTGGTAGTGATTTGAAGGTCTCTAACTCAGCTCAGCATATGCTGCTCTGGTGGCGAGCTCCAGCTCTGCCAGCTGCCTGCGTGGGCTCTCTGCAATCCCCACTCTGCCATCCATGAGCTGCTCCAGGGGCAGGAATCCCTCCCCAGGCACAGCCAAGCCTGGCCCCTTCTCTGCCCCAGCAGCAAAATCCTGATGTTTTCCCCCAGCCAAAGGCTCCGAGGTTTCACAGGAGCACGGCAGGAATTCCCCAGCTCCCAGGCTGGCCAGGATCCTTTGCTATGGTTACACGAGGCAGGAAGACAAAACGAAAGGTGGGGGATGCTCAAGTGTTAATTTTTGTGGGTTTTTTTTTCTTTTTCTTTTTTAAAGCCCAGCCAGTTCCCAAAGGCAGTTCCCAGAGCAGGAATGTCACCAGGCAGGAAGTGCTCGTGACTGAGTACCTGACCCCAACACGTGCCTCACCTTCCTCCTGGTTTTTTAGTTGATTTTGGGGTGGTTTTTTTCCCTGGAAAGAATCCCATCCTCGCCTACCAGCCGGTAAACATCGCTGCTTCCTCCTGTAAATCTGCAAAGCTCAGCTTTATCCCGGCTCCCTCTCGGGGGGGTTTTCATGGATGGGGGCTGCCAGGGACAGGGGGGTAAGGAATCCTTGGAGTGGGTCACTCAAATCCTCAATTCCAGAGGCACAGATTTCATTCCTCAGCACAATTTCCAACGCACCTGGAGAGATGAGGGCTACAATTTGGAATAATCCTACTCAATAATGTCGTCAATAATCAATAATTAATACACAAATCAGAATAATCTTATTTCCTCCCATACAGGGAGCAACTCCCTGGTGTTAAATGTGAATTTTTGGGAAAGTGCCTGGAGCCAGGGGTGAGTGCTTTCAACACATCCTCAAAACCAGGGACATTCCCGGTGTCATCCCAAAAAAACCAGAGAATTGGGAATGCACCTCACAGCCAGAGCATCCACACCCTCCCATCCAAGCACCCCTTAGAATTCAGGATTTTGGTGACATCCTCAATCTTTTCTTCTTTCTCTTAGAGCTGGGAAAAAAATTCCTGCTTTGTTCCTCCTGGATGGCAGCCCCGAGGGACTGGGGGAGGTGGCCCTGTCCCATTCCCGGCCATGTCCCGGCTCTTCCCCACGCCCTCGGTGTGAATTTTTCCCAGAGTTTGTCAGGAAACTCTTCCTTGCAGCCTCATTTATTTTTTTTTTCTCGGAACAGCTCATTGACACCCAGCGGAAATCTGCAGGCTCCGGGCCAAGGTTTCGTAACTCTCCAGGAGCAACGCGGGGACGGGAGGTTTGCATGGAAAAACCGCAAAATTCCAGCGAAAACCGTAAACTTGGAGCTCTCCCGGGTGTACAAACATCGCCTTTCTTCGGCTCTGCACGCAGCAAGAACAGCCTGGAGAAACCACATGGCCAAGGTTTGTCCCAAAATCCCATTTTTAGCGGAAAATCCACCACGTGGGATTGTTGGCTGTGTGGAAATCGCTGCTCTGAAGGGCCGGGGAAAGGCTCTGGAAACACAAAATGTTGGATTTGTTCAGCCTCCAAAGAGGCTCCAGGCTCCCACACGTCTCATCTTTCCCCAGGAGGACGTCTGGGTGTTAAAAAGAGGAAAAAAAGGGAAAAAACCAGGCAGGATCTTCACACATTTCGGGGAATAAAGTGAAAAAAAAAATCACATTTTATCTGTCAGAGTCAGATCCCACTCACGCTTTGGTGTGAACCCACGGGGGGACAACGTGGGAGGAGGAAAACCTGGGAGCTCCTGGGGGCTTCCCCCTGCCCAAAACACGGAGGAAGAGCTGCCAAAATCCAGGGAACGAGGGGAACCCAGCGTGTGCACACCCACAGCTCCCCAGAGCTGCTCTTTTTTTTTGTCAGCCTCACCTTTCTATTCAAATTCAGCGGCGCTGAACCAATATTTATTCAGGTTTTTGTTGGTTTTTTTTGTTTTTTTCCCGGTCAGGAGCCACTCCCCGCCCGCTGATATCTCAGCGATGTGTCTGGTTACCCCGAGGAGCTGGAGCTCTGTGTGTGTCTGAGGAGGAGGAAAGCTGCTCAGGGATATTTTTAGCCTCGTGTTTGTCTGCAGAGCCAAATTCCAAAGGGATTTTTTTCGGTTTTATCTCCGCCTGGGGGACTCAGTGAGTTTGGGTGAGATGCAGGGCACGAGGAGCTGGATGTCACCAGCCCCTGCAATGGGGTTGTAAATGGAATTATCCAAGCAATATTGGATAAATTGGGTAAAATATCCAAGCAATATTGGATAAATTGGATAAAATATCCAAGCAATATTGGATAAATATTCCAATCTGACATGAGAATCCTCAAAACCAGAGCTGAGACTGGGAGGAGGGAGCGAGGAAGGTGGGAGGGCATTGCCTGGGGACAGCTGTGGGTGGGTGACTGTCCCTGCTGTCACCCTGTGTCCCCTCTGAGCTCCCAGGAAAAGGTTTTTCCAGGATAAAAGCAGCTGGGAGGAATGTTCCACATCCATATTTCTGTGGGTGCCTGTTGGAGCCCTGGGCACCGGGAATTCCAGATTTTCTGTGCTGACCCCCAGGCAAACCCTGCATTGACCTGAGGCCGTGGAAAAGGCTCCCAAAATTAAATAATAGAATTAGAATTATGGGTGTGTGGTTTGAATAGAAGTGTGGGATATCACAGAGGGAAAAACTCAGAGTTTAAGGGTTTGGAATACAGGAATAGATAGATAAAGAGAGATGGAGGATTTAGGGTGAGGCTGAGTCCTTCTTTTTCACCTTCTTCTCCATGGTCTGGGTGATGTTTTGTAATTGCACAGAAAAATCCACATTGCAGCCACAGGTGGTTGGTGATTGGGTTAAAAGTGAAAATAATTTAGGAGTAATTTCGTAACTGGGTAATTTATCCTTAAAAGGCCTTGTAGAGAGAGAGATGGAGGGCATTTTTGAACTCACAGTTTGTGAGGCTGTAATAGAAATAAGAATTAATAACACCTGAGTCCGAACGAGAAATAATGTCTGGCACATTTAATCTCAACTCTGGCAGGAAAAAAAAATAAAATAAATAAAAAAGATAAAACCACAGGTTTATCCAGCCTGGAGCAGGCAGAGCATTCTCCTCTCCCCCTGCCCCGTTATCACCTTGCTCTTATCACCGAGCAGAGGAGCCTGTGCTCAGCACTGCCCACCTTGGGGACACCTGGGGAGGGTCCCCACCTCTCCTCCCGCCTGTTGGGGGGACAGAATTGGGGTGTTTTGGGTCCTAAATCCCCAAATCCCCATTTCCAGCACCATCCCTGCCCCAGGCAGCAGGGACGCGCTGCTTCCTCACTGTCACGTTTTTTGGGGGGTAGGAAATGATCTGATTGATTTATTTTCTACCTTTGAGGACTGTGGGAGTCTGTCCAGTGCCACCAGCCCATCTCAGTCCATCTTTGAGCTGAAATTCGTCTCAAACTGAATTTCCTGAGCGCAGAACACGATCTGAGCGCTCTGCCCTGAGCGCCCTCTTTAAATAACAAAAGGCGGAGAAGGAAAATTCCTCTCCAAGCTCTGCCCTTCCCTTTCCCTGCAGCCCGAGGTGGGTTTTTTTGGGATTATTCATGACTTCGGTATCTTCACCACCTCGGCTTTAGGGTGAACTCATAAAATGTAAATATTTTGTGCTCGGGAGCGACTTTTTTTTCTTNGGGCGTCTTTTTTTTTTTTTTTTTTTCCTTTTTTTTTTCCTTTTTTTTTTTTTCTTTTTCTTTTTTTTTTTTTTTTTTTAATGGTTTCAGGGTATTTAGGAAGAGTTTCACGGGGCCCAAGCTGCGGATTTCCCTCCAGGAAAAAGGGATGTGCAGGGAATGGGGACAGGGATGGGGTCCCTGCACTGCAGCATCACCACTGGGTCAATAATTGATGGCTTCGCCTTTTTATTATTGTGCTAAATGCCTCCTTTTTTTGGTGTAAATAGCTTTAAATAGCCATTAAAACACAATTACAGGACACCTTTGTCAGGGACAGGAGTTGCCAGGTCCCCACATGAGAAGGAAAGCAGCTGAGAGGAAAATATGGGCAAAAAAATGAGAATTGGTGATTTAAAGCAGGGTGTGCTCATGAACCGTAAGGGAGGAGGCGCTGACAGAGCCGCTCTGGGTTGGAAACTCGGTTAAAGATGAGCCGAGTGCTGCACAAAATGCACATTTCTGTCCACAGATCTGCCGTGGGATGAGAAACATCCCGAGGGTCGCCAGGAAAGGTGGGGCACAAAGGGCTGGGCACTCCAGCTCCTCCGGGATGGGGAGAGGGAATTTTGGGGAATCCCACTCAGGCTGCAGCAAACAGGGAAAAGCTGCACTTGGAGCCTCTCATTCCCAGCAAAGGCCTCTCTGCCCGTGACAGATGTGCAGAAACATCTCAACCATGTGCTCCAAACCGCTTCCAAATGTTTTCCAGGCTGGAGCACAGTGCCACGGAGGCGGGGAGCTGCCCTGGCTCTGGGCACGGTGCCCAGCAAACCTTGATTCCTTTGCTGTCCCAGCAAATTCCTGCTCTGCTGGGAAGAGGATGAGGGCATGGAGAGGCATCACCCTGCTCCCCTGCAGCTGAGGGAATGCAGTTTTTGATGATATTTGGGTTTATTTGAGTCATTTCCGTGGCTGCAGAGCCTCCCTGTGCCCGGCCACCCACGGTGGGTGCAGTCACCTTGGGTCATTTATCCCGTGTTTCTTCAGGAATTTGGGAATGGGGCACAGGCTGTGGCTCCTGGCAGCCTCTGCTGGAGCCTCTGGAGGGTTTGTGGTGCCAGGGACACCTGGATGAACATTCTGGAGCTCTGGAAAAGCATTCCCAGTCCTGCCTGCCCAGCATCACCGTGACCGAAGGTGAGTTTGGGATCGCTCTGAACCCCGGCTGGCTCCATCCTGGATCTCCCTGCTGACTGCAGGAGCAGAAAATTCCCAGGGTTTGCAGCTCCAGATGGCTCCAGGACGGGCTGTGGGGGTGTCCCAGGATAGGCTATGGGGTGTCCCAGGATGGGGTGTCCCAGGATGGGCTATGGGGTGTCCCAGGATGGGCTATGGGGTGTCCCAGTGCTGGGCTATGGGGTGTCCCAGGATAGGCTATGGGGTGTCCCAGTGCTGGGCTGTGGGGTGTCCCAGGATGGGCTATGGGGTGTCCCAGGATGGGCT
>VWYP01030638.1:6383-27715 GCA_013400435.1 Pycnonotus jocosus | reverse complement strand
CTGATTTTGATAAAGAGCTGATTCTATTAAAGGTTTTTCAAAAAGAAAAACTCTTCTTGCCTTGTTTCTATCATTTACCATCTCACTGCAGAGTAATGAAAGGTTTTATTGTTTCATATTATTCATTCTTTGTGCTCGTGGGCACTTTGTTCAATAAATAATAAATAAACAGGAAGTTCTTTTTCTGGATGCGTTGGGGGAGGGGCTGTTTGAGTTTGCTTCCCAGAGGGACCCAATTCAGGAGTTCTCTCACAAATTTGCCCTAAACCAGGACAACAGAACCAACAACTGGGGATACAAACATCATAAAGTCACCCTAAGATGATTAGCCAAGAAGAAATTCAGAAAGAGAAGAAATTTCTTGGTTACAGTTTCAAAGTTTCTGCCTGTGTAAGGATTCCTGGTAGCAAACAATAGTTTATTGTACCATAAAGAAACATAACCAAAGAAACAAAGACCAATGTTTGGAGACACATTTAGACAAGATATGAGGCATTGATTTTAAATAGTAGGAGCAATTTAACTATGGAAATATGAGGATTTGAATTGATACCTTTCTAAAAGGACACTAATTTCCTCCTCTTCAGAGAAACTATGAATAAGTTACTTATCTGTGTGTACCATGACACAGAAAGCTCTAATTACTTTTTAGACTCAAAATTTATCAAGCTTTCTCTTTTCTATCTATACTAGTTTCCAGCAATGCAACCCCCCCAATCTGATTGGATTTTGTGCTTCCTGTACTGATTTACATTCAGTAAATTAAATTAATTTTAGCCATCAGCTGAGTCCTGATGGTTCCTTTTTTACAAGTATTGTACATAACCAATCAAAGACGTCACACAGTTGAAATGGACACTGAACTTAATCCTGCTAAATTTTAACATGAAAAGTCAGCCATGTGAAGAGAAAATAAAAATATTTGATCTACTGTAAAATATTTTCAGATTACTCTATGTAGAGTTATAAGTAGGGATTGTATTATTTTATAAGGTTGTTTTAAATATCTTAAGTAACACTAAGTGGACTTTTTTTTCCTACTTGCTCAGCTGTCTTAATGGATACAGGCCAGAAAAGCTGATGCAAGCTAGTAGGAGAAGAAATGTAGATTTTTTTCTGGCAGCAGATTTGCCTTCTGCAGTGGAAAAATTACCAACTCTGGAATAAGAGTATGAACAGTTAAAAGACCTGCATATAAAGTAACTTAATCTAGTAAATGTGGGACATTTAAAACTTCGGCAGCCGTGCAGGTAGGAACAGTAGGAAGGGTGGGAAAGGGAAACACACAGGGAAAGAGAAAGGGTTGAAGGAAGTCAGAAGGTCAGACTGAAGGAGGGTAGGAGGCCCATAACATTTGGTATGTGTTTTTTATTGGTGGTGTTAGGGGACAATGTTAATCTCTTTCACAGATTTTCCCTCTCTTTGTGCACTTTTTATCTCAGGACAAATGGAATAGACTATGTTTTATGGTGCCTTCTGTAAAGGGATGGAAAAATGCCTAACAGTTATTAACTAATTTGAGCTGACAACAACCCTGTGAGAAAGAGAAGTATTTTACAGGTGAAGCTGAGAGGTTTTTTCTCAAGGTCACAAGGACATTTGTGGAAGAGCTGAGAATTGTACCCAAGGCTCCTGGCTCTTAACCCTATGTCTCAGGCATCACACTATCTTCTCTTCCATGCATCATATGCCTTATATTATGTACATTGCTACTTCCCACTGACCGATGCATGAACAGCTGCATGATTTGATGTTTATAGATGCTTCTATATGACTTTTAATTCAGAGTAATCTATGAAAAAAAATGTTGAAATTTGTAGAGCTAAATACATTAAACTGACCCCCTGAAAAGCTGCACTTTCTTTAACTACATTTATTAATGTGTCCAAAGTGTCTTGCTGTACATACCAAAATCACCTAAATTCCAAAATCTGCATTTTTTGAACCACCTCACTTATACTCCCAAGGAATGTGCTGGCTGAAATACAGGAATGCGAAAAAATTCCTTCTTCTTTCCCTCTTCCTTTCTTTTTCTACTGGTTATTAATATGCTAGATAGACATTAAAAGCAAAAAAGGAAGGGTAAAGAGGTTAAATCCAGCCCTCCAAAATCGATATGTTCATAACACATTTTATTTCCAAGTTAGCCAAACTCCCTGCTGCTTAAAAGTAGCTGTACTGGAAATCCCACGAGAAAAAAGAGATACATGTGAAAACATTCATGCATTCATCTTCCATTCCCACTGAAAATATTAATGTTGTCTTAGTTTTGCACCATCTCTTCTAGTCCCAGACTCAGGAATTAGTTCATATATACATGAAACTGTAGAAAAACCTAAAATTAACAGTACACATTAAATTATAATAAATTTCCATCTGCTTTTTTAGTGAAGGTTTGGGGTGATCTCTGTGTTGTCTTAACTATTTCACCCATCTCTAATATTTGTCTACGTTGTCAAGATCTGTCTCTCTCATTTGGATGCTGGTGAAACTTGAGGCTTTAAATTCTTTGCGGATTAAGGAAAATAAAGAAAAACCCTGTAAAACAGGGTTGAGTGATTGATTAGACTTGATTTTGGCTTCTGTATCAAACTAGAATTTCCACATAAATGGATTTAAAAGTCTTTTACATTTTTGTGATTTGGTGTATCTTTAGCATTAGGTTCTCCCAAGCATTTTTAACATACTCTTCTTAATCTTTTGATATATATCATACATTTACTAGTATTTTTCTCTGTAGATTTTAATAGACTTTAATCTTGCATAAAAAATCTTACATGAAAAGGCCTAAATACAGCAACTCAAAAGGTTTTTTTAGTTTGCCTTAGATTTTGTCTTCATCTTAGTAGAATGTGATTTTACTGGCCTATATGTCATGCCCACAACAGAATGGTCTTCGAAACATCATGGCTGTTTTGCTCCACTTCTGGCCATCACCTTCTAAGAACGTCAGTGGTGTTGCTCAGTCAGCCTCAGGATTCCAGGGTGTAAGTCCTTCTTGTGGTTCATGGTCCTGGCATGAATTTCATAGGCAGAGAGCTGAAAACAGATAATTCAAGAATTTAGTCCTGACTATTTTTGGAATATGCATTTATGTCCATTTTCTGGACTAACTAAGAAACTGTAAGTAATAGGGTTACTTATATTAGTGAAGAAAATGTGACTATACTAAAATCCTTAAGTGTGAGATCCACGAAAGATTAGATCAGCAATATCTGTATGTAAACAATATTTGTATGTTTCTCAATGGGCCAGTTTTTTAACTCAGGCTGTATCACTGGGTTTCACTCTTTTTTGACATCTCATTCATTTTTTTTAATCTTTTTTTTTTCCAAATCTTTATAAAGCTTCCTTAGCTCTTAAGTTTACTTGCATGGGCTTAAAATGTCCTTTACTCTGCATATTCTGGTCTCCTTATGGAGAGAGTTACTCTTTATCATCTATCTAATTTCTTAAATACATAATTTCTTTTTCACATGGCTTCTACCAGCTGTAAAGGATCCTTTTTTGCATATTTTCCTAAATCAAATATCTTTTTCAGGAATATTCTGTTATTGAAGTTTAAATGCACTCTTTTGTACTATCTACACTCTTTTCTAATTTCACACATTTTTCAAAGTGCTGCTGTGATATTCAGGTCTGCATACTCTGAAACCCCAAATCAAAGAATGACTCAAAGCTCTCCTGAAGCGCATGCAAAGAAAGGTGGCCATGAATTTACATTTTCCTTAAGATAGTATCAGAATATGGGCTTCTTGGCTTCAGTCTCTAAAACACTACATAATTTATAGTAAGAACATAACTCAGAACAGCTGAGTTTAACCTTCCCAACAGAGTTTTCATGTTTATGTTATTCTTTTTATAGAACTGAGGAACAGAATTATTTTTGTCTCTGAAATCTACCTAGTTAGGCAACTGTTACTTGTTCTACAGACTCACAATGATTAATAGCATACAAAGTTATAAAATAGCAGTTAAAACTTACATCCATAAAATATACTTTAGTAAGCATATTTGAAAGTAGTTCATTGTGTGAGGACAAACAAAAAGATAAACAGTTAAGCAAGTAACTTATCACTTTAATTACAAATCACTTTGTCTAATTGTGTACTGCGATCCTGTTGTTGCCTATGGTCTGACTAACACTGACTGTTATGGAACCTTCACATCAACCTCAAGAGGCTCTGACTGAGCTGAAACTTTAAATTCTTAATCCATTTGTTATTGAGTGAAGCATTGACTCAGGCTAAAAAGTCATGTAAATTCTCAGTTTTAATGGCCTACACAAGTTAATGATATGTTTCATTTTACTATTTCAACTGACATACTTTTTTCCCTTTTTTGGATTTTTTGTATGACAGGATAGGTGCATTGGCTTCATAGTTTTCACCAAAGTCGAAAATATGCAGCTGTTCACCAGCATCAAGTCAAGCTCTGACTGACACTTGTGCTTGGCTATGGGTTTGAAGTGGCCTGGTGCCTGGGATATTTTTAACTATGTAGGAGAATGGCATAAACCATAGCATAGACTTGACATTTTCACCTCTAGTCATCCACCAAGAAACAAGTGAAGCAGGTAGTTCCATTGCTCTGGTTACAAACCTGCCTGAAAACTCTGTTTTAGCATGAGGGAAACAAGAAATCCTATTCACTCTTACTCAACAGAAGGCACTCTGGGAAAGGTTCAGCTAACAGGGAGGTAAGAAACAGGTCATGTAGCCAGATAGCAGGTTGTATGGCTGGCATGTGCTTGCCTCATGTGTGAGTGTCACGATCCACCCTTAAAATGGTGTTCGTGCTTGGTTCTTTTGAGTGATCTCAGGGTACAAAAAGACTCACGCAACAAGGGACTTCAATTAAATCACAGTATATGCACCTTTTATTTAGTAGCAATCAACCTTTTATGTATCAAGTGGGGGGAGAGAGAGAGAGAGGGAGAGAGCAAAAGAAAGGAGGGAGAGAGAGAGAAGGATAAATACCGACACAAGACGGTCCTTGCAGATCTCTGCTGATGGATCTGTCTCTCTGCATTGGGGAAGCTTCAAGGTGCGTCGATTCAGGGAGCGTCTTTATAGCTCTTCTCAAAGCGACAGGCAGCTGGCCATAAAGGTGGGGGAGCAGGGGCGTTGTCCATGGAGGGAACAGGGTACACAAGGTACAGAGCAGCAGGCCAGGACTCCAAGGTATACCAGTCCATCAACCAGTACAGCCAGCCACCATGACCTGCTCATTGCTTTCTGCATGGTTCCCATGGGGATACACTGCTCCAGTGAACACACCTGGGCTTGGCAAACTTCCACCTTGGCCAGGCCGGAACTGTTGGATCCGGCTGTTGGGGGTTGTGCACTCATCCCACCTCAGCCAGGCCAGACTCCCGTTTAGGGGGTTTAGGGTCTCAGTCTCTGTCCTTCCTTGGCGAGGGTCGTGAGGCAGATGAAGCGTCTTCGGACCGACTCCTACAGTGAGCAGCGATTGGTTGAGGAGACCCATGGACGCCACATATCAGAGAGCTGATTGGGTAAAGGGATGCATGAACAGCGACACTGCAGTGGCAGGCAGCCAATGAGTGCTTGTTTTGGTTCAAGTTTAGAACCTAAACATGGTCATTACAATAAACGATCTTCTTCAGGAGAAGCAAGGAGGTCTGTGTGTCTTTGTTGCTATACAAATTGCTGCAAATGGCTGCTCAAACTGAGACATTTCAAAGGTAGTGAAAGACATGGACCGCACCAGTAGNGCTCAAACTGAGACATTTCAAAGGTAGTGAAAGACATGGACCGTACCAGTAGTAACTTTCATTGGACCAGGAATTGGGGTAGACCAGGAAAAGTTTGGTAAAGGAATCCTATTACATGCTGTCGGAGACAGAAATCATTACTTGAGTCCTCTTGATCATAAGACAAACAGCCTGTTTTACTGTTCAGAACCTTCTTACATGGTGGCTTAAAACTCCCGGGTTCAGGCAACTGATAGGTCTTGGTTTTAACACTGCCCAGCTCCTTGACACATGATATGTATGCTTTCTGGATTGAACATGATTGGCTAAAGTCCCTGCTTGGGTTTAACTCCAACCTATCTCTGCCTCATCTGAGGACTTGTTTTACTTCTGGGTTGGTTGAGTTTGGAGGTCTGATATGGCCAAATTTATCTGTCCAGCTATAGACTACTGTACTGTCACAGAACCCAAATATGCACCCATCACCTGTCAGGTGAGCAGTGGAAGAATTATGGGAGGAAAAATATCCGTGGAACAAAGACAATTGTTCCTGCCTGTTGTGGCGACTCCTGCATCAGCAAAGTACAGACATCTCCAATGCTAAGCTAAGTACCTTGTTGGATTGGGTGTCCCTGCATGCAAAAGATTTCTATGCATGTAAAAAATTCCCTTCTACTGGGATTTTTCAATTGTAAGCCTGGCAGGCAGAAAGACAGAAACTTTTTGATATTGCGAGGAATGGCGATGCCAATACTTATAGGCACATGGGGCTCTCTCTATTATGGTGGCTCTTAAAGAAACTCGTGCAAAGGTCTGTGTATCTTTGTTCCCCATTGCTATGTTAGCTATGCTTAGTGAATTGTAACTTATTATCTATACGCACTTTCCCACTTTCAGCTTCACAAGCAAAAGGTGGGGAACTTTGTCCTCAGTTAGCCAACTTAGTGATGGTGTAGACCCTTAAAAAGTGGAAATTTTCTTTAAAGAGAAAAAAAAAGGGACTTGTAGTGATGCATTTTTCAGTTAATCAGTTCCATATGGGCATTTGGTCCAAACCTTTGGTTGGTTGATTGGTTCCTGTCCTTATTAATGGGTGATGGGTGGTTTCATATGTGTTGTTATATTTACCCCATTGTGTTTTCCCACTTCCATAGAGTACACTTAACTACCCCAACCAAGTCCCTTTGTATCACCAACACCTAAGAATTTCCATCCTTGGCAGCCTATGCCCTGGCGCTTAGAAGGTTCCGGGAAAGCTGTTGACTAGTCCATAGATTCCAGATCCTCCTCCCCCATTTATTCATTAGATTGTATTTCAGGTACCCCTTTGTTTTTGGCTCACTCTTCTATGTCCCTAGTTGGTTCCAAGTTGTACCTTCCCTTTTCCCCACCCCCACACGTAAGATGAAACACAGCCTGGGAAAATGACTTCTGTGTGATCACCTGGCGTGAATAAACCAACTTCAACCCCCATAGAAGTCTTCCTTTCATTCTTCGCCACTGCCACGCTTCTGCTAGAAGCTCAAACTCACAAGTCAGGATTATTAAAGTCACGTTGGTGAAAGGGCTAGCTAGGAACGGGACACGGGATCCCAAGGCAGCACCGAAACACGACTTTAGGGACCAACATTTCAGTGTATGGAAAGTTGATAAAATGGCATAAGTGACATGAAATCTGAAAGCAGCAGTTCAGTTTATTCAGTCAGTATTACACATGGTGGTCTTAAAAAAATAGAACAAGATGGAAATAACTGATGGTGAAAATTAGATATGTACTTTGGGGACTGGTGAAACGATTCAAAGACAGCTCATCTTTGGTGAGACATTTGTGTTATTATGTTGATATAGTCAATGTATCATGACGTGGGCAGTAGCCCATGGCCCAGTGCCTATCAAAGCCAGAGCTGGCACTTTATGCAGAGCGTGTCATTCAGGTGGCATAATTCTTTCTCAACAACCTTTGGTGATGCAAAATTGCAGCTACACTAGTTGCCCTCTCTTCCTTCTTTTTGAGGAGATAGCTTTGGGAGGTGGACACCTGTATTCACAAGCTCAGTGGTCAGCTCTATTAGTGTGTTGGTTTTGTTAGTCTTTTGTTCATGCTGTAATGAATGAAGATCTGTCATATCCCTAATCCAAGAGGTGCATGTTCCTTCCTATAACACAGCATTCATGATCTCAGTTTTGGCTTGAATCAGATGTTCTGGTGAATAAATAAAGTAGAGTGATATTTTTAAAATTGAAACTTGACTGGTTGAGAACAAATACATTTCTGAGTGAAGAAAGAAAGAAAGAAAGAGAAAACAATTGGTATATTTCTCTCTTTAATTTTCTATATCACAAATGCTCAAAGGCCATAAAACTCTTCTCATTTTTCAGGACTATTTTTCCAAGAACTCAGAGCAGAAATTAATATGATCTGAACTGTTATTTCTGGAACAAAATTCCAACCTAAAGAGAATTAAAATAATCATTAATCTCAAGAGCATGCTGCAAGTGATGTTTGAAAAGCATAGAATTGCCAGTGGTGTAGAGCCAGGTAATGTCCTTCGCTCACTGAAGTCATTGTTGCTAGGATTTTGGATTTTGTTTTGCTGGTGAGTTGTGGTTTTTTGTTTGTTTGTTTTGGGTTTTTTGGGTTTTTTTGTGTTGTTTTTTTTTTTCTGTTCTGCCTATCTGATTTCAGAAAATGCTTTCAATGAATTCTTATTGGTTGTAGCATATTTTTTTTCTATCAGTATGTATGCCAATGTATCTCTATATCTAGCATTTTGGGATGGTTTTCTTGATGATTTTTTCCATTCACTTCTTTATTGAAAATTTGAAAATTCATTTCTTCTTTTTTATATTAATGGTTTAACCAGGATCTTTTGAATTCAAAGGTCAGTGGTGAAGTTTCAGTAAAGAGGTGCTTCGACACCATTTCAGGAACATTATGATCTACTCCAAAACCAATCAGTAGTGTTGGACAGATGGGTGCAAATCATCACTAGTACTGAAATTCCCAAGCTTGTTCTTTTTCAGGGCAGCGTTAAGAGTAGTAGTTTATTTGTTTATTTGTTCTTTACCTGCTCAGGAAACCAGTCTTAATTTTGTGAAAGTCCAGCTAGACTGAGAAGTTCTTACACAGGGTCTCACATGCCATGGAAAAGACAAAACACAGATATGCATATTAAACAAGATATGCCTGAGTGCGTGTGATAGAAGTGGATAGGAAGGTGATAATACTTGCTTATATATTTACTCTGCTTTCTTTCTGAATTACCTACTTTGAAAAGTGCAGAGGCTGTACAAAAGCCTATGGCAAAAGCCTATGGATCTTTCATGCATTCTTTTATAATCTGGTCTCAAAATTTTATATGGTCAGCTGATCTTTTCACTTTAAATATTATATGTCTGTTTCTGTGAAATTATCTATTAGAAACATACTGTACATACAACTAACTTCTCTTAAAAACTGCTATGTATCTCAGTCTGAGGACCATATAGCCAAGACCAGCACCTAAGAAATCAGTAGGTCATTAAGATACATGTACCAGACCGGAAGATCACTTAAACAAGAGGATTTCACTGAAAGACAATATAGAGAATGCAGTTTGGGAAAATACTCTGAAATGAAAGAAGTTAGAGCTTATGGTTCCTCTTTACAAGATCGGAACAACCTGAAGATTAAAAAAAAAAAGTCAGTTTAGCTTTTTCTTTATTTGTTTTGGCTCTTCAAGGAAGAAGTCAGAAACTGTAATAGACTGTTGTTGACGCAATGTTGTTGATGAAGAAGGCTCAAATATTGTAGTCAAGTTATACAGAGAACTTAAACTCTGTTTAAGTTGTAGATAAATGTGCAGCATTCATGGAAACAATTAACTGGTGCAAATATAAGAAAAGATGCATCAGCTCTCAGCATGTGTTCTGTTAAGGGCCACAAAAAACATGTTTATGCCAGTGTGAACCATAGTTCAAAGTACTGGAAAATTCAAGAGACTTTGCCTGAAAGTTTTAACTATTGTTTTTGCTAAAAATACTTTCATTTAAGCCAGCAGTGTACCTTATTCTAAGGTAGACCATTTATTTTCTCTTTCTGGTGATTTATGAAAACAGATTTAAATGTGATATTCTTTTGTGCAACATTAACATGAAGTAAAATAGCCAGTTAGACAAAAGACCATACTTAACACCAATCTTTTTTCTTGAGTTTACTAGTTACATTTCAATCATAAATATGTATTTGCTCTCATTATTTTAAACACTCAACTATGAAAGTTAAATAGAAGAGCATCACGATTTTTAAATCAGCAGAACTTTCACTGCTTTTAGAGAGGCTATAAAAGAAGTAGAACTGATTCCCTCTACTCCCATAACTGAAGAAATAAAGCTGAATTTTTGTGTTAAACTGTATGGCTCTTGCTAAAAGCTTGGTATCATAGTACTAAAAAAAGGTTGATTTTTTTTTAATATTTTCTTCAGATTATTTTCCAGTTGCACTTTATATACTACAAGTATAACTGATTGAGGAGAACTTTCAGATCTCATTCATTTTTTCCCACAGTTCTTTACTGAGTCCTGTAAGTTTTTTAAACACCCACATTTCATAGGAAATAATCAATGTATGTGATATACTCTGTGCATTTTCAAATGCACACTTCCACAGGCATCAGAAATTGAACAGCTTGTTATTCAATGCAGTCCACATGGTTTCAATGGATTTAAAGGACATAATTCTCAATGAAGATAGAGATACTAACTTCTACTGGTAGAATATCTTTATTTTGGTTTTTTGTTTGTTTGTTGGTTTGAAGGTAGTTTTGGCCCTAATATCCGTTATTCTACCCCTCATCTTTTTAATGTCAGTTTTGGAAATTGTTCATCCCGCATTAGTAGTTTGAGGTAAGGGAATATTTCTGGAAAAGGCAGCTCCTGAGATGAAAATATATAGAAGGTGGAAGAAAAATCTATGTAATGATGACAATTCTCATTTATTGTGATTTAAGCTCCTTGCAAGGGTACAAAACAAACGTACTGTAAGGAATTCAGGGGAAGCTTAGGAAGCTAGTGAAACTTGAAGGAAAATACTTTAATAGCATCTAAAATAACAAAATAGCATCTGTATCTGGGTCCATGAGTCCTTTTTTTTGCATGACTGCATATGCATGTCCATTCTTGTTTGCACACAGATTTCTTTATGTATGGGTAGAAAAGAAGTCTAGCTTTCTATAAAAAGTATGCTTTGGAGTGAAAAATCCTTGTGCAACATTTTTTAAATTTTGTATTTTTAAATAACTTTTTTACTACACTTTATCATGAAATTGTCAGTGACTCAAAGCCATTGTTAGGAAATTAATTTAAGTATTCATCCAGAGTAACTGATTCAAAAAAATGGAAAAAAAGGCCATTTTCTTTTAACTTTTCTTTTAGGATAAAGGTTTATTTCTTTTAGAAATAAACATTTATTTGTGAAAAATAAAAAGTTTAAAATAAATCTGAATGCAATTTGTTTCTGTTTTGTTTAAGCACTATAAAACAGGGTTCAAGTTCTAAATGGCTACATAAATAACAAGGATCATGCTGAGCTGGGTAAAACCAAAAATATTTTAATTTCGTTCTTTCCAAATTCCTTTGACTCCAAGCTCCAAATGAAACTTGAATCTTGAAAAAAAAAACCAAAAACTGTTTTGCAGGATTTTGTTGCTGGAAATTGATCAAGAGGATGTAGCCTGGCATTAACAAGCTAAGACTGGCACCTGAGGTTAGACCATCAAAGAATAAAATATTGGCAATGACAGCAAGAATGCAAAAGCAAATTATCTAGTGCACAGGCTCTGGATTATAATTATTTCATAAGTATTTTACTTAAAAGAAAACAGAAGAAAAAAAAATAGAAAATGTACTTAGTGGACACTTTCACAAGTATGGCATTTCCACTCAAAATCTATATTTGTTTTCTCTTATGATTTTACTTTTTTTAAACTTAAAAGATTAGAGATGTTTCCAAACTTGGAAGTTAAGTGAAAAAAATTATACTGTTGTTGTTTGTTTTCGTTACTAGCTTAGGATGTCAGAAAAGATAAATTGTATGTTTCCTTGATTTAGCATGTTTACTGAAGTTTATTTGCTTCTCTTCTACATACAACTCTACTTTCAGGCACTATTAAATTCAAAATATGTTTCATTTTACATAACTAGAATATGTGTTCAGCAATGTACTAGCTGCAGCTTGCTTATGATCTGAAGGCATTAAAGGACACTCTTGACTATTTGTGAGTTATTTGTTGTTCCCATACAATTTCGTAGAATCATAGAATAGTTTGGGTTGGAAGGGATCTCAAAGAACATTTAGTTCCAACCCCCCTGCCATGGTCAGGGATGTATTCTACGACATCAGGTTGCTCAAAGCACTCTCCACCTGGCCTGCAACACTTTTAGGGATTCAGGGGCATTCACAGCTTCTTTGGGCAGCGTGGGTGACAGTGTCTCACCATTATCATAGTGTTACATCTTATCTGATTCCCTAGCTCCTCCCCAGCTTTCTTGTAGATCCCCTTTAGGTACTTGAGGCTACTATGAAGTATCATGTGGAGCTATCTCTTCCAGGCTAAACACCAAATGTCTCAGCCTGTCTTCACAGGAGAGGTGCTTCAGTCCCTTAATCATCTTCATGGCCCTCCTCCTGACCTGCTTCAGCAGAACCACATCCTTCTTCTTTATTGCAGATCACAGAGTTAGACACAGTACTCCAGACAGGATGTCACAAAAGCAGACCAGAGTGGGAGAATCACCTCCTTCAACCCACTGGCCATGCTGTGTTTGATAGAGCTGAGGATATGTTTGGCTCGCTGGGCTGCCAGCGCACATTGCTGGCTCAGGTTGAGTTCCTGCTGAACCAACACCCTGAAGGCTTTCTCCTCAGAGCTTCTCTCAATATATTCCCTGTATTTGTGCTTAGGATTGCTCTGAAACAGATGCAGGACCTTATACCTGGCCTTGCTGAACCTCATGAGATTGGCTCAGACCCACCACTCAAGCCTGTCTAGGTCCCTCTGGATGACATTGAGTCATTGACCACAACCCTTAAGTGTGACCATCCAGCTAATTCCTCATTCAGTGGGTGTTCCATCAATCAGATCCCTGTCTCTCCAGTGTAGAGACAAAGATGTCATGCAGAACAATGTCAGATTTCAAGAATGTGGCAAAGGTATACTACTACTGGGTGCTGCATTACATTACTTTTGGTAATTTTTCTGTTCTTCATCTCTTCTTTGTCATTTATGCAGTGCTTATAGTGCAAGGATGACGTGGAATTTTGCACCTGAAGATGCTCCAGAAGCAATACACTCCAAAAAAGCAGGGATCCTCTTTTAGGTAGAAAGCAGTGACAATCCAAAATATAGCAGCTTCTTCAATGTGAAAGTAGGAAGAACTTTTTCTACTCTATTCCATTAAGAGATAGAGATGGGAAAAGTATTGCAGCAAAAAGGTAAACTACAGTAGATGTAGATGGGGGATTTGCTCTGTGTCTTAGTAGTAGTCTTTTTTTCTAGCATCTCAGCTGGACAGTTTAGAGGGCGAAGGGTGGATGACCGATGGCTTTTGATTGTAAGGGCTCAAGGTGCAGAAATAAGGACACCTTTACTTCTTGTTTCCAGAAGAAAGTATACAGTCAAAGTCAAACTGAAACCTTGCAACATATAAAAGTAACGTGAAGACACAGTTTTTTCAGACTCAAAATATGTTCATGTGCATGTCTTTCCACATGAACATATCCCCAAGTAGTGATGAAAGTTCTCCTGGCATCTTTGAATACAGAGATCTCTGGACTGATGAGGCTGTAGCCCATTTGAGTAGTAGTTTGAGGAGCGACTTTAACTTCTGGTGATGTTGGTGTATTTTCAAAAGAGTGGAGGGAGGAAAAGGAAAATAACCTAGTGCAAGACATGTTGTCTTCAAACACTAGAATGTTTGGAGACTAGTCATCAGTTTCAGATATGAATCTTACATTTCCCACACGACTTATTCCTGAACAACATCTAAAATCTAGAGTCTACTCTATTTAACATACAGTGACAATTCCCAAATGGCCAGGAGCTTTGCTTTGCTTTAAGCTTCTGCTTTCTTGAGCAATAATTTATCAGACACTTGTAATACAGGGTAGTACATCATCCTTTAAACTTGCTAAGGCCCACCAGTGACACTGTAGATAGAAGTTCAATTTCTCCTCTTCTGCTACTTCCTGTCAGGGACTGAAAGCTCCCGCCACAGTGCAGTAAATAATAGCTAAAAGGCAGAAACATCTGAAACCACTCCAGCTGTTTTCAAAATGATTGCATGACTATGTCTGGAGAGAGCTGAACACATGATGGCAGTAGGATGCTGCAGCTGACTGTGGATGTTGGAAATCCTGGACAATAACAATATGACTATTTGTGGTAGTTTAATTAACTTATAAAAAGGGGATATTTGTGATGATCCACTGTCTTCTAGGAATTGCTTCTAGTTCTAGGTCACAGTTTAAAAATTCACATTAAGTTCATTGCATCCATGGAGACTTATTTGTATGCCTGCTGCTTTGTCCAATTTCCATTTGGGATAGGAAGGAGAAACCCTTTCAATCATGAATAATGCAAGGAATATGATTTTAAATATTACCTGTGCAACTTTACAGGTGCTTCTCACTTCTTCAGGAAAATGTTACAAGAAATTATAAAAAATCACCACTTAAATCACCTCTTCCATCAAGCATTACTGCTTTCTTTGACAGTCCTGAGGAGTCCTAGGCAATTTAGTTGCACATTACACAGCATCTGAGGTTCATTACACCTCAGAGTAGGTTTCAGATCTTTCTATCCTTTTTCCTATAATTGTACTTTACAAAAAATTCACCTCTTTAGAGTAGAGTAGGCAGCACTGCAAGGAACTTTCCACTAAAATTTAAAATCCTATCAAAATTTTAAATATAAAGTGATGGCTCACCATTTTAAGTCATCACAACTGAAAACTAGTCTTATTTATAGGATTTTTTAATCTGTAAACCACTTATGTGTTTGCTAAAGTGTTTCCCAGAAAAGTAGAAATCTTTCTACACACCTCCAGATTCAAAATATTCAACATGAGGTGACTTTCAAAAACCAGATCATTCTTTGCAACTAGACTCCTGTCACTTAGTCTCTGGGCTTCTTAACCATAGATTTTCTGCCAGATGCAGGCATATCTGTGTTGCCTAAATACAAACACAAGGTCAAATTTTCTCATATTCTAAACTTTTTAGACTGATATAAAAAAATGTTTAAAATTTCTGCCTATCTATCTAGAAATAGGCTGCAGAGTTTTAATTAACCAAATGATTCCATGATATCTTTAGTTGTAGACCACACAGAAGTATAAACTCTGAGGTAACAAAAAGGAAATATCAAGAAACATAGAAACATCATTAAAAGACTTAATTTGAGAAAGACTTAAAGATTGAGTAGAACCACTAATCTGACACTTCCAGGTCTACCACTCAATCATCTCCTAAAAAGCACACTTTCATGATTTTTTTGCTCTACAGATGAATCTGAGGATCTTGAAAGACTTAAGGATTTATAAATCTGAGTAAGTAGTAGCAGGCACATTCTTCCAGATAAGGAGGCTGATCTGTGAGGCCATCTGTTGCTGCCTTCAAGCTATTGCTTCCATTGTGCTCAAATAAGCTCTAACCACCTAGTTTTGATCTGAGACTTGGCATCCCACAAACCAGTCTATTTCAGCAATAAAGCCAAATGAACACTGCAGCACCCACTATAAGGAACTGTTTAATTTCCTTCTAACAAACTCTGTAGTATTATCAGCTCACGTAAATGTCTGCCCAGGAGGTTGTCATTCTGAATGGAGAAATAGGAGCTCCTAGTTAGAATTTTTTTAGCTCTCAAGCAGACGCATATATCATTTGGATGATGCACATATATCCTGGCTTAAGGAACAAGTAGATCCTTGAGGACTGTACTAAGGAAACTTGGTTTCCTACTAAACAAAAGCCTGAGTAATGCTTTCCCCATTTATAAGGTTTGTCTCAAGTGTGTATTCTCTATTGCCTAGTATAGAGAATGGTCCTACATTTGCAGGATTTGTAAGATTCTCCCCCTGCTGCCTTTTTGCAGTCTTTCCCACAGTTACTTAATAACCAGTCTAGTTGCTCTCTTCCAGTTTATTTATGGACCAGTAACTTTAAGAGTTTAATTTTCTTCAGAATTTCCACTGTTACCATTCTAATTTGGTTAAAAATTTACCAATTTTGTTTAAATTCCTTATTTAAAAAAGTTTTTGAAGGCAAGCTGAGTAATCCTATACAACCTCTTTCCAGAAAATAGCAGAATAAAAAATAGCTTTCCTTTAAGTTTGTGTCTTATAAAAACAAGACCTGATAGTTACACAAATTAGTTTTCTAACAAATAAAAGCACTCTGCTAAAAGATTTGTACTTGGATTTCCAAAGGTTTTGGAAGTTTCCTTTATAGAAAAAGGACAAAGAATACAGAGAAAAGATGAATTGACAACTTACATTCAAAAGAAATACAGAGATATTAATATGATTAATATACCTTCATTGCTTCTCATATCACTAAGTCTCCTTAGAACATTTGCTCAACTTCAAATGCAAGTTTATATTCATTTTTTAAAGCCAGACAAATGCTTCTCTCTTTTCTTGGTATCTTCTGAATTCTAATCTCTTCTTACCACACCAAAACTCACATTGGGCTCAGAGAGTATTCTCAACATGATATAAATATTATGCTTGATTACTCTCAAATCTAAACCAGGAGGTTTTCTCAAGAGAAGATATTTTGCACCTTGCTTTAATATATTTTACAATACTCGACTGTGGGATGGATTACAAATGTGAGTTGCATGCTTGGTATTAAATTGAATTGTATTTGGAATGACAGATTTGGCTGCACTAGAAAGGTGCAAATAATGTATTTAGTCCCTTTGTTTTTCTTAGGAAAAAGAGACGGCATAATACAGGAGTGCGGAAGAATCTTGTCAATAAACTACTTAGAATTCCAAGTTTCTCTACCTTATTTTCCTGATAACTTAATACAGTTCTTCCAGAAAAATAAGACAGATTTTGTTCATATTGTCAACAGGGCAGAATATTAATGTGTCGTTTCCAATCCTGCCTTTCCCCAGCATTGTTATTGAGACTTTTGCATAGAAGTACAGAGATAATACATTCCTTAGGCAACAATCTCGAGTTATTGTTTACTTTGGTCTTTACAGCTAGGCTTCTCACATGATTTTACAATGGTGAATATGGTGTATTCAATACTCAAAAGTTAGACACAAAATGACACACTGGAAAAAGCTGTATTTGGCCTGTTTCAGTTGTCTTCTCTTGTAGGATATATATTGCTTCCTGGAAGTGCACCTTTCTCTCCAGTGATTATAAAGGAATGGTGAATCATCATTTACCATACTCAGTGCTGTTTTCTACATTTGGTCAAAAGAATACCATCTTTATTGTCACAATCCCATTTACTCAGTGTGAATAAGCAATTCACTTTTAAGTTCCCAGTTGTTCTTAACTTTGTTTCTTCTTCCTTTCTTTTTCTATTTCTTCTCCATTTGCTTGGGGGTTTTGTCTCATTTCTGGCATGTCACATTACCAGAGAATATTGTAATGTTATTAAATAATAATTACAAATGTTTTCAATCTATTTCAATATATATGGCGGTCTGGAGCCAACTGGCTTTCTAAATTAAAGTAATATTCTCAAAGAAGACACTAAAGTGAGTGTCATTACTGGAGTATAGCAGCTTTTCCTAAGTTCAGTCAGAGGGTCAAGTCTATTCTATCTTTAAGTGCTTAAATAGCTGAGTATAATTCAGTGGATTTTTGTGAATCCTACCCCTTCTGATTAATTAGCATCCTATCCTTTCTCCACTCTTGAGGTGGAAACAACATTGCTTGACCTTTAATTTATAATTAAAGTATTCCAAAATAACAAAAATGTTACCTAGTTCTTTCTCTAGTGTACACTGTGTAACAAGTTCACAATGTGATTTAGAAACAATTCAATTGTGTTGACTCACTGGCCAAAAACTAGCTTATTGGATCTTGAACATTGTGCTTTTTGTAAAGTAAGCATGCTTAGTTTAACCCTCCTCTAGGGAGATTTACCAGAATGAAAGGACAAGAATTATTGCTTTGGAATACACAATACAGAAGTATTTGATGGGTGTCACCTGAGAAGGTTTTGTGTGGGAAACACAAAAATGTAATGACTTTTCTATTTTCCTAATAGAAATTATTTCCTAGCTAATTTGCTATTCACTGTTTCACTTGCTATTTGCCTAAATCCTTTCCTCTATAATTCAAAGGGAGCATTACAACATCTAATTTTCAATGTAATTTTTGGAGCAAGACTTTTATTGCTCAACATCTTCTCTTGTTAGTGCGGAAACTAGCTCTTGGCTCTAAGTATAGTACAAACACAAGGGCCTTCCTGTTTCCTGTGCTGTGCCCATTGATCACAGACAATGCTCTTATTCCCAACGCTTGTGTATAGTACTCAATACCTAAAGAGGAAGTAGCAAACATCTTATTGAGGCATGTACTCACAGAATGTAAGAATCTACATCCTGACAGCTCCATATCCTTTGGAGTAAAGCTGTTCCATAATTCTTACATTTTTTTAATATGCATTTGCTCTGGGGCAATTAAAGAAGATTACTAAGGAACAATATGAGCAGGCTGAATATGGACAGAAGCTATAGCTTCTGAGGTACTAAGACAGCTGTATGGCAAGTTAGGGAAGATACATATACCTCTAAGAATGACTAGGCAGTGAGGTTCAGAGACAGAATAATATGTCAAAATTCCTGCCCTCACCTGCAGGGTCTTGCTCTACAAAACAAGATTTAGGATACTGGAGGAAGAACATTAACAGATTACTGAGGTTTATTTAAGTTACTAATAAAACCCACAGTATTATCAGTTTTTCACTTATCAGCTTTCTAAAAAGGATACAGCTCCTATTCCCATTTGAATTTTGCATGACATTTTAGTTAGAATTTGCTGACTTGCTCAGTTGAAGGGGGTATCATACTTCAAAAATAATTTGGACAGAATTGAGGTGTAAAAGTAACTTTTTTCTTAAAAACTATAGTGTTTACCTACAACATTCAAATGCTTTAAATTTTGCAGGAAGGTTTTCAGGCAAGGCCTAGTTAACTTAGTATCAGCAATAGGAAATGAAACCTAAATATTCAGTCATGAAGAACTGTTTAAATTACCCAATAACTTCTCAGCAATAGGGATCTTTTTTCTCCCACAAGGCCACACAGAAGGTTGGAGGGAGTCTTGTTGGATCTTCTCCAGCTTGAAGGAAGTAGGGTGGGGTGAGGGGATTTTTTCAGAGAAAAGACTGATTATTTGGATTATATACTGCAATTAAAAGAAGAGATTCTTGGGAAGTTTGGACTTTTCCACACTCACGAGGAGACAGCCTGTTCTCAGGGTTCCCATTCAGCCTGGCTGTTATGTGGCAAGCAGTTAACCTGGCAGACTGCCAAAGATTTTGTTCATTATCCAAATACCAGGAAGGAAATGGAGATTTTTCAGAAGGATTTGACAAAGAAAATGGGTATTGTTACTTCTCATCTGAATCCAGGCATCATTCTGTGGGACAAAAAATGAGGAACACCTCTGAATATTGGCTTTCTATCTGCCAGATTCTAAAGCTTCTTTACACATGGAATGATAGGGTTTATTAAATAAGGTTCACTGGGGTACTTATACTGGCTTATCCTAGAAAAGCCAAAAAATAAACAATTATGATCTCTTTGTGTATATATATAATATAAGAGGCTGTGTTCAGGGGGATCAAATCAGCAAATGCTGAGGACAGCTCAGAAGCACTGCCAACTGTTGTGATAAAATCCTTGTGATATATGTTGCTTTTTCTTACACTTCATTGCATGAACTTATCCTATTATATGAAAATGTCAGATTTTGCTTAAAAACAAATAGGTCTTGTCATTGTAGCTAAAGAGATTAAGTGTAAAATATAACATTCGAAAAGTCAACATTAAAAAGAAAGGCAAATTAAAAAAAACATTTTTTAGTCACTGTAATTCTATAGATTGTGAAGAAATAGGCTGACTCACAATTTTTCAGTACTTAGAGTTGACCATCCTGTTCTGACAGAATACATTACACATACACAAATACTGTGCACAGAGTGGAAATTTCAGAGCCTTTGTCTATTGCTGGAAGGCAACAGTATGGATCAGAAAATTGTGACTGTTTTGTTTTGAAGCTCTAGTTGCATTCACTTGGAATCCCAGGTTTGAGACTTGACACTTGGCTTACTTTACACTTCAAGAAAGCATTAAGATTATTTTTTAAAACTCAGGCACAAATTTACCCTTTTAAGATGGGGAAAAAAAAAATAAAAAGCCTTGTGAGGCTCTTTTCAGGTGATATGCTAATGAAAATGTTCCAAAGGAAAAGAGTGGTAAAAGCTTCCTGTGTTTAATGTAGCTCAAAATACTCACAAGTTTGTTTCTTAGTCTTATTTGAAAAGGCAGTTTTCAGGGAAGCATTGGTACAAAAAATCCTGCTTCATATTATAATATGAAGTAAGTGAAAGATTTGCCATTGATTTTGAAGGGACTGTGCTTTCTCTACTTATGCCAATGGAAAACCCTTTCTTGTTGCACCTGGCAGTATGAAGCAGGTGGTGGTTTTTTCCTCTTAGCACAATAGAAACAGTACATAGTACATCTGGTTCAGAAGTTGGGACCCCTGTCATCCACCCCCTCTCTTTACTAATACTGAATAAATATTTCTGATTTGCTTCAGGTTTAGGAGCTTCCAAATTAAAAAAAAAAACAAACAACAACAACAACAAAAAAAACACAAAAAAACCAAAAACCAAATCAAAAAACCAAACCCTGTTGTATGATCTNAAAAACAAAAACAAAAACAAAAAAACCAAAAACCCCCCAAACCAACCCCCCCCCAAAAAAACAAACCCAAACCCCTAAACAAAAACAAAAAACAAACAAACAAAAAACCACACCAGAACAAACAAACAAACCAACCCCTAGAACGCAGAAAATTAATAGTGACAATGCTTATCAAAGATATCATGAATACTGAAAGGGTTACAGGTTTGTTCTTTTGCACCGATAATAGATTCAAGCCTAGAAGGGGAGGTTGAGAACAAACTGGTGTTCATTTCATACTAGCTCTTTTAATCCATCAATTACCCAGTTCAGAAACTGTGGTAAAATATGTACTTTATATATTGCCATTGGGCATCTGCCAGTTAAAATGGACTGTCTGAGCAATAGTTCTAAGAATCGCATGAAAGAAATCAGTAGGGGCCAAAATGTTGAAACTTTAATAATACCTTGGGATCAGAACTGCCCTTGGCCTAACACCACGTACTGTACTTCTTGAGAAGTCATTGCATTTTGAGTTTAATGATCAAATGAATATTCATTTTTCTTGGTGCACCAGAAAAGCATGGGGACATTCTTCTCCCAAGTGCAGGCAGTTTGTTAATTTTCCAACAGTGTCCTATTATAGTCACAGAGTGAGATTTTGAGGAGTTATTACAGTCAGGCACCTAAGCCCC
>VWYP01030636.1:68701-99508 GCA_013400435.1 Pycnonotus jocosus | reverse complement strand
AAAAAAAAAAAAAAAGCTTAAATGTATTTTTACCTTTCTCCAGTCCAGACTAAATGATTTTCTGGAAATGTGTTTTATTTGAACACAGCCTGTTTAGCTAAGCATGAACTAGTTTGTTTTAAATCTCTATCATGTAGAGACAGGAGCACACAAAGTTTTGGGTGATGTTGATGCTACTTCACTAAGCTTTTTTTGAATAGAAACATGCTGAAATTCTCTTGATAGCTATAGTGGTAACCTTTTCTCAGTACTGCTTTCTAATCTCTGCCAAACATCGATAGAAAAATTTTGTTTGGTTGTATTAAGTATTCTAAGTTAATGTTGCTACATTTAAAAACTATGTGCAGTGCATATTTGAATTTAAAGTTCTGTGTTTTCCAGCCATAGATATAAATAACATTTCTCCAATTGGAAGACAGCTGAGCTTGCAGCCTGGGAAAAGCAATGGTGAGTAAAAGGCAATGCCTAAAATTCCAGGTTTTCTCTTGAGAAAAATAACCCATTTTAATGGCTATTTAATTTCAAAAGGAAATCACTTGTTTGTTAGTGTTATAGTAGAAATAGTTTTTCTTGAACTGTGTGGTACTACTAATTTTAATATCCTTATAGGATATTAAAATATTCTTAACCTTAATATTCTCATAGGAATTTAGTTCTACAATATTCTGTTGTATTTTTTCAAGTAAAAAATAAGTCCCCTGTAGACTGTGGAGTGCATTTTTTCCAACTCTGTACTTCTGGATTAGAAAGCGAATGTGAGCTTCAGATTTACAAGTAAATTACAATTTTCAAAAACCTTTAACATGTTGGATTATTTTGGGTTAGAGAATCATTATTATTTTCTGTGCCAGATAAATATCAGAAATCGTAGTACATCTTTTGAACTGCATAATTTTAGATAAATAGTTACTGTTTTTCCCCAAGGTATTTTGATTTTTCTGCCGCTTCCTTTTGAATCCTTCCTTTCTTCAGAGACCTCTCTTCTCAGTTGACATAAAAGCCTCTAGAGAGGCATTCTTAAAACTCTGGGGGTTTTATCTTTAAGCCTAGTGTGCTGCATGTAGTGTTGTCAAATCAGAATTGTATTTTAATACAGAATCGTAATTTAATATTTACTTATTGCAACTGTAATTTAAATAGCTTATTGCAGTGCAATTTGAAAGTGAATTTTTCTTCCTACAGCTTTAGTAAAAGGTCACTGTAAGCTAATTTTGTTGGTTTTATTCATTGCAGCTGCTTGTCAGACAGTACTGTCTTTGCCAGTGGATTTTAATTTAGAGAAAATACTCGGTATGTCATGCAATATCTAAATTTAATTATGAATGTATAAATAGAAAGCTTCATTTTGTATTGTTGGCTGGGTTTATCTTGTGAAATACTGAAAACTAAATGTATGAATGAAAGTTTTTAAATATTCTAAATAGACAGTTACTGCATGTTGCATGGGACATGTGACTTAAATGATATAATTTGAGTGTGGATGTAAAGATTAAAAAGGAGGGATATGGAGGACAGCTGGAAAATGTTCTGCCTGCAGGTTCTTGAGAGGAGACTTCATTGCCTTCTACAATTTCCTCGTGAGGGAAATAGAAGGGGCAGGCATTGATCTCCTGTGTCTGGTGACCAGTGCCAGCACCTGTGGGAATGGCCTGAAGTTGTGTCGGGTGAGGTTTAGGTTGGACATCAGGAAACCCAGAGGGTTGGGCACTGGAAGAGGCTCCCCAGGGACACAGTCACAGCACCAGCCTGACAGAGTTCAAGAGCGTTTGGGCAATAGTCTCAGGCACACGGTGTGACTCTTGGGAGGTCCTGTGCAGGGCCAGGAGTTGGACACTGTGATCCCTGTGTGTCCCTTCCAGCTCAGGATGCTCTATGAGTCTATGAAATTGGCTAAGAGTTCTGAATGCCTGAAAGGTAACAAGCAGAATATAGCCCGTGCCTCTCCCAAACAGAGCAGTAATTTGACTTAGCAGAGCTGTTTGATTTACTGATGCTGGCCAGGAGTCCCAAAGCCCAACCTTGAGTAAAGCTGAGTTATAACTCTGGCTTTAGTGTACCTGAAACCATGGTGGGGACTAGAAGTTGTGTGGTGGCGAAAAAGCCATGATTGCTGAGTGAGGAGGCAGGAGTCCAAATTAACTGTCTGATTATAAGTGCTACATCAAGCATTAACTGCCACCTCAGGCAAGGGGGCTGGAAGGGCCTGATCTTACAGCTCAGGTGAGAACAGTGGGTACAGCCAGCTCAGAGCATATTGGCTGCATGTTGCTATCCCAGTAGTGAAATTCAGAACCCTGACTGTGAGCCAGCAAAACAGAACTGTATTTATTGCCTTTGTGTTTTGTCTTAACAAATGCTTCCATCATTACGTAGTTTGGGAGTTCATGAAAAATTTCTCCTACGGGGAATATCCAACTAGAATAGAGGAAGAGGAAAAAAAACTAAAATTATCTGGTAAATCTGAGCATATTTTAATGGGTTTTAGTTTGTGCTTTCCTTCTGTAAACAGCTATTTGGACTTTCTTCAAGTCTAACCTGGTTTGACTCTGGAGGTATCGTGAAGACCATCCAAGCATATGGGAGACCTGAAAAAGAGTCTAGGTTTGCTTGGGTAGTAAAATAATTCCTGTTTGACAGCTCAGGTGTGAGGAATAATACAATTCTGGGGAAAGATCAATAAGGAGATAGAAGCCAAATTTTTTTTTTTTTTTTCTAGTTCAGACTTTACTATTAAGGGATGATAGGCAGAAGTAGAACGAACCTTAGTAGACAGAGATGACTTTTTGTAGGGATGACAAGCAATCATTTGGGATAGGTGCCTAAACAGATTAATTAGTTGCTGTATTGGTAAATTAGATTAAATGTTTTAATTTAATTATGTATATCTCTGTAATGGAGTGTATTTTTTTCTGCATTCATATTGGAAACAATTTTTCCTCCACATTTCTAGGTGAATATTTTAGAACTGATGAATTTGCAGATCAATCTCAGGAAAATCTGAGCTCTTCATCACTCAGAAGAAAGCTGTTTTTAGAAGAAAATGGGAATGTATCTGCATGTTTATCCCCTTCTCTGCATAGTCCATGTGGTAGTCAGCCACTTGGAGTGCTTTGTTCAATAGAATTATCTCCAGTCCGGTGCAGGAGCCCCCTGGACACATCTAGTTCAGTAAGTAGCCTATTTTGTGGGCTGGGTGGGATGTACTTTATGAGAGAGTAGGTGTTAAAGTTAAATTTTGTTTTTTCTTATTTGGTTTTTTTTTCCAAATTCTGAAAAAAATATGTGAACAAAAGTCTTGAAAGAATATATAATTGACTTTTTATTATTTCCAATTATTTTGTTATGCTGCTATCCTTTTGTATTGGGAATTATGTTTTAATTTTTTTATGAAAAGTAAGTAGGAATTAAAACACACAAAAGACTTGCTGAAAGCATGTTAAAACCTTTTTTTTTCATAAAATGTGTCTACAAAAAAGCCCTGATTAAATCCATGAATTGCTGCCTACAATACCAGTTGATATGATCATGTGACATAATTATATTTCCTTTAAATCTCAAACTCATTTATAGTGAAAGAAATGCCTTGTGGATCTTTGAAGTGCAGTGCTAAGTATGCCTCTTTCTTTCCCATTGGCCAGAGTTTCCAGATGAATAGACATTTATTAGAACACAGAACGTACTGTCCATTTTTTAAATTAAACAAGATGAATCTTATCCCCATATGGACATAGCACAACTAAGTGGTTTAGATGATACATTTTCATATGTTTGGTGGTTTGAAGTGCATGGAAAAAACCTACTTACACTAGGATAGTGTAGCTTTAAAAAAAAGGGTAACCTAGTAAAGAATTCCTACAATATATAGTGCCAGAAGTGATGGGTGGGATTTGGTCTGGGGACTTTTTGTTGTTGTTTAGTTGGTTGGTTGTTGTTGTTTGGTTGTGGGTGGGGGTTTTTTGTTTGTTTGTTTTTTTAAATTTTTTTGCATGATAGTCTTGAGCAAGGTCCTTCTCTTTTCTTAAAGAGAAACACTTTTGTATCTGCTGCTGAATTAAGTAGGTTGGATTACATTAAAAGATAAATAGTGTCTGACTTCCATCTGTAGTGATATGAGTAAGAAATTTAGATTAAACACTTGACTAGATACACAAATAGCATTAATTCTCTATTTAGGTCCCTCACAGTTCTTAAATATAGTGAATGAAATTGTGCTAGGTGGTATTACATGACATTTGTGTCCATTGCTCTTTTCCTCTGTGTGGAAGCAAAGGTCCAAGTGAAGAGCTGCATTTGGAATATTTAAGCTAAGCTAGAGATTGTCATTGTAAAGGATTAGTCTTTCCCAGTGCTGCCATATTAAGCGTTTAGTTAGAACGATTGTATGTATACATATTAGCCACAGCTTACATTATGAAAATAATGCTTTTGATTTTTGTTTCTTTTTTCTTCTTTTTNNNNATAATTCTTTTTATTTTTGTTTTTTTTTTCTTTTTTTTTTTTTTTTTTTTTAAATTCTGAAGGCTCAGTTTTCATCAAGTCCTATTCAGGGAGGAACAAGAGCTTATAGTCTGGGAAGTATAACCAGTCCCTCGTTTTCAGAGAAGTCTCCTGCACATAATGGTTCTCCTGCTTTTTCACCAATTGCTTTTCACATAAGAAAAACACCACTCTCAGGTATGGTTTAATTGTATATGTATTACTCTATCCTGAGTAATATATTTTTATTATAAAAACTTCTAAATTCTTAGTGGAACCTTTTTCTGTTTGGAGATGAGTTCCTGTGCTTGGCAGACCAGCAGTGAATGCTATATATGAAGCATATTACATCTGCTGTTCAGCAGTGAAATATGTAAAATAATGAAATGTATATGCTTGCAACTGATCAGCTAGGGAAAATACTTTGGAAGAAGGCATTGAGACCCAATAAGAATGAAGAAAATTTTAAAGGATTAATTTAATTTAATGTTGGAGGGGTTTTAAAGCCACATGCCTGAACTGAGTCAGGTTACAATTCTGAATTTGCCCAGCTTGAAGCATTTTAATGTCAGTGGGCAAAGAATATTTAGCTTGAGCTTTCAAATCATGCTATCATTAAGATTATTTGAAACAAAGTGACTAATGAAGAAATCACAAACATTTTGTGTCCTCATTGCTCTAGAAAATGACACTGTTTCCTGCTGTGTCCATACCTGGTAAGGCTTAATGCCTTCTTTATACATGATTATACACATTTGGCATGATTATATGTATTTATACATGACTTCTACACATTTTTATTAATGGTATTTTACACCATTGTATATGGAGATTGCACAGATATTTTATCACTTGCTTGATCTTAAACTTCATTGCTGCCAAAAATTTAAATACCTATTGATTGTGTATTGACATTTGTTTAGGAAGAAAACATAGAACCAGCCTTCACCCATTTTCTTTTGAATACTGTGTGGTAATGACATTTGAAAAAAACAAGGTCTGCAGTACAGCAAATCACATCACAGAAAAGAACTTTTGTGGGATAAAAACTTGCCTTTACCATGGTAGCTGAAATGTAAGGGTGGTGGGTTTGGTTTTTGGAGTTGCTTATTTGGTTGAGTTAGGAGGCAACAGTCAGTGAAGTACTCTGTAGTTGGCTATAAATTATTCAGTAGACTGTAGGGCCTTGAGAATGATGAGTTTTTCTATGAGCTATCAGGTGAAGTTAAACTTTGGTCTTTTTGTTTTCAGACCAAAGAAAATTTACATTTCGTTCTCCAGATATTCCTTCTTCCTCGAATAGAATGACACCCCCAAGTACAAGAAGTCCTTACATAGATGGTTGTTCTCCAATTAAAAATTGCTCTCCTATGCGGCTTGGAGCCTGTAGAGGAACTGCTCAATATCAGACTTCTGTCATTAGAATACCAATTGCAGTTGAGAATCATGATGAGGATGAGGAAGACAAGGAAAACACTTCTCCAGCAGAAGCTCGGTTCCCGGAAATGGAAAATGGAATAAACTTACATCAGGAAGACAGCGATACTTTTGCACATGGTACACGTCTTGTAGTGGCAACTGTCTCTATTGCACCAGATCACTCAGAAGGTTGTCATCAAAGGTTGTCATCATTTCAGGATATAGAAGGCTTAAAGGAAAGTAATACTGTGGACATGGCTGATGCAGCTGAAGTGTCAGAGGAAAACACTTGGATAAAAGAAACAATTGGCAATAGCAATACACCAATGACCAGTTTTATGACAGGCATTACCTTCAGTATTGAAAGCTCTCGCATGTGCATGTCACCTCTTGCAGAAAGCAGTGCAATTCCTTGTGACAACAGTAGTATTCAGGTAAAAATATTTTTTTGTTTCTCTGTAAAACTGAGCTCAACAAAACTTGGAATACATATACTAATATGGAAGTAATTTTGATTTTCTCTTATTGGATATGGCATGCAGGCGGTGTTGTGACTTTTATCCCTTCCCTCTATCCCATCTTTTTGTGGAGTTAGCATAGAAATTATAATTATTTTTGTGTTGCTATATACAGTATTATATTTAACTTAATCCAAGCTAAGACTGACATACCTGCTTACAACTTTCTTTTGTTATTAACCAGTCATAGTTGGTTTGTTGGATTAAGTTTTGTTAATCAAATGCAAATCATATCAGGTATCTGAGCGATTTATTTGTATTAAATGACAGTACACTTTTCAAGCCCTGCTTTTTTTATTTCAGGTGGACAGTGGTTACAATACCCAGACTTGTGGAAACAGCATTATGGATACTGTGGGGGCTGAAAACAGTTGCAGAGAAAATGATGTGAATACTGTCATGTTTCAGAATAAATCTCAGCTGCTTAGAACAAAGGTAGGAATTGTGGTAAAAAGGTGATAGCCTTCCCATGTAAAGCATCTGTTCCCCATTTTATTTGGTTTCATGGAGCCTGAGGGGAGACACTGTCAAATGATAATAAAGATGTTAATATAGCATAGTTTCAGAGATTGTGTTACATAAATGCAGGACAAATATCTTAAACTGGCAACAAAATTAATATGCTTTATGACAAAAGCAAAGATTGTTTTGGAGGAAACTGAGGTATATGAATGAATAGTGGTAATAAGGCTGCTCATGACTATTGCAGTCTGTCTCTAATTTTTGTTTTCTTTTGTACTTGCTGCTTCATTGATTGCTAAGTTTTAAACATGTGCCTGTGGAGAAGGACACTTCTGGGGAAAAATTGTCTGCTGCTATTTTTTTATAAACTTAGGGTCAAGTCCTAGACCATACCTGGCATGCTGACATAGCAGGGAACTTTCTGTGTGGCTACAATCTTTTGATTACAAGCCCTTTGAGGACTTGCCTGAAAAACACATTACAAAAGATAATACATATCTAGCAAAGCTCCTAACCCCTTAATCTTGTGACTGATAGGAAAGTTCTACTTCCAGAGAACTGGAAGCAAGGCTAGTTTCTTTGGAGAAGAGAGCAAAGATCATCTCCTCTCAGTAATTACAGTCACATGGTGCTACAAATGTAGTAATTTATGGTCTGCTATGTCTTGAAAGTCCTTCAAGGGGGGCCATTAGTACCAACTTATAAAAAAACCTCAAGTAAACCCATTCAGCCCTGACTTCACTTCTGGATGTGACATGCTAAAAGCCACTTCTCTGCCAAGGAGAAGTGCAGACTGATGATGTCTTACAGACCACTCACACCAAATTTTAAACTCCGTTCATTTAAGACTAGGACAAATGTGCCCTTACAAGGACAATAGATGAGTATTTTTAGAAGTTAATGACAAAATATCTATCTAAGATCCTGCCCCGGTGAGCCTGTTGGACATGGATTCTATGTGTGCATGTACTTACCAGAATCAATTGTCTGGTGTCAACCCTTCCTAGAGGGACTTGCCAATGTCATGCAGCTGCCTTTTCCCACTGTTAGTCTTTGAACTACTGGGTCCTGACTAAACCAGATTTTGCATTTTAGATTAGGAGTAAAGTGTGAAGGCATTAAGTGCTTCATTCAGGTCTTACAACTCAGAATCACCAGGGAATGAAAAAAGCACAGACATTGCTGGCTGGAAGATTCAAGTCTGGCTCATTCAGACATTCATGTGAGCCCTTGAAATGAGGTAGTTCTTGCAGATAGCACATTTCAAAGATCTGTGTAGAGAAAATGTTACTACTTCATTTCTTTCTCATTTCAGAAGGGTAGAGTTGGTACTTAAGGTACTTACTATACTTGAAATTTACAGATAGTAAGCTTGGATCTTGTTTCTTTTGGAGAATTTCTGTTAAAATGGTTTTAAAACTAACTTCTTCTTATTCTCCTAGGAGTGTTCTGTTTTAAGCCATAAGGATAATCAGTTGCTGAGAACGAAATCTCCAGAGAAGCAATCCTGTTTTCAAAAAGCCAAAACACATGGCACAGTATTTGGTCAAAATGCAACTTGCAACATTTCTGCTTGGAAACATAAAAATGAAAATCAAGTTCAGGGATTTCACAAAAGTGGTATGTAGTTTTCTGATGGAGAACTTAAGCTGTGGTTTCTAATAAATTGTTATACATATGACCTCAATTACCTTGGATTATACATACTATTTTGCTTTTCTAATGCAAATGTAATAAACTGATATATATTAAGGGAGTTTTTAAATAATGTGGGATTTTTCAGGTCTTATTAAGAAATTTATTAGTGTCATTAAGTGATCCTTTTTGAAAATTAAAGTGTCTAGATTTAGTACAGAGAAACAAAGGGGATTTTTTTCAGAATTGTATTCCTCTGGTGACTAGGGTGGATTCCATGAGCAGCCTAGGATAACTTGCATAGGAACCAGTATAACTGCAAAATTACCTACAAATTTTAAGATTTGTCCCTCCTAAACACAAGGAACATTCTTCTTTGGGGGAAAGAAAAAGTGAAAGGGGTATTAATCTGGTTTTGGACTGCTTTTCTCCAACCAGATATATTGTGTGGCTTCATAAATACTACTAAGTACCAAGAGTAAGTCACTGGACAGAAGTGAACTGCTTAGGGTGAGATGAGAGCAAACACCAAGTTTAGTTCTCTTAGAAATATAAAATGAGCTTTGTGTCAAAAGAAGCTGTTTAGCAATTCTCTGAACAGCTTCTTCCTTGGTTTGACAGAAATCTGTGATGTCAGGTTTACCAGGTACTTAAGTAAAATGTATTATTGGTTACCTTAAAAGACAGAGTTGCTGCTTTGGTAATTGTATTAGTACTAAACTTGGAGTTGATCACCTGACACTGCCAAGTGTCTCTGAAGAACACTTGTGTCCAGATTGGTGCTCTGGTACTATTTGGAAGGAACTTAAGAAGGTGCAATAAGATTCACTGGTCTCAGTACATCACTAAGAAAATGGTGCAGCCTTTCTTCTATAAAACTAAACCATTACAGTTTTACTTTACACTTATGTTGAATTCCTAGTATTGTGTTGCTTACAGAAATTACCAAAATACTTACATAAATCCTTAAAAATATCGTTAACTTTTGTATGCCATTTATTACCAAAAGCATTAATACAAGCAAACCTTTGATCCTTTTAAGAAAGCCATCAATGAATTAAAATGATGGATTGGAGGGGTTGGTCAGAAACTCAGAACTTCCTTTGTGTAATCAAATCAGGTTTGTTTGAATTTGCTTGTATATGTTTAAACAAACCTTCTGGAATTTATAAATATGAATAGGGGGAAAAATGTTGTGGCCCTAGTGACCAAGAGGGAAAGAAGAGACACACTGGTATTTCTAGGCTCCACAGAAAGCTCTGGTAAACTTTGTTGGCTTAATGAAAAAGAGAAGTCCATTCTAACAAGTGTTGCAGGTGAAGTGGTTTTCCTCTTTCATAGCAAGAAAGTCCCAGGATACTGGATGGAATTTATGCTTTCTGTTCTATTCCACAACCCACAGAAAAGCTTGTACCACAGTGACAGAGGGTGGCTGATGAGCAGCTATTGACATACTAGGCCTGAAACCTATTGGTCAGATCTAAATTTGATGGCAAAACAGCATTAAAAAAAAAATCTCAAAAGGGGAGGTGTGAACAGAATCTCTTGGCATTAAAATCAGTGTGTTAGACCTGAGAGTTGTGTGTTGTTTTAATAGAACAGTTCTTGAAATACTTTCATTAATAATTTCCTAGTGAAGGCTTTCTGAAAAACATTTAAGAAAAAGGGAAGTGTCTGTCTGCATCACTTGAGTGTAGTTCTCACATTGCAAAAATAAATATAAAAATTTTTCTTAAGAAATGAAAATGTGATGATCATGAGCGTATGTGCATTATTTTTACTTCTGTAGCAATTTAATCACTATTTCTGTAATGCATGTGGGAATGACAGTACTGGAATCTAGTGTCATATATTACCTATTTCATGGTCTTCAAACAGTGCCCTACTAGAAGCTGGAAGTACACTGAATTGACAACTCTTAAGGGATTAATTTTGTTAAAAGTAGAAAATTAACTCAGACTTCTGGGAAACTAATTTTATAGAATAGGACCTTCAAAATGTTCTTAGCTTTAGCTTGTAAGTTGTCACTCAAAAGCAGGATACAACTTGTCTGAGATTTACAAGTTACGTATGACCTTGTGTCACTTGTTTCCTTTGATAATAATCAATTGACAGGACTGTACAAAGGATTTATTTTTGCAATTGTGATAACTAAAATAATAATGTAAATTTAATGAACGTTAAGCAGGGTAGCCCAAATTATGATCTGTTGCTGATTTTTTCTGAGTTATATGTATAATTAAGATTTGGCTTTACTTTTTAACTATTTTTTTCATTGTTTTTATATGTTCAATGACCAGAGGCTTTTGAAGTATTCACAAGTAAAAAAAGCAATTCTAAAGTATTTAATTTCATCCTGTATTAATATTTTCTTAATGGTAAGAAAAAATTAAGAGGAGAAATGGGTGAATATGAGAAGTTGTTAAGGATGCCCCCACCTGGATTGCCTGTATTTTTTGTCCTGTTTTGTAGTCTTCAGTTATATGGGAAATATTTATTTTATGAAAACATACCTATTTTTTTATAATGTTTGTACAATTGATTTGTAGAAGAAACCTGCTGTGCAAATTACCATGGAAATCACTTGACCATTCTGTTTCTGTAGTCGTTCTTAATGCATTGGTTGGCACACATTGCACAAAACGGTCATTGTTTACATTAAATTAATATCAGTAGTTTTAACAAGAGTGCTTTAACATGTCTAATTGTAAATTGAGCAGTGAAACAGAATAAAGACATTTCTTTAATACCTATATTGTTCAATTACTTCTTTCAGTTCTGAGGTGCTAAAGAGAATGCACTGAAGTGCTGACTTCTATCAGACTCAAACCTTCCTTAAGGCTACTAACAAGAAACTCTAGAATCATTTCTTCACTTTGCAGAAGTATTTATTTTCACCCACAGGACAAAGGTGTAGATATACATGATTTTAAAACTTGTTCTGCATTCATACTCATTAAAAAGTAGCTTTAAAAAAAAATCTTTACAGATTATTAAAATGTGTATTCAAAAAAGTAAATAAAACTTGCTTCTAGCATTTTTTTTGCCCATAGGGAAAAATATATAAATGTAAGTTCTTCTTAACTTTTATACCCAGCTATTTTTGTAGCTTCTTTTTCTTTTTCTCTGGTTCGTCCTTGCTGCTTGACTTTGCAGAGAGACTTGCAGGCATATCATTTCCTAATATCTGCAGTAAGAAAAGAACGAAAGTCAGAACACTTTTATTCAATTTTTGCTATCCTGGTAAAACTTGAGTTTACTTTTACAGACCTTTTACAACCACTATGTCAACATCAGAAACTTCTGATTTAGACATCACCTAAAAGAGGGTCTACCATCTTAGACCAAATACAGGTAGAATACTCACCTGAAATAAAAGCTGAAAAAGGCAGAGAGAAGCAGCAGCACACCTCCTGACAAAGCCAGAAGGTTCTTTGCCCCCCAACCAGCTTGCATTAGTCTTACTTTGTGTCTGTTTTCAAAGTGTCCCTCAGACTGGAGTTATGGCCCCACCAATGTTCCTGAGTCACGCCCACAAGAGAAGCTCTTGACAAGCTAGAGTTGGTGAGCACAAGCACTGGGCAGCTCAGCATGTGACTGTACAACAGAATACAAGGGCTCTTCTCTGCTACAATTTTTATTGTCTATTCCCAGTTTTTGAAATCACAGGGATTCAACTCAACAGAGGGGATGGACAGATCAGAGTGCAGCCCTGCTGGGAAGGGCTTGGGGGTGTTGGTGGCTGGGAGGTTGAACATAACCCAGCCATGGGCACTCCCAGCCCAGAGAGCCAAACGTGTCCTGGGCTGCATCCAGAGCAGCGTGGGCAGCAGGGCCAGGGAGGGGATTCTGCCCCTCTGCTCTGCTCTGGTGAGACCCCACCTGCAGGGCTGCCCCCAGCTCTGGGGGCCCAGCACAGGAAGGACATGGAGCTGTTGGAGCAAGTCCACAGGAGGACCACAAAACTGGGAGGGCTGAATAAAGCAGCTCTCCGGTGAGGAAAGGCTGATAGAATTGGGGTTGTTTAGCCTGGAGAAGAGTTTCTAGTGAGACCTTTGAGCAGCCTTCCAGGAGCTGAAAGCGGGGGGGGGGCTGCAAGAAGGCTGAAAAGGGACTTTTCTCAAGGGTATCTGGTGACAGGAAAAGGTGGAATGGCTTCCCCCTGCCCTCACCTGAAAGGGTAAGTTTAATTTAGGTAGTAGGAAAAAAAATACTCTGAGTGATGAGGCACTGGAACAGGTTTCCCAGAGAAGATGTGCATGCTCCATCCCTGGAAGTGTTCAAGGCCAAAGTTGGATGGGGTTTTGACCAACTTGATCTCATGAAAGGTGTCCCTGCCTATGGCAGGGCAGGTTGGAACTAGATGATCTTTAAATGTCCTTGTGACCCAAACCAGTCTATGGTTCATGCTCATACAACAGCTTGAGGATCAGAATATATTTACATTGTGTGTGTAAGCCTGATTTCTCGAGGAAAAATGTAATCATGTTTGACTGTATGAACAGAAATAAGCTCTTGCTTATTCTGGGTTATCTTTTTTCCTCTATGATAAGGAATACTCAATTGCTGCAACCATCTGTTTTACCAAGGAAGTTACATGTACCTTACTCTGAGAGCACGATTTTGTAATGTCATGCAAAATACTTGTCAGGCCTGAAGTGTGAGAGCAAGTAAAAATCCCAGTGTCCCAAATGCACAAGAAGCTAGAACTGAAAATTCTTGACTAGAGAAACTTATTAGGTCATCACAGTTCTTACAACACTATCAAGGGAGAATTTTGATATTGTAGGAGTTGTAAGACACAACTGCCATTGACACCCAGCAATTATGCAGAGCTGAACCACCCATCACAATTACACTGTAATTCACTGGGGTAAAGAGAAGATCCTCTTGAATTTTGGCAGGTTATCAGAGGGACATTTAATTACAGAACTGTGAAATTCAATACATTACTTTGGCAAATCATTATCATTCCCAACAGTGGAAATATCCTGATGGGCCCAGAACAGAAGTTTAATTTAGAGAGCTCTATTCTTTTCAATAGCCAGTGAAGGAAGACCTGTGTTTTATTGAGAGTAGATATGAAGCGATCATTACAAAGTACTGCTAAATTACCTTTTTTCTTCTGGGTTAAATTTCAGTTTTATTACATGATGATTTTTTAACATTACTGAAGGATAATATGGTTCTAAGAATTTTGTGCCTTACCTTGGGTTCTACCAAGACCATCCGCATTTTTTGATGTTGGATGTTGGAATCGTCTAACATAATGTTCACTTTAACTTTATCAAATACATGTAACGTTGTGTCTTCCACAGTAAGTGATGGCACCTGAAAGTTCAAATTTTGTATAAATGTTCACTATTTGCAACATTTTATGTTTTTATACAAATAAATATTTTTGTATGAAAATATCACTGTTACACGTAAACAAAAATAACCAAAAATTACTGTCATGAGTATTCAGTGTTGTAATATGTAGTACATACATCTTTTGCAGTAATTAATCAGATTAATTAGATGTTAGTGCTGTCTATTACAGAAACAAATTCCTGTCAGAACCTACTTATTTAAACTTACAAAGACCTTAGTGGCATTACTACTAGAGATTAATGAACATGCTTTTAGAAAAGCCTCTCTTACCCTTCTAAATCCAACTAGAATAGATTTTAGTCATTCTGCTTCCTTACCAAATAAAAAAATAAAGGTATTTAAGAACAAACCTTAAGAATAATAGTAAGAACATACCTCACTGTTGTACTCCAGTTTTGGTGTTGGTTTGTCTTTTTCTTCAAAGAAGACTGTTCCTTCTAACCCATACTTGGGAATCAGAACCACAATTGCATTTTTTCTTACAAATAATATATATGCATCTTCATTTACTACTCCCTTGGTTTTGAAGAACAGCTGTAACAAAAGCAGAACACACAAATAAGAAAAAAAAGCATTAGAACATTCTTTTCTGAATTACAAATATACTATCTCAGAAAAATAAAACATTCAAATACACATCTGTAATAGTGATAATTACACAGCATGTCCTGAAACCAGATAAAAAAAATCACATAAACCATTTATAACATTACTGTAGGATTAAGCATTCATATTTATAAATGCACAAAATTAAAAGAATCCTCAAGATGTCATTCTGAATTTTTCAGAACGAGCAAAGTAATGTTGCAAGCTTTTTGTTAGAAGCATCCTTCAGCCTTTATCATTTCTGCACTCTTGCTTGGTTTTGCCCTAGCAAGTGTCCACAGTTCAACAAACGTCTCAGAACCACTTACCTGTGTATGGAATGCCACAGAAGCTCTTTGTGCATATTGTGCCATTTTATGTCGGTAATTGAGATTTTTACACATCTCTGCCAGTTTGTGTTTATCTGTGAGTTCTGGGTAAGTCCTGTCTGCTCCTATGGCCACTGCCAAAAGCCGGTGGACTATGATATCAGCATACCTGCAAAGATGAGGTGGAAATCAATGATGTAGCAAGACACAGTTATTCAAAATTAATAATAAAGTTTCTGAACATACATTTGTTATTGTGAATCTTACAGATTTATGTTTGTAATAGTGATGGTCTCCTGGCAACTCCCTCTATTAATTCAGCATCCATCTCTTTTCTGACCAAAGATGCACTTCAGAGCCAGAATATTGCTATGTTTGCTAAGATGAATTCTTAGCAATTTTTTCTTAGCAAAGAAAAAGAAACAAAGTTGTATTTTTGGACTAAAGAAGGATCTTTTGACATAATATTTTAAGCCAACCTTTCTTCCCTCTCCCATGCAATTAGACAAATTTAGTGTAGCATAGTATTTCAAGGCCATAGATCTGCAAAGCATAATCACATTTGAACTTCTTGTCATATAACTTACGAGAACTTCAGTGAGGAACTTTTTAATACATCTGGTAAGAACTAAAATTTATCATTTGGACTCCTAGAAGTTCCAAAAATTCTCCATATAAATGCATAGGAATTTTAATCCACATCTAAGAGATTTCACTTGAAATGTTTCTAAGGAGTACAATAACAATTACTTTCTTCAAAATTCAGTGGTCAGAAGGAAAAACTAACATACTTTTCCAAGCAGTATGATTTCATTACATGCTACAGCTGCCAATAGCAAGTTCCCAATCACCAGTGTTTTCATATGGAAAACACAATCTCCTCAAAATTTAAACACAGTTCCCATCTCAAAAATGACTGAGCAAATGCCACCTCAGTCTCTGGCTAAGACTAATGCTGACTGACCCCGAAGTGCATTTCTATGCCAGACATGTGCATTAGATGCTTTTTTTTTTTTTAATATTACTAAACCCTAAGAGTTGTGGACAGTAAACCTGAGAGTGTACATGAAGATGGACCACCATGTAAGCCACTGCTCTTTCAACTGAAATCTAACACTGAGCAGAAGCTTTTTTTTTAAAATAGACAACACCATAATTTCTTCACAAATAAATCACTTATTTCTTTTCTCCAAAACTTTTGTAAAATACAAGTACCTTCTAATAGGTGAGGTAAAGTGAGTATAAATAGGTGAGGCTAAACCATAGTGATGAAAATCATTATCCATTCCTGAGCAGAAATAAACAGCCTGCATCATGCAGCGAGTGGCCAAAATTCGCAGCAGTGTATTTAGGTAGGGAAATGCAGGAGATTCAGCTTTGTCTAATGATTCAGCTAAAGCCTTTGCTGAATCTGTCTTAATTTCCAGATTCTGAAAGGAGAGAAGAAAAGAATTTAAAAACGTCAGAAATTACTAGCAAATATTAAGAATATAAGCAGATATTTAACAGCTACATCTAGGATAATCTTAGCAACTGGCACAAGTATAACACCTAATAACATGATGGAATGCTACAACTATAAAAGCAAACAAACAAACAAAATCCATCCAGGCACAGTCATCCCCTCATTATTATTAGTGCTCTGTGCAAAAAATGAAATGCTGAGTCAGTAGCCTAGGAATTCAGAAAAGACACCCATTCTGAACTAAGAAGTATTTTATGCCAATATTAACAAGGTTTTATTTCCTTTGGTTTGATTTTACTATCCCTTTATTCAATCAGAAAGAATGTTAAAAAAACCCTATGTATTTATGACACAAAAAGATGCTCATCCAAGCACAAGGTAAGTAATTGACTTTATGGTATTTCCTCTGCAGCATTATTATAATGTATACTTGGAAAAGTGAAATGTAAAACTAGTACTGTATATGACACTTTTTTCCATTTGCCAGTGTTCTCTGATAAAAAATCAGGTAATGTGGAAACACATAATGCATTTTTAATTTCCAGAAACACAAGGTAAATTTCATCACTTGATCAGTTGAATGCTCTTTCCATCACATGCAGCACTGACAATAAAGTATGATCCAGAGATCCAATTATGCCTGTATTATGGTAAGATAATTGCATTTTTATTAAAAAATTATACTGATAGCATATTAAGACCTAATTGTAATGGTTGTGTCAAAAGTAGTAAAAAAGCCATAATTTAGCTTTCCAAATAAAACAGTACTTTAAAAATAATTTTCAGAACACAAATTATTATCATTATTCCTGTTTTATAGCAGAGGAAAATTAAATGGGCTAGGTTTAGTCTTGTCTGTTTGTGTCACACTGAGAGAATCTGGGAATTTCTCTCTCGACCTTAAGAAAAAAAAAGGGGGTGGGGAAAGAATTGAAGGGAAAGGAAAGGAAATGTACATCATAGTAAATAAAAAAATTACAAGTTTAGCTCAAATAAAAGATCCTGAAACTGGAAAAGTAGGGGGTTTTGTCCTGACTTATTAATTAAATTAGACTTTGTTTCAGGCTAAATAAAATTCTACCTGATCTACGGGGAAGATGGAAACTATAAACACATTTTCTTACTTCCTGACTTGAAGAGAAACGTTATTTGATGGGACTGATCAATTTTTAAGTACTTCAATAATGTATGTGATCCAAAGCCAAAAACCGTCTCAAAAATCACATGTGACTTGGAGAGGAGAAACATTCACAGCTCACAAATACTACAGTGCAAGACTTAAGAGAGTGGTATGTTTTCTTTATCTAAGAAAGGTTTTAAAAAGCAGGAGATTCTTCCTTTCACCTAGAGATACAGTTATCCTGCTACAAATACCAGGGATTTCGAAGTGTAGCTGATGCACTTTTAAAATACTGCTATCTAGCCCTTATTCTTAGCTAAATGGCCAACCAGAGAGAAAATACAGCTTTTCATAACTAAATCACTAAATTAGCATGGTAAAAACTTGCCTTGGACTTTGCAGCCCTCACAAGGATGTCATAATTTGATGGTGGAGGAGCAGGATGTTTTCGGAGCAAAGCAAACTCTGGGAACTCATCATAAATTTTTTGTGCTACAGAAATATTGGCAAGCAACATGAACTCTTCAACCATGGAATTTGTCTCTCTATCAAGATAAATATTTTATATTGTTAGAAAAGCATTAGACATTTACTTTGAGTGCCTAACAAAGAAACATTCCACCATCCTAACAATGTTATGTAATATTAACTAGTGGTTTTGAACATTTACACAAGTAGGCAAACAATTTTAAGACTAAATGCTTGTTAAGCTCCAAATACTGAGTCAGAAAAAAAAAAACAAACCAAAAACCTGAAATACTCTAAAACATCAAATTAAAGAAAAATATTCATTAAAATGCCTGAAAAGACCAAAAGATAAACCTCTTGACTTCCTCCTAAGAAGTCCACATATGAAGCATACAGTTCAGGTTTCACTAAATCAATACTGCAGTAAAACAGTGGGATTCTCTTTCTAAGGATCAGCTTGACCAAAGAAGTTGTGGATGCTCTATCATGGAACTGTTCAAGCTCAGGCTGGATGGGGCTTTAATCCTTGTCTGGTGGAAAGTGGCAGGGCCCATGGCAGGGGGGTATGAACTCGGTAGGCTTTCAAGGTCCCTTCCACTGCAAGCCATCCTCTAATTCCATGACTGTCCTGCACTACTACAGGAACTTTGTACACTATTAGCTAAATGTATTTAATTCCATCCCTACCCTGAATTAATTAATAAATAAAATGCATACTTGAGCTCCTTAGTCTGCAGATCAATAGGATCATGAGTTTCACTGTCCATGTGGAAACGAACTTCTGGTGATGCAAGTGTCAAGGCTCTGCAAGACAGTAAGTGGTATTAAAAATGACAGTAAAGCAGACAAAACAGCTGAGATGCAAGCCTGTAACATCATCTGGGGCTACCATGACACTATAATTTAAAATCAGCAGAAATTAAAATGAAAATTGTGGAATTAATGTTTAGATTTGCAGGAAATGTTATGCAAATACACACCACAGAAGCTCCTAAAATTTCAAATGCTACCCCTCTAGTTGTGCTTTTATGACTCTATGAGATCCACATTGATTGATCTTGTGAAGAAAAACAACCCAAGTTTATATACTTTGGGAAATAAGGATAAACATTCTTATGCAAATCAAAATGGCAAAATACTTCTCTTTCACCTTCTTCACTAGAAAAATGGACACAGAAATGTAATATATTTTGATAGCAAGAACAGTCAGAAAAAAAGGTGGGGGAGAAGGGAACAGGTACATTGCATGGCTTACCCATTATCAATTCTTTTCTTCTTCAGAATTTTTGCTAATTTGTTTAGTCCACGTAGGCTGGTAGTAATATCATCATTCATAGTGGCTGAATCAATTCTCATCTGTGCTTCAGCATATGTAAGAGAAGCCTTGAAGATGTTAAAAAAAACAGACATCAAGATACATAATTGAACACTCTAAAAAACCCCGTAGTTCTTTCTGTTTTGCAGAACGTTCTTTACATTCAATATCTAAATGCCTGTTAATCACCAAGAATAATAGACAAATGAGGACAGATCTATGGAAGATATTGAGATATACCAGGCATTTACAGTGGGTTTGGGTTTTTTTTCCTACATCACATGTGTTTTACACATTGGAAGTCAAGTTTTCAGAAATGTATTGAACATCTACACAATCCACTGAATTTAACTGATTAGCTGGTATGTATCAGCCATGTCCTGTATGTATCATACACACAGTAACTGTACACATAAACACTGCAGCCTGAGAGGCTGAGAAGAATCCAGAAAAATCAAATGTTTTCTTTATTTTTAGTATTTCAGCACTATTTTCTAATTCTAATTAGAAATCAGAATTAGAATAAAGTATAAATCATTACTCAGAAAGAAAACTTTATTAACAAGTCTGTTGATCATTATTTTTATAATACAGTTTACAGCTTTTTATTTCAGAATTATAGTCATATTTACATGACTTACCTTGGAATTAATAATACTCTTTGTAAATCTGGTTTTTAGAATTTCAGCCTTATGGTTCATTTCCCATATGCATGAAAATGCAAGCCTATGAGAGAGAGAGAGAGAGAAGGAGGTGAATATCTGTTAAAATCCCTACATAAACAACATAAAATTCTTGCCAGGATCAACGTACAGATCATATACATATACCTGTCCACATTAGATCTCAGAGAGCATAAGTTGGAACTAAGTAGCTCTGGAACCATATCAATCCTCTGCAAAGTAAAGAACAAAAATCAGTACTTTCTAAGTTAGTATTTTAACTTCCTGATTTTTAATATAATAAAAAAAAAAAAATAGTGGTTTTTTGCTGGGGTTTTTTTTTTTGTGGTTTTTGTTTGTTTATTTGTTTGTTGGTTTGTTTTTTTTTTGCCAAGGAAGCTCAGATTACTGAAAAAAAAATAAGCCACTTTAAGAAAATTAATTCCAAGATCCATTTTAGTTATTATCTTTTTAGTAACAGTGATTTCTGAAAAGAAATCATGATCTGGAAGAAATAACCAGGACTAAATCTACAGTGTTAATGAATGCAAAACATAGGAACCTTCAGAGATTTGGCAATCACAAAAAACGCAAAAACCAATGGAAAAGGCAAAACCAGGCCACTTCTGCAATTTCAGACTGGAATTAAAACAGTATTCCAGCTTCAGAACCACATGCTAACAATGCTTCAAACCAGAGTTGAATGGGATATTGTCCAGATAATGGCTTATAAAAAGACAAAAGAGAAAATAAAACTGTCTTAGACAAATTGTCTACTTTTTTTTTCTCCTTAGTTTAGAGAGGAGAAAAAAAAATTAATAGAGGAAAGCAATGAAAATCCAATCACTTAATATACAAGAAGCTGTAGAAAACAATTACTTTTTCACACAGATACACTGTTGTCCCTCTTTTTACTGACTCCTCATCCAAAGCATTTCCTGGGCGAATAAAATGACTGACATCTGCAATATGTACACCGACCTAAAAAAAACAGGCATCAGGTTACGCACCTCATGAAACAAACAGTTCTCAGAGTGAAAGAAACTTTCCCGCATTTCTACAAACCAATTTATCCATTCCCAGTTCCTTTCAGCAGCTCCCATTTCATAATAAGAATAGCTAACACCTATCATACTAATACCAAAAAAGTGAACAGCTGCAGCAATTATTCAAAAAAAGGGCATTTGTACATTTAGGGGAAATTATATTCACAACCAATCCAACTTTTCTTTAAGGGCCCAAATAACCTCCTTAATGTTCTTCAAGACTCACTGAAAAATTGTTTTTGCTTTTCTGTTTGCTGGACCTTCCATTCTATTATAATTCCACGCTATTACATGCTATTACAACTCCAAATTAATTTCTAAAGAAGACAATCTCACTGAAACAGATATAAGGGAGTAGAGAGCTGGTTAAGCCTGTAGCTTTTTACTGCCTTTTTTTAAAAAATAAAATAGTAACTCCACAGGCATTACAGCAGTAGCATAGCTTTTTTTGTTGTTGTTCCTAGTTCCTTTCCTAGCTGTAAATATCCTTGTTTATAATACTTAGCTAAAGCAGTAAATAAGTTCTATAGTAAATTCTCATGCCAAATGAAGATAAAGCAGGAATGAATTTAGAAGATACTAAATTCCCACTTTTAACACTGATCTGATGCAAATCAACCCCTTTTTTATTACCATCTTGCACCTATGCAAACACCATATATTTATTTATAACAGACCTGGAGCTTTGCACATGTCATTTACTACTACTGCACTGTTGGTAAAATACAGGAAGATGTAAGTAAATAAATGACTAGATTGATACAATACCTCTAGATTTCCATTTCCTATTTCTCTACAATGTAATGCATCATCAATATCTGTACAACCAGGAGGATCAACACTGCAAACAATCAGATGCCTTAAGTCCTCCCTGTGTTTCATATCCTGAAATTTAAAAGAAACAAAAATTGTTTTCAAGAACACCTTCCTTTTCCAAGTAAAAATGACCATTTGAGAAAGGCACATTACATAAGATTTTCCCAGCAACCAAGTATTTTCAGAGTGTTTATTTTGGGTGGTTTGTTTGTTTGCTTGATGACAAGATCAAAACAGATATGCAGAAACTACAATGACAGAAAAAATATTACAGCAGATTAAGTACTATTTTTTTTTTGTTGTTTTACAGAAATGAGGAAGAGAATCAGAACACAACCACCATTTCATCATGACCTTAGAATTAGCAGAATAAGGATTTGAGATTTTTTAAGTGAAATTTTCACTGATGTCCAGCTGAATTACTTGTCTTGAACATGATGGCTCTCAAGTCTAGCTTTCTAAGGCTTAGATGTCTAGATAATTGAAAGGAACTGCACACTTTGCAATTCCTTTCGATTATCACACTATCCTTGCAAAATAGCTCTCTCTCTCCCTTGCAAAAAAACCCTTCTTTTATCTTTTTATTCTTTAACAAAACCTGTAGTATTATCTTTATTTTAAAACATTCATCCCCAACAAACGCAGTTTTAGCCAAAATGCGAAAACTTGAAGAGGTTTTGTTTCCATAGCAAATCCAGCTGGAAGTTCCCATTAAGACATAATAGTCCTGGACAACATTTCTTGTCTATTTCTGGTGCATTGGGATATTCAAGAATGTCACAGTTTGTATTGAAGGAGAAGGCACAGTAATTTACAGGCTACAATAATTTACAAAATATTACCTCTTCTGTAATGCTCCAAGGCATTTTTGGCAGGAAACTGAGCACAGCCTGGGAAAAAGCCTGGTGAGGGACATCATGTTCAAGCAGAAGAACTTCTGTCTCTGTCTCTTTATCTCCAGCGCTTCCCAAATTCTTTACAAAATGACCCTGAGGAATAATACAGGTACATAAACACACATATATCAAGCAATACCATTTGTACAAAAATAAGTATTTAAGAATATTAACCCTTAGGTTTTTCTTGTATTAAACAACACAGTAAAAGCAATCTTTTAAAAATTTGGTTAACTTTCTCATCTTTAAGAGAAATTTAATTTTAAACATTTACTTAATTCAGTAAGTCTGAACCAAGTCCATCCAGACTCTTTTCTTAGAATAGTTCTAAATTCTCCACAATTAAGAATTCAAAACTTATAAACATGAAATAACTTTTGCAGGAAGGAAAACCACTGCTGCAAAAGCAGCAGAACTAATACACTGTCATTTCTTTATAGGTGTGCCTTGTGCCACACATCTCATCCCCCAATATCACATCAACTCTGCCTTCTTCCTCGCTTCTCTGCAGTAATGCTGTCTTTGTCCTAATGCTTCTTCCACATATTCCACATTCCCTTCATTTCTCTAAACTAGCAGGAGACACTCGTGCTCTGCTTCAATACAACCTGTGCATTCCCACGGGAGCCACTAGAAGACTCTTCAAAACCTGGCTAGTATTCAATACAAATGGAAGGCAGTGTCCTCAGTTTCTCATACACACTGTTATTTATGCTGAACTTTTAACTACTTTTACCCTACTGGCAATTTGATTGCTTTGGGTGTATTTGTCAAATATCTGTTGGAAGAGTGAATGGTATATTTGTAAATGAGCAAAATCACAGCAAAAGATTTGCATTTCTAGGAACCCAGACTAAAGTCCCTGGTTAATCTATACAAAGCATCTTAAGTAGCACATATACGTTCACTGCAGAACTGGATGAGTAAGTTTTTTAAGTATGATAAGCCCATAGCTGGTGGTAAGAGCAAATTAAATCATTCAGGGACTTCCTTAATTTGCACCATCAAATGGCACTCAAAGAATTTAAACCTCATCTCAACACTGTTTGCAGTTACTCAGTGTTGCAGATAAATATTTTACCTAAGAAACACAAAAAATTAGTTAAAAGTTCAGAAGAAAATGCCTAAACTTACATTAGGATACCTGGAATTCCTGGGCCAACCATCAATAGCAACAATTATTCTTTGCCCATCCAGTGTATCGGCTTGTCTGGTTTCTATTCGAATGCGAGGAATTCTGCGATCAGCTGGCGTAAACAAATGGCGCCTTGCCTATGAACAACCAGAAAAAGGAACAATTAATTTCCAAACAAAGAAAATAACCCAATCCTGCACTTAGAACAAGTGGATTATTTCCTCACCTCTTTGATCTGTGACTTGGAAAGCATCCCACAATACGGCCGCCAGTTTCGTTTGATAATGCCCACTACCCTTCCCGTAGGCCTCAGCATGTCCTTGTTAACAGAAGTCTTCAGCTAGAGAACACAGGTTAAAAACACAAAACTGTTTGAACCCATGCTCGACTACAGTAGGTAACTTAAAACTTACTAGCAACATTTTGTAAGTCATTATAAGGACATAAATTCTATTATGGCTTCACAAATAGAATCATCTGTGCCTCCCTGTGCTTTGCATGACTTTTAGTATTTTCAGTATGTGACACAACTGAAATCACATCACTATGTGATGTGACTTAGCAGAAACAGTGGGAGAAGAAGCATTCTGCAGTCTTTTTCTGCTGTTCCTGATTTTCCGGAAAGGATGTCTATTAAGAAAACCCAAACAAATAATGTTTTCCATGTTATTTTACAATCTATTATTTTAATTTTTGGAGTCCTTTTACGCTACCTAAATTCTCCAGTAATTCTCCACATAATTATTAAGAAATATTCCCATGAAATTCAGTGGAAAGATAATTTTTGAAGAAATGATCTTCTTGTACAGGGCATACATGCATGTGCACTGCATGCACATTAAGTGGAATTACTGCAAGACCCAAAAATATTGTACAACAGGTTCCAAATGTATGCATTGCCTATAAAAGGTGACTCTCAGCATGATACAGCACCTACTCTAACAAATCCTAATCTGCACATCAGTAAATACAGATTTACATTCTTATATGATTGCCATTCAGTAACTTTTAGATTCAATAAACTTAATAATGTGGGAATTTCTAGCAAGGTTAATTGAAAATGATCTATTTTATCCACCACCATGTATTTAACACAACTGTACAACTACAACTAAGTTTTGTAATTTCTGTATTCACATTTTACAAAGAGGATATATAAATCTAAAGCCTAACACTGTCAGAGTACCACAGATTTCATCTCTTTTGTAACACCATAGTTAAGTAAAATTATTTTTTTCATACAATGTTTTCTTTCTCCTCTTCATTTTCGATGTCCTCTTCATTCTGGCCATCGTCTTGCAAGACCACTGAGGAGGGTGCCACCCATTCATCTTTTGCCAACAACTCCACAGCTACAACATCTTCATGAATTGCTCGGTTTAAATGTTTCAGACCCTGTACAATTATCTGGATTTTTTTAGAAAACAAAATGGAAATGCAAATATTCATAATGATGAAAACAGAAGACCCAAATCTAGAACGATGCAACAGTAAACATGTATGACAGGCTCTACATTCCAAAGAACATTTTAAAGTATGTTTGTGATGCACTTTCTTCCTCTGCTGAGGTTTCTTACAGTACAGATGATCTTACTTCCAGATTCCAACTGCTTCTCTAAGAAATGTGTTTTCCCCCCTGGTTTTTTGTGGTTTTGGGTTTTTTTGGTGTTTGTTTTTTGTTGTTTTTGTTTTTTTTTTTAATTAAGTCAGACAATCCTATTTTTGCAGGATAGGGGATCCCACATACTACTGAGAAAGAGGAAAAAGAGACACAAGAGAAGTACCTCCAGCTGCCAAAAATAGGGAGGGAGAAGACAACTACCACTGCTTGGAAACAGCATCTGTACAGCTACACCAACTGAGAATCCAGCAGGCAGGCAGACAGATTAACTGCTGGGTGGGAAACAACACAGCTACCCTTCACCAGGCAGGAAAATAGCAGGGGGAAACAAAGCAGGAGAACCCCACAAGGGCTCATGACTGTTTTGTCTCTGAAGATCCTTCTACACACTTGTTTCTTTGTCTTTCACCATGTATTTCAAACTGATTTTAAAAACTGTTTAGAGGTCAATTAACAACCAAGATCTATCATTATTTTATAAATTACTTTATCAAACTGTAATTTTAAATACATTATTCTTTTTTTTCAAAAAGAGCATAGTCAGCATTTCAGCAGTCTATATCCATGCAAATAAAAAGTGAAAACATCAGCATAAACATCAGAAAAAAAACAGACAAGTAAAAAATTACTAATATGCTCCATTTTAACATACATCACCACAAAAGAATTAAATTTTAAGGTATTAATAAAGTTAGTTAAAGTTTACAGCATGGAGGTAAAATTAAAGCTCACCTCTTTGTTTTCCTCACCATCTCCATGAACCCAAACTGTAGCTTCAAGATAATTCTCTCTGTTTGCCCTGTAAGTTCCTTGGAGGTAAATGCCAGATTTTATTCCTTGCTGCAATTTGCTGAGAGGAATATGTTCTGGGAATATTATTTTTCCACCTTCTATTTCTTTCTTCAGAAAAAAAAAGAAAAATAGGAGAGGAAATTTTCAGTATTTTATATTCATGTTAATTTCAAAACCAAGCTCAGGAACTTGACACACTCAAGCTAACAAACTCCCTAATTGAACTGTGTGTAGTTATGAATATGTACAATAACGAAAACCTATTAAGCAGTACTTTTTCTAATGGAGCATCAAAATGTGGCCATTCTAGGAACTTTTCCTGTTTTCCCTGCAGTTACTTAAAAACATGCTGCACAATTTTATTTTGATTTGGATATAGTGAATAAATAAGATACTTAACAAAGAAAATATTAGCATAGTAAAGAGTATGGCACGCAGTGTATATACTGCAAGCTATAAGAAACATTATATATATACATTATAATGAAAATAAATTACTGTGACCAAACTCCGGAGCAGTCAGACAATTGCTTACACCTGAATGATCTACAGTTAACTGCTGAGAATAACCGAGCCATCCACTTTCTTCCCACTTTTGCATAGAGCTCTATTCTGTTAAAACTAATTCTGATGGAATTAAGTTTCCCATTTTTGTGGTGAGTGTTCCTGCAGCTACATCAGTTGTATGTAAACATATGTCTTGATTCTGACAAACACAAAGCACAAGGAAGTAGAAAAGCATGCAGCTCATCTTTGAGTTGCAGCCTGCATTTATATCAACCTATCAGCAAATGAAAATGCTTCTGATCAATAACTTAGCATAGATTTTCCAGCAGACATGAAACAAAGATCTAAATGGTTTGCAATATATTTTATTTTCATTTTGCTCCAATTGTTTCTTATTTATACACTTCATTTAAACAACTGTTATTATTCTCATCTTCACAACAGTTACCTAAAGCAATTGGCTTGCTACAGACAACAAGATACATACTAACCAGCATATAAGCAGAACTGAAAATGGCTACAATATTTCCTTTTTACTTTTCAGCTGTCAAAAAGTTAAATTGCCCAAATGGTAATAAGGTCCAGACTGCTTGTATTCTAAACTGATGCCAGCACCCTGACATACAGGATGCAATATTGTACTGCAGGCCATTTGCAATCAATTTATTTTATAGAAAGAAAATAAACACATACCCCTTCATCAGATACACAAGCAAGACGATCTACAAGCTCAGGATTAGCTGTCAAGCTTTTTATATACTCCTCACCTACAAAAGCACACATAAATATTTATGCAAGAGATGCATGAGATTTAGGTATGAAGTGACTGCTCAGTTTATTCGATCAATAAATTAAACACACATACTACTTCACTTACATGTATAAGCAGTTATTCCTTCCTCCAGAGCTTTCTCCTTATTGGATCTGTCATTTGTTAAAAAGATAACTTGAATCTTTTCCTCATCCTCTATTTTCTTCAAGTGTTCATTGTACCATCTCACTGCTACGCGAATGGCTCTGTCGTTGCGGTCGTTGGAAGTTTCTCCCCGGTTTTGCTCTATGTATGTTTCTCTAAATAAATTTTAAAAGCAAAGGGAGGTGTTTGACAAATGAAAACAAATCCCAACATCTATCTATACCACAAATTTTCAGACAAACAAGATCAAGGCTGTTAGGCCAAAAGAATCATTACTGTACCAATTTTTATAACATGCAACACTCATTAGGCCACTGAAGGGCCAGGAGACATGAAGAGACAATTGAAGAGGTTTGCATTCAAGCTGTTAGAACTACAGATTCAAGATTCCTAGAACTATGATACTGCAGTATTGGAAACTAATTGTGAGCACAAATAAAGGCAAATTAATTGCATCTCCATTTCTTAGAGCTTTCTGTCACTAACTTAATGGATTTTTGAATTCTGCTACAGATTAAGCTGAGGATATAGACAAAACATTGGAATATATTTAAAAGAGATACTAAAATGGAAAATCAGTACCTTATTGCTCAAGATAACAGTGCTGTCTGTACAGCTTATTCAATATTCTAACCCCCTTTTCATAACATATATAGATTTATACTAACTACAAACAGGAAAGCTCCTGGAACACAAACTACTTCCCAACAGGATTCTTTAGAAATACACAGTTCTGTGACACCAATCTAATATTTCTTCCAGTCCACATGTTCCAGTTTTCTTTCCCATTTTTTTTACTGGATATCAGCACAACTTTGTTATACCCATTCCACCCCTTACCTGTGGTGCTCATTGGTGAAAGAATAGAAATGTTTTTCTGGGTTTTGAATGACGTCCCTAATTCGCTTGTACACTGGTGCACTCCGATTCCTGACTTCCTGTAGGACTGTCTGCAGCACAATGACATTCTTAATAACAGGATCTTCAAGGATATCTATCTGAGGAACAAAATGGAAATTAATTGAAATTGTTATTTCATTTTATCCAACAACAGGACTTGAAATATTTCCTAGGCTAATACATGGAAAGCTAACATGAATAATGAGTGGCACTCCTTCTGGCTTTTTCTCTCACCACTGAGAAACTGAACAGTGTGTTAGGTTGCATTCTTCTCCTTGTGGGAAAAAAAAAAGTCAAAGGGGATTTTCCAGCCTCTCTGTGACCTGAAGATAAGGACTTATTCTGACTTCCAACAAATTCACCCACAGTGTGTGCAGGACTCCAAATAAATGTAAGGTCGAGTGTACACCACAAATTTTGCTTACATAAAATGGATTCCTATAAAATTTTCCCTTAGTAAACAAAATGCAACTATGCACAATCTGACAGAAATCTGAGGTAATTTACAGGCTGTCTGCCTTTGTGAGGAATGCAAGCCATAAAATGATATCCCACTACTCTTACACAGTTAACATGCCTATGCATGTGTAAGCTTGAGTTCTCTAGAAACAATCCCAGTGTTAAACTGAAATTTTAATTCCCATTGAGTCAAATCAATAGGAATTCTGTGAGCTGCTCTTTGCTTTTGAAAGACCTTTTTCTTTTCCAAGGAATTTTGTTAAATTTTTCAGCACTTTTCTTTGCCAACTCCTGACATTAAGACAGAGAAATATACACTAGAAATCCATATAACCTGTTGGGAGAAAAAGATGAGAGCTTCACTTCCAAACCTTGTGGCAATTAACTGCAAAAACCCACCTGCAAAATGAGACAGCAATAAGGCTCTAGAGGGCATAGCTAAAAGAATTAAAAGCAATATCAGACCAAGCTCCTCTGAACCCGATGTTTACATGGCCTGAAAGATTTACAGCCATGTTCATAGGGGAAGAAATCCAGCATTATTCTATGCATAAGCTGAAGCACCAGGTGAAATCATACTGTGACAAAACTGTTTCAGCTTCTGGGCACAACCTTTCCCTACCGCTACCAAGACTTCCAAATCTCCACTTCTCCAGTTCATGTCAACACACCCTGGCACATCGTCAGAGCATTCTATAGGACACACATACAAATTTTATCAACAGACACGAAGAAGTCTATTTTCACGAGGCTGAAAACATCCCTTGACCTGCTGTTCTGGGACAAAGATCCTTACAACTTTTGGGTTCTCTGCTAAAACAAGTGTTGTGCTGCTCTCCAGAGTACTTATGCCATGTTAGGATTAATGAATTAGAGTCTCCAATGAGTGCACAGGGCCGTCCTACGTTCTACATAGGTATTCAATGAAAGAAAAAAGTTCAACATCAAGCTTGGGAATTCCTCCCAGCCTCACTCCCTCTACTGTCTGTCCTAGTCAGATTTAAATCTTTTGCACAGCTATTGATGGGCTGCAGAGTAACATTGTCTCCGTGCTTCCAGAGTTGTACATGGGATGATTTCGCACCTTCTGTTCATTACATGAAAGCAACATGACAGTATAAAGAACCTAAACCTGCACTCTGAAAAACAGAAGAGGTATTTAGAAAAATTCAGCGACCACAGAAGATCCAAAAATTCAGTGGGACCATCAAGATCCCAACTGCTACTTCAGAGTCCACCAACTTTCTCTGCTTGAATTTTCATACCCATATCAGGCCACAACGAACAAAATAAATAAATAAATAAATACATACATACATACATACATACTGTTCTTTATTCTTACGATTCGGACAGAAAGAAAAGAAACCACAAAAACAAAACCAAACAAGAAAACCACAAAACAAGACAAACAAACAAACAAAAAACCCCCCACACACTCTCCCCCATAAAACTGGAACATAGTCTAAGACCAGACCAGGCTCGCTGATGGTGCAGCCTTCTCCTCAGGAGCTGGCAGGGGAAGACTAGAGTACCCAGGCAGGGATCAAGGAGCCACAGGAAGCACCAGGAGGAGCCAAGCCTGCCGTGCACAGCCAAACGCGCCGCTCCAGCGCGACGCCGGAACCCACACGGAAACTTACACCCACAGGGATTTAACAGGGCCGGCGCAGGGAAGGCTTGAGCCTCCACGTGGAGCCCGGTGGGGCCCAGAGGAAGCAGCGGCGGGCCCTCCCCAGCGCCGAGGCGGCCACACCATCCGTATCGCCCTCCCGGAGGCGCTCACCTGGTGCAGGAGCAGGTTGGTGTCGGGCAGCAGGAAGTGCGGCCCGGGGCAGAGGCTGCTGGCGGGGCCGCTGGGCCGCTCCTCCAGCCCGGGCGCGCTCCCGTTG
>VWYP01030636.1:0-68504 GCA_013400435.1 Pycnonotus jocosus | reverse complement strand
GGCGCCGCGGTCGCCGCGGTGATGGCGTGGCGCGCGGCCCCGCCCCCCCCGCGCCGAGGGTAGCGGAAGCGCGCGCGCGTGCGTTGCCGCCTCTGCGCGAGGTGTGTGGGGTAGACCCCGGGGCTCCCCCGGCACGGCCTGACCAGGGCCGCTGCCCCACAAGCCCCGCCGCTGCCGAGTGACCGCCTGGGCAGCTGCCCTCCGCAGCTCCGGGCATCCCCTTTTCCCGAGCTGCCCCCGCTGCTGCGGGGAAGGTAGGCGGCGGTGGTGGTGGCCCCGGAGGGCAGCCCGGCTGTCTCTGGCCTGGGCTCCGAGCGCAGCCTCTCCTCTCCCTGCTGGGCTCTGAGCAGCACCGTCTGTAAGTAGCAGCCGTGGTCTGTGCCAGGTGGTTGTAAAAGTCCGTGTGGCTGCTGGGTTAACCAGCCTGGCAGGAACAGTGCAGCTGCTGCTGCTGAGAAGGTAAAGGCCAGCAAGGTTTGAAAGGAGCTTGTAGCCAGGTCGGGGCCAGGCTCTCCTCCCAGGCACCCAGCCATAGGGTAAGAGAACAGAGCCTCAAGCTGCACCAGAGGAGTTTAAAGTTGGACATTGGGTGAAGTTTCTACATGGGTGATTAGGCATTGGAATGCACTGCCAAGGGGATGGTGGAGTCACCATCGCTGGAAGTGCTTAAGGAAAGACTGAACATGGCACTGAGTGCCATGGTGTAGTTGACAGGGATATTCAGTCGTAGGTTGGACACGATGATCTCGGAGGTCCTTTCCAACCTATGTGATTCTGTGATCAAAGTATTCCTTTACTGTGTTCTCCAGTAAGTCGTGTTATGCCTCTTACATGGCGCTGAGTACACCTCGTGGGTCTCGGGAGTTTTCGGTGCATGTGCTTTTGACAACCTGTATATCTTCATTTAACTATAGCATCATACTAGTAAGCTAGATTCACACTGGTGTTCACACTATTCAGCTTATTGTAGTCAAAATGCTTGATAATGATTGTTCAAGAAGAGGGTCCTCACGCAGCAGCCCTCCAGAGCTTCTCAAAGTGTTTTTCTTGGGTGAAAAAAAAAATGTTTGTGTGATACTGAGAAGCATCGCTTGCTTAGTGGTCTCATGTAGCGGTTAGTTTTTCATAATGATATTTCATTTAAATTGTTTTGATTCTTGCAGTTGATCCTTCAAGGGACTCATCTCAAAGTACAGCTTAAAAAGGCTTTGTGAATAGTGGAAGAAAATGTCACATAAAAGCTCTAAGGTAATCAAGAAAGTAAATGTTTCTAGCTCCTTGGAATCTGAGGATATCAGCTTGGAAACCACAGTACCAACCGATGATGTTTCTTCCTCTGAAGAGAGAGAAGGTTCTGTAAAAATCACTAAGCAGCTGATTGAACGGAAGGAGTTGCTCCATAATCTTCAGCTGCTTAAAATAGAATTGTCGCAAAAAAACTTGATGATTGACAACTTGAAAGTTGAATATTTGACCAAGGTAAGTAGTGTTTCTCCTTTGATTATATAATCTTTTCTTGATTTTTTGTGCTTTTAGAGTGTGAAACTTCTGTTCTGAAAGGAATTTCTTTGAATTACATGATGGAGATCTACTTTGTTGTTTTGGGGATTTTCTTGGTGTGTTTTGTTTGTGTTCCTTAATAAGAAAAAGGGTAAACAAAGCTATGGAAAACTTGGCTGACTTGTTCAAGTAATTTTACTTATAAATAAGTAAGGGAGGATCTAATTAGTTTCATCTTTCCTAAATACAAAGGAAACACTCCTGTTTTCTTTCAGAAATGGTGAATAATTTTGTCACTCACGTTAGTAGCCTGACAGGGCTTTGAACCTGAACTTGTGGAGTACTAGAAAAGGTGATCTCAATGCTCTTTGTTGCTTTGTTAATGAAGATAGGGATAGAAAATACCAACATGCTAGCAGTAGATTTTGTTGTGTACAGCTTGCACGAAGATGCATGAAATTTAGAAGTATGTAAAAACGTTACCACATTTGTGTGCAGTTCATTTTTACAACATACTACATACTAACTGGTTTTTATTGGCTTTCTGCTCTGAGTTTTAACCTTACTTGAAATTAGTTGAGCAAACAGCTGTTTGGCTGAAGAAGACCCATTTAAGAATTAAGCCTTTTTTTATTTTTAGCTCACTGGGACAAAGTCCATATTCTGTGACGCCCTAGTGTATTTAGAGGTCTCGTTTGACAGCCATTATTGCACTACCCACGGCATTGGGATCTTCATATTTTTATTTCAACTTGATCTTTTTGTAAAATATTTTTTGAAAATTAATATGGTGACTTACTCTGTTTTATACCTACGTTCTTTTTATTTAGATTGAGGAGTTAGAGGAGAAGCTTAATGATGCAATCCATCAAAAGCAGCTGTTGTCTTTACGACTGGATAGTCAGTTGGCATTACAGCAAGAGGATGCCAGGTATGATGGAAGTAAAATTAAGAACTTCATCTTTAATAAATCTGTGAATTAATTTAAATTTGTGTAAATAGGTTATTAACAGAAACAGATAATTATTACTTGCAGGAATATGATTTCTTTTGAAGATTATATTAGTTTTCATTCTAAAAATTGAGTTTACGTATTTAATTTATGTAAAAGTAAATTTGAATTTATCCCCATTGGCTGACATTTGTGGGTTTAGTTTTATGTTACCTAAATTCAAAATTTAGTAGGAAGAGGTAGTAAAAGTGTTCTTAAGACCAATAAAGAGCAAAAGGACTAGGCAGAGGTGACAGGATTTCCATCAATTTAGACAGAATTTTTAATAACTGCAGCATGGAGGACATGGGAAAGATAAGTGCATCATGTGTAGCTTTTCCAATTAGTACTTCTTATTTGTCAGAAATGCTTTTGATTGATGATGTAGAAACTCACTTTTCATGTTATTTTTCTGAAATATTTGGAGTTAACCTGAAAAGTAGACTGGCTAGCAGGCTTCTCCAAACCACTTTCTCAATTGAATATCTCCACGCCTGTGAAGGAAGAGCATTCCTTACATAGTGTCATGTTAAAGTAGAGCTCACGGGTGTGAATACTTCCAGGTCCTATCCTGTAGTAAGGCTAGGATGGATTTAGGGATGTGGAGCCAGATCTGAGATTAGTTCCAGCAAAGTCTTTCTACTGAGAACAGCTTGTTGTCAGAAAAACGTTTGTCACTCTGTATGCTTAGATGCACCAGAGTGGAATATTTTTATTCCAGCCATACTTGAGTTATCTAAGGAGTGCTCAGTAAAAATGTACTGATGTGCAAACTGTTATTAATAGGCAAAGTTAAACTACTTTTCCCAATCTTTTCATTAGTTTTCTCGTCAGTCTTTTGCTTCACTTTTCATCCTCATGTAATAGAATTGTACACACCATGGAGTGTGTCCCTTGTGTGACTGCTCTGCTGACCTCAGACTTCCTGTCACCTGTACCCTACCAGTGGGGTAGATGTTGCCTTGTAGTACTAGTTAGTACTTTTTGGTTCCTTTTTAAGTAATGCAGAAATGATCATGTTTTAAAGAGTAATTTGAATATGTTTTCAAGAGTTGCAGCTAAAAATAAAAAAGTAGATTAGTTGTCTTTGATTTAAATAAAATAAACACTTATTAACGTCATTAACTGATGGACAGTTTCTCGTGCTGTATGAAACCTTATCATGGATAATAGTAGTGATAGTGTTTTAAGGCTGCAGGTAAGGCTGCTTGTTCTATTGTAGTAGTGGTTGGTTTGTTGCTGTTTGTTTTAACAAAGGGCTCCCAATTTTGTGTGTTAGTGGTTAGAAAATCAAGGGTTGGTATGACTATGCATGTGCTGAAACTTGGTAAAGCCCAAGTTCAAGTGATGTACCAGCTCCTTCGGGTTTGTGTGGAAATAGATTCTGCTTTTTCATGTTTTTAACCTTTTAATTGGTAAATTAACTTTAGTTCATAAATTCAAGTCATCATATGTGGAGATCGTCTGTTCTAAGATTCAGCTTTGTACTGTCAATGACTATAAAATTCCTGACTTTTTATATATACTGTATCTGATATGACTCTTTAACCATGGTGGTATACATTCTGGCACTAATTACCTAATCTTTGTAAATTTTTCTCTCTACACAGTGAGCAGAACTCATTTCTTTGCCAGGGTATTGTGGAGCTTTGTCACTTGTGTTACTCACTACTTGATATCTTTTCTTTTCAAATCTATCTTGAAGGAAACATCAGGCTCTAATGAAGCAAGAAATGGAAACTATTTTGTTGAGACAGAAGCAACTGGAGGAAACAAATCATCAGTTGAGAGAGAGGGCTGGAGATATCCGTCGTAGCTTGCGAGACTTGGAATTAACAGATGAATGCTATGAGAAGCTAAAGTCTCTTCCTGAAGATCAGCTTTCTATCCCTGAATATATTTCAGTAAGTATTGGGTTTTGTACTGCTTTAAAATATAACCTGTATCTTGGGTTTGGCTGGGACAGAGTTGACTTTCTTCAAAGCAGTCTGAATCTTGCTGTGCTTCTCCCTGGTGGCTAAAACACTGTTTTGGCTGCTGCTGGACAGTGCTTGCACAACATCAAGGGTTTCTTTTTTCCCCATTCTGCCTCCCCCTGCCTCAGCAAGCTGTGAACAGTCATGAGATTGATAGGGGACACAGCTGGACAGCTGACCAGAATTGGCCAAAGGAATATTCCATACCATAAAATGTCATACTAAGCAGCATAAACAGGAGGTAGGGGAAGAAAAAGGAGGTGGGGAGTGATGGCTTCCCAAGATGGTTATTACTCAGGGACTGGCAGGGTGTCATTTATCAGTTTCCCCAGTTTCTGGGAGGTGATGAGTTCTTCGCTTTTTCTTTTTTGCTTTTTAAGCTCACCTCTCTTTCCTTCAGTAATTGTTTAGAAAACTGGACACCTGAGTTTTCTTTCTTTTGTTCATTCTTCTCACTTTCTCCTGCTCCCAGGGGAGGCAGGAAGTGGGTGGGCAGCCATATAGGCTGCTGAGCAGGCTCAATCCATCACAAGCTGTAAATTTTGGTGGGCTGTGGCTTTTTTAATCTCCAACTAGAAATAAAAGACCTTCAGAGGCAGATGTGTTTCCAGATCAGTCTGTTATGACTGGTTTCCAGTAAAGAGAGGAACCTTTCAATCCCTGATTCTGATCTCTTGAATGAGAGTAGAACTGCTGATGTGTTTTAAGGAGGTTAAGCAGATGGGATGTTACAATTAAAATGTGAGCATACATTGATGATATGAAATACAGCAAGCAGAAAAAAGGAATTTGAAACTTGATTTGCCAGAATCACAAGCTGGGATTGCTCTCGCAAACATCCCTTAACTTTTCTCTTGTGCTTTCCATATGTCCCTTTCTTATTTGACTAAATGCAGGAGACAAAGTGTACCTAAAGTATACTCTGAGATTAATTTTCTTGATTTAAGATATTTGCTAATTATGGTTTGTGGGTATGTGGAGAGGCCACAGTGTACTCTAGTTTGTTGTAAAAAGCCTGTGAGACGTGTCCAGAGCATCCCAGCTGACATAAGAATAAAGAAGATTTAGACATACAATCCTTAATTCACCAAAATGCTAACATTGTACTTATCTATAGAGCTTGTTATTAAGGAAGCTGTAAATAATACAGTGTTAAAAACCTTAGTACATTTGTTGGGGTATAAATGCTACATGAATGAATTCTCCAGATCAAAGTCATGCTTTACTGTGCTCTAGATATTTACAGAGATTGTCACTCTTATCTAAAGCATATTCTTGTGAATGTCTTTCAAAAAGCTGGGCTTTTGAAAGTGCTAGGGAAACCATAAGGCTGTGTGGGATAAACAAGAGCATGTAGCTTGGGTACTATTAGGTTATCACCCCCTAGCTGTCTGCTGTACCCACGGCCCTCTGCTAAAGTATTTGATGGGGTTTTGTTGATTCCTTCATCACCATGGTCGAAAAAAATGGATTTTTAACAGAAACTGAAACCCATGTCAGTGGATCTATTGAAATTGGTGTGCAAGAAGTTCAGGATTTGATTGACAGTCAGTACAAAAGAGTCTGTAGCCAGGCAGGATAGATACCAGGAGTTAGTAACCTTGTCAGCTGCTTTAAGTGAAGCTGTCACAGCACAATTTAGATTTAATTTGTGAGTAGAAAGTGGCTGTCAAAAAGATGTGAAGTAGGAGAGATGAGTAGCAGTCACCTTCTACCCTTAACCTTCTATTCTTTTACTGTTATGTTCAAACAGTAAATGGTGTTTTTATCTGTGACAAAAACCTCCTCTACTTAAATGTTCAGTGAAGCTCTCTTCTTCACACATTACTTTTTCTCTTGAAGAAGTCATTTTTAGACCTTTTCTTTTTCTGGATAAGGCATTCTAAAGATGCATTGTACTCTAAAGTACTGTTTTCTGCTTTTTTCAACTTCTTTTAGCAGAGGATTAATGTGAACCTAAATATATCAGTTAAGCTTGGTGGTTGTTTATCATTACTTCGAGTTACACAGCTGATACGGGTGCTGGGAGGCTACAGAACTGTTTCACACATCCTGACTGTACATCCCTTTGGCTCCTAAAGGCTGGGGAAAGGACTTTGAAGGAAATACTGTTTCCTGCTTTGCTTGCCTGAGGAGATGTTGAGCATTTCTAGGCAGTTAAAATTCCTGACTCCAGGTCTATGTGCAGACTAATAATATAGCCCACTGATATCAGGGTAAAATTTTCCTGTTGAGAAAGGGTCCTGCTTGGACAACTTGAGCAAGAAATTTTCAGACTCTTTTTTTCTGTTTATCAGTTAAAAAATACTGTCTTGCAATTCTCCAGGATGGAAGTAAACATGTATATAATGCTTAGACTTTGCTTGAAACTTGGTGTACTGGACGAACAGCAGGAAGAACTTAAATGCAAATTTTGTATATAGACATACTGTAAGTTTAAAACACTGGAATTAAAGCAAGTGTGAGATGTTCTTCACTGTTCTCCCACAAAGGGGTGCAATAGTGACATGTTAGAACAAGGCCTAGGTAATGTGAAATGGTAATGAGAACAACTGAAAAGTTGTATTTTATACATATATAAATATATATTATCATTATAATCATACTTTTTTGTTTTGAACTTATCTGTAAAAATTCAGGGTTTTGTTTAGTTATTTCTAAGATGTTTTTAGAAACTGTATATATGAAATTTGCAAATACTTCAGGCTGTTAAATGGTTCAGCTGCCAAGTATCATTCAGTTGGTTCAGTAAAGTAAAATTCTTGTGTATTCCACTGTAAAAAAAAAAAAATTCAGCAATTTTAAAAAAATGGTTTCTGCATGTTCTGTTTGAACTGATTTTAATTGCCGTGTCTTTCGGGTGGATCATTTTGCTAACTGCAGCTCAGTTGCTGTTTGTTTAAGAAGGCAGTTAACTGATGCAACTGCTTTCACAGAACTTCATTTAACAGAAGCCAACCTTTTCAGCCTCTGCACTCATCCATTTTTTACTTAATTCTAGTTTTCCATAAAAAATGGTGGGCACAGGCTAAGAGCTTTTTAAAAATTACTTAGGAACTGGTAACTGTTTACAGCACATCAGTATAAATTTGTGATTTTTAAGATATGTAGTTGTTTCTGAAATCCCTTTTACAGTAAGTTTTGTTTCTGCTATATTGCATTGGCAAGAGGCAGTGTGTGCTTTGCTGGGTTACATGAATGTTTATTTGCTATCAAACCAGCTAAATAGCAACAACAGTTGAACTGCTATAACCTCACCCTCATCTGCTGCATTCATTTGCATTTTCTTATTACCACGCAATGATCTTTTCCTGGGAAGACTGTGTAAATACATTTATCCTTGATACCTGTGTCACATGTAATCTTAGTTTCTACTGGGAAATCGTTTTTAAGGTTGTTGTGTTTTGGGAAATAATTGTGGTGTGATAACACAAGTTTCCTAGATTTCCTAGGAATATTGTGGTAAAAATACAAGAACTTATTTGAAAAGCAGGTGTAGCTTTAAAAGAACCACAATGCTTTAAATGGTTATCAATTAGTGAAAATCAAGGTTACTTTTTTCTTAAGAAATGACCAATTGAATCATCAGATGCTACAGTTAAAAATACTAATCTTTCAGTCATGTTGCATGCTTGCCTTATTGTATAAAGTATGTTACACCTGTGTTTACTTTGCAAATTTCTATGGCTTCCGTATTTTTTACAATTGTATGCTGTCAATTATGTGAAATATACCTGGAACTTTTCTTTGTCCTCTGCTGTTTACAGGTAGCAAAACAGAGATCTTGTCTTCCTTCTGCATGGAAATGCAGTACAGCTTGCTCTTGAATGCTAACTTACTCTGTGCTTTCTTGTCTGTATTTCTTCTTTAATCATATATCAAAGAAAGCATTAGGGATGGAGGGCATGCAATAGCTTTTGCATGAAAACAGTGCCTACTTATTTATTCTTTTCACACACACCCCCAAATGCAACATTTTAAGGTATCAAGTTAATCTGGGAATAATAACCTCTGTGTACGTGTATGTGGGTGTATATCAAAAAAGCTCTTCTTTGTTTTGTCTCTTTTTTGTTTTGTAATACTGACTTTGTGGTTTTACTACTGTATTTTCTAGTCTTTTTTCCTTGATCAGAAGAAGAGTTCTGAAAAAGTTTTATGGATGTGAGACTTACTTGCCTGAGACAATGCCTGTAACTAGCATGGGGGAAGAGAGAGGAGTATGAATTACAGATTTTATTTTTTTTTAATCCTGTTAGAAGGTTGGAACTTTTTGTTGCTAATTTAGCAGATTCAAGCCTTTCAGAGCCTTAGTTTCCTGATGCGCTTGAGTCCATACACCAGCATATTATTGCTGAAAGTGTGTGTGGAGGGGGTGTCATGGTTCTTCCTGGTTGTGTGCTGTTCCTGCTCCCTGTGCTTGCTCTTGCATTTTTCTTGGTGCAAATTCAGCAGACTGAGCTGGCAGAAAACAAAGCAAAACAAATGTCTCAATTTCTACACACCCCATAAAAATTTATATTGGCTTAGGGGAAGTTAGCAAGTTAAGTTGGTTATTACTAAATAGATTTTTGGTTTGTTTGGGGTTTTGCTTGTTTTGGGGTGTTTTTTTTTTCCCTTTTTTTACATTGCTAATCAAATAGGCTCAAGGTTTAGTACAAGGAAGTGCATGGGGCCATGTGTCCATTAGCAACTTTATTTTTTTGATTGGTCAGCCTGAGTGGAAGCTGCCTTAGTTGTAGAGCAATATAATCTTTACCTTTATGGTATGCCCTAGAAATAATTTAGTAAATGATCATCGTAAAATGTTGAGCTAATGTGTTTTAGGTTTGTAGTTTTGCAATCGCAATTTTGCTAGTTTCAACTTTGAATATCTGTCTTGTTCTTCTAGGTCCAATTCTATGAAGTAGTCCATTCCTTAAAAAGAGAGCTAAGTGATCTACAGATGAAAAAGGAGAGTCTAACAGAAGAACTGACTGGGTACAGATCCCAGCTGAAGAGTCTGACAGAGGTCTGTGCTCCTTAGTTATCTCAGTTCAGAAACTGTGAATATATACATTGTGAAAATCTCATTCTCCATATCATTATTCATCTATGAGATACGAAAGCTTTTTTACTGTATAAAAATTACTGTGGGGAGGGAGGGAGGGAAAGAGGAAATAAGCTGTATGCATCCCTGTATAATAGCTAACTTTGTGCTAGGGCTACCCTGCAAGATTTGCTCATGAGACTGTTCAGGGTAGTCTCTTACCAGCTGTTTTGTGCTTTCTGAGGACAAGATTTCAAGGTGGGGAAGCTGCACAGGTGATTGCCCAGCAGCAGCTGGAAGACACTGTGGTGGTTGACTGTGTAGTTTTTGAGATGGGGATGTCTTGGTAGTAGTTTGCTTCACCTTTTGTTTTAATGTTATAAAAATACATTTTTAGAAGTTCTTTGGAGTTGCATCTTCTCTGTTATGCTTTTCAATTCTTTGTATTTTAATTTTCCTATTTGTTTCTATACTAAAGAAAAAGCTAATTTGATTTCAGGTAAAGTATAAACACTAGAAGTAGATAAACAAATTATATACATATTTTTAATTTTTATTTTTAAAGAGCTAAGAATTGAAATCGTTTAAGAGGCATGTTTTTTGTCATGTATTTATCAATATTTGTATTACTCTTGGCATGTGCATAGCTAGGGTGATTTGTATTTTAGCTTAGTTCTGTGTAAATCTGGAGTTGGGACAACAGTTTTAGGTATTCAAAGTATATTTATCCAGGTCATTGCTAGTAGAGACTTACATGACACTGTCATTTTAGTACTTTCAAGACTATGTTTTAGTTAATGCCTTTTTTTTTTTTGCTGTGAAATTTGCTCACAGAATAATCAGGTGTAAGGAGAAATTTTTTATACAAGTTTATCTTGTGAAATTCATGTACTTTCATTTCTCATTCTGATTGAATTAGAGAAAATAGTCAATAAAATTTATGCATTTATGTGCTTCAGCATTATTCTGTGTCACCATCTCTGGTCATAATTGAGATTAGACTAATCCTGTTAATTTTTGTCTTGCATAAGCATTTTCCTTCATTGTACATTAATGTGCTTTGATTTAATAAAGTTGTAGAGGAGGATTTCAGCCTTTGAGATTTGAGTGACATCTATTAACTTTTGCTGAAGCAAATTAACAAGATAGTCGATAACAATAATTAAAGTTGTGCTAGAAACTATTTTTGGGACCTTGACCTTTCTTTGATACAGACTTCTAATTTTGTTCTTTTTGCACCACATGGTGGCACTATCCACCTTTCCCACTGATCTGTTTCTCAAAGTTTGAAATGCGCTGTGCTTTTCTTGTATGGAGAGGCTTAAGGGTCTCAGTGCTTTGATTCTGGCAGGTTCAAGTTTTGTGACTTGCTGAGTGTCACTGTAACAAGGTACCTCAGAAAAGGTGGTAAGAGGAGCATCATCAGGATGTGAGGGCACTTTAGAATCTCTAATGTGCTTGGTGCACAGGAGCTGACATACCTATGCATCTCTTGCAGTTTATGAAAAAGTGGTTTCAAAGTGTACTGCTGGGGTAATTTTTTTGAGCTGTTCACAAAGGTCAAATTTTTTTGCAAGGAAATTTATCAATAGGAAATAAAGTTTTGTTCAGAGCCTTACCTAAGCTCTTGTACTCTTTTACTGGATTTTTTTTTTTTTTTTTTGTTTTCCAGTAGTTTTTGTTTTTCCAGGTACATGAAATATAGCTGCTGAAGTTTCTCGCTTGTTATTTAATAATGAATACTCTGCAAATCCTTCTTCTGGGTTTCCATCCAGTACTCCATAAATTTTAAGTTTTCTCTAATCATTGCAATATTTCTCTTCTTTGTGTAATTTTATCAACAAAGTCTGTTCTGAGTTTAAAACTTCTTTAGGAAACTAGTAGTACAGAAGTTTGAAATACAGTCATCACTGAAGTTAAGACAATTGGGTTTTGGGTTTTTTATTTTGTGAGAATAAGTTACTTCCTACAATAAGCATTCCTTCCTTTTTTCTACTCTTGCAGATAATTAAGGCTCTTCTTAATGATTTTCAACATGGGTTTCTTCCTTCTTTTTGGGACATAAAAAGGAACAAAAAATATGCTTAGGCCAAATCTTGGAGGAGGAGCATTTTGTTGGATTTTCTGGTTGGTTGTGGCTGACAGACTAAGTTTGAGTAGGCTTTCTACATGTACATATTCACCCCAAAATAAAGTAATAAGAAATATAAGACAATTTGTTCTAGACTTATAGGGAAGATTATCTAGCCAAGCAAGAATTGAAAATGTTTGAAGGAAAATTTGAACTTGTCTTAATAGGTTAAGTCAACTTTAGGAGAATATAAGTGTGAAATGAATTCATCAAATAAGACAACCATGCTGACTCTAAAACTTTGTAAACTTTTCTTGGTGTGCTGCTGCTCTTAGCCCTTAAAGGCTGCTGAATCTGTAACACAGTCCCAGTAGGGTAGGGAGCTTTTTCTGACAAGTGGTAGCAGAAAATGTCTTGTGAAGACTGATTTCTGGCACTGGAACATGGTCTGATAAAAGATACTTGTTCTGCTGCTTTCTGTTTTTAAAGTGGTCCATGTAAGTGGTTGTGCTCTACAGCTAAATTAGTGGCTCTTTGTACTCAATTATTGCATCTGTGATTTAGATGCAAAATTCCTCTGGTTCCAGGTACAGCTGCCACAGGCCAGGGGGAGGCGGTGAAACTGGTGAAAGCCATATTCTTGTACTGCTGACTGGCTTGTTACTAAATGTATGGTACAGGCTTGTTTTAGTCCTCCTTTTACAGTGCCCAGTACTTCAAGTATAAATAATGTTGGCACCACCAACCTTGGAGGTAAAGATAGAGGAGGAAGTCCAACTATAGTGGTGTATTACCAGGAGCTTCCCAGAAATAAAACCAGCTTCTGATGTGTGCATTCCCATGCTGAACATCAGTTTACTATTTTCAGAGTTGTTTGTTTCCAAAGTGGTTAGAACCTTCCCTCAAACAGATGTAATTTACTGCTAGTGGGTTTCTCTCAAGGCTGGGAGAGTGTCTGGGAAGGAAATCTTACTTTTCTTTTTACCTCCAGAAGATTAAGTACTTTCTTAATCTTAAGATCCTTTCTTCTGGCAGTGTTTCTTCTTGGCAGTGTTTTCCTGGAATTTGATATTGATACAGTTTTATCAGGGTTCCCTTTTCTTCAGTTTTTTATATAAAGTTGCCTTCAGGATTTGCAATAAAATTTATAGCATGAAAGTATCTGAAAGCTGTGGTTATCCTAAAGACAAAGCTGGTTATATGTAGGACAAAGATCTTTTCTAAGACTTCATCTCTGAATCAGGATTAGTAGCTGTCAGGTTTTGCTAGACATAACTAACAATTTTCTGTGATAATGTTTTCCAGCTGGAGGGAAAACATCTATAGGCTTCAAAGAATAAACTAAGCTTTTGTACTCAAAGGATCACTTGGCACTAGATGTGTCTGAATATGAGAAAACTGAGGCTGTTGTTGCTACTCCAAAAGGACTGAGATCCCTGGGGTTTCTTGTCAAGTTTGCATATCTGTAAAGACCGCACTCTAGAACCCTTCCCCAGCCTCCTGACACCACTTCTTTCAAGCAGTGCCTTGATCGTTTGGTCTTCACAACTCTCTTGAGACAGATGAGGTCCTGATCTGAGGTGAAATACATGCCTAGCTTTTTGTTTTGCTGTTGTTAATATTGTTCAGGAGAACAGCTGCAAAGACAATACTCTACCAGTAACTGAGCTTGAGGCAGCAGTTTAATATTTCCAAGACTTGAGGAGAGTTCATATCTATGACAGTTCCCTTTTCTATCCAATACCTTTGTGCTCTTTCAGTACATAGCTATGGCTCACATTGGCTACTGGCTGTGGTTCAGAAGTATGAGATGGTTTAATTATACTGCTCGGTAATGATCTCAAGGATCCTTCTCACCTGAGAATATTTCGTTGAAAATTACTGTAAGCTCAGATCCGGAGAAATAAACTTTTTATTCCTCCATTTTCTTTTGCTATAGAAGCACTTATTCCAAAGCTTTTCTTTCACATGTACCTTGCAGAGATTCTCTATTTTGGAGTAGCTCAGCATTTTCGTTTATAGTGGCAAATAATGACCTATCTACAATCAGATTACCAATTTCCCATCTACTAGCAGAGTACCAATTTCATAGCAAGTTACTGAAGAGATGTCCTATTTATCCAGTTATGTATAGCTTCTTCCTGATATTTGGGCTGCTGCACTCCAATAAATAATGTATTGACCAATAATTTTTAAATGCAGGGTATGTTAATAGTTGAAGCAAAATGTCATCTTTACAGAGAAGCACCACCTCGTCCAAATAACTGGAGGGAATTGTTTTCACATCACCATAGCTTTACATTTGTCTAGGGCCTTTAGGATGTGAACAAAGTGCTGGCTTTTGCAAGTGATTCTTCAAAGATGAAGATCTTAAAAAAAAAAAAGCTTTTAAAAAGCGGGATCACTTTCTTTCATGGGCTTATCTGTAGATGGTGTAAAGAAGTCGTGCTGCTGCTGCTTGATTGGCTGATAAATCTATTCCCTGCATTTCTGTTTATCTTACCTCAAAAGATTTTTTGACACATCAGCTAATCTCTATTGTGTATTATGTGTCACTAACTTAGTTCCAAAAGTATGTAACCTGGATTTTGAATGTGAAATTCAGTTAGGTGTTTATTTCAATGACTGCTATAAACTGCTGCTGATTCCAGTTTGAAGATAGCAGTGAAGATTAATATCATTAAACTGAGGTCTGCCATTAGATCTTTGGGGTTTAAAGTGGTGCAGATCAGGCAAGCTGAGAATCTTCTTGCTTGAAACATCCTCTGTGAACAGTGTTTGCAAACCAAACGAAAACACTTCTTAGCTGACTCATGCCCTATAGGAACCTGGTTAATACTGATACTGGTTAGTACTGGATTTCGTAGGCAACTCTGTCACGAATTTCTTTAGACAATGGTTGCCTCTGTCTCACACAGGACGAGTTGGTTTTTCATTTGTTTTAACCATCTCTTTAGTCTGAGTTTCTGCTCTCTGCAGAAGCAAAAATTAGTAAGAGGCTGAAGAAAAGCCATGAAGTGTTTGGAGTATTATGACCATCACATTCAGTGTAAGGAAGTTCTGTTTGTTCTTTAATTATTTTAAGGTACGTGGGCTTACTTAAGCTAATATCATTTATTGGTATTATTTCCAGGACCTCTTTTCTGTCCTTGTAAGAGCTGTGTATCTTGATTCTTCTAAAAGCCTCTGTTTTGCTGTAGCAAGACAAAGCTATTCATCAAGATGTTCAAGCTATCTTTTGAAGATAAATGGAAAGATACAGCTGTTCCATTGTAGGTGAAAGAAATGGGCAAGGAGACCTGCTCCTTTTTAATGCCTTTGTTGAGGTCAGCTCCTGGTGGGAGCCTGAGGGGTCGCACACACCGCCTCTGCTCCCGATGGACAACGCAGAGGAGGAGGGGTTCGGCTTTGCCGCACGGCAGAGCTGGGGCTTCCGTCCTCACAAAAGTCCCTGGGAAGACCCTGGCTCGTTAAAAGTCTGGGGGTGTCATGCTGATCAAGTGCTGTTCCAGTCATGGCAACGAGGCAAGAAGCTCTGGTTGGTGGTCTAATGTTCTTTACTGGTTTCCCCATCCAAAGGTGTTGTTTAGATCTTTATTAGTGCTAGGGCTCGTTGGTTTTAGGGGTTTTTGTCTGCTAATTTAACTTCTGCCAGATGCTAGGCCTTATGGGAGTCTCATGTTTGCATAGGAAGGGACGTAATCTTCTGCCATCATGGGTATGAAAGGAGCAGCAGGGTGGTACTCGAAGGTAAAGGGAATTTACATAATCAATGAATTAGGAACTGATTAATTTAAATAACTTATGAAACATTTACAGAACATTTTATAAACCACAAATTACCAAAATGTGTAACCTAACATTGAAACAAGTAATTAAACTTTAGAAACTTTATCCTTTACACAGAGATCTTAAAATCAGTTCAGTGTATATGGACATCATTAGCAACTAAATTTCATCTCGTGCAAAGCAAGGCTTCTTCTGCCTAAGCACAGGCAGCTTAGTTGTATGTCTTTAAGTTGTATTGCTATGGAAGGTCCAGAAGCTTGTGTATGTGCTACCTGGAGAAGTGCATACCACATAGGGGGTTTTGTGTGTCAGCCTATTTACAGCCTAGACTGGGAATCAGCTTGCTTTGTCATGTTTCTTCATGTGTTTAAAATACTACTTTGACACCTTATGATCAGGCAGATGAAAAGCAGTGTCCTGTGCAGTATAATTAGTGTTTCTTCAGGAATTACATTAAATCTTAAAAAAACCAACATCATGAACTCCTATAGTTAAGGTAGGTCTTAGTATCACTTTTCCAAAGCAGGATTTAACTTTCCTTCCTGGGAATTACCATACTGTTTCATGACATTAGCATGACATTAATAACTGATTTATTAAATACAATTCAAAAGTAAGTGTAGGTCTCAGATATTAGAAGGATTTTGCAGATATTTAGCTGCTCTGTTAATTGTTGCTTTAAAGCTGTTTATGACAACTTTTTCCAGAGGTTAACAATTTAATTTTATACTATTGGTAGTTGTCTTCTAGCTGCCAGATAGATAATACTTTAGGAGCTTCAGTAGCCCACTCAGTGAAGGATATGTGAATTCCAGCATGGTATTAGCAGCAGAATGGCATGGGATATCCACAGAAGAATTGTACTCTAAACTTAATCTTTCAATTTGCACTTAAAAGTTAAGTGCCCTTACCAACATTTCCTGTTGCAAGATGAGTCATGTTTGCACTGCATAACAGGGTACTTGCACCATTATGTTACATATTGAAACTTTAGCTAACTTGTGCACAATACCTTTTAAAAATATCTGGCAGACTACCATTATAATAATGCCATCTTTATAAATAATGACATGTAAACTGGTTAAAGAAGAGGGTGTGTTATAGGATTGGTTTGCTGAATGTATTAATTATAATGTATTAATTAGGCTAAACATAAACCATATATACCAGTATGTGTTAGGATGAATAACAATCATATCTTTCCATGATGTATTTTTAATGGTAGACTGTGCAGAATTCTCATAAAAGCCCTCTGGGTGTTGTGATTTTTGTGATTTGTGACCTGAAGTGATTTTAGTAAAACTGAAAATAAGTAGGTATATGGAATATTAAACAAAAAATTCTTTTTTATCAACAGAGTAGTTACAATATAATTAGTAGATTAAGGAGCTTTTCTGTAGTGACTTACAAGTATTAAGGTGTGTTTTTTCAGGAAGGCATTCTGCCAGTCTTTCAGCTGATAATGTCTGTGAAGTTTATCAGTGTCCTTCTGTCGTATACTCCATGTATGCTATTGCCCTAAACTTTCCTTGTCTATTAATAAGTAGATAGACAGTTATCCTCCTATAACTGTATAAAGCATAGCTTTCAGCAGTGTTGAAAAACTATGCACTCACAGTGTCTTTTACTGCAAAATAAACATAATTTGCCGTTGCTAAATGCTTGATTTAGTAATGACATCTTAAGACTGTGCTCACCTTCAGTTAATAATATTGTGATGTCCATTCATAATAACCAGATAGAATAATTGTTTATCAAGCATCCATTGTTGAGCTTGCTGTCCATCATAGCAGTAAAAAACTGAACTCAGCAGTATTCTGGGAAGTAGGATATGGAAAAAATCTAGATGCCTGGGGTTATTCTAAAATTTTTAACAAGCAACTCTTTTTGTAGTCCATCAGCTTTACCTTGTATAAGTGAATGAGCATTATTATTTTGATCATTCTTGTGAATAAATTGCTAAGTAATACAGTATTTAGGACAAGTAAGAAAGATAAGTTTGTGGAAAAAGTACCTACTTAGTAGAAAACTGAAAAATGGAGTCTAGATTGGGGATTAAGGTATAAAAGTGTGCTATTGCTGTGGAGAGTTGGAGGGAATGAGTGTGATTAGGAAATCTTCAAAAGGAATACCTTTTATTTTAAAAGGTGAATACTCTCTGTGTGTTCTCTTGCTTTGCTTTTGTTGTTTTAGTTTCCAGAATAATCTGTAAGAGTATGTGAGAGAAGGAAAAAGAAGGAAAAATGGAAATTTATGGCGATGGACCATTAAGTAAACTTTTTTATTTCATTTTATTTTCTCTTCCACCAAAGCTTTCCATAATATGCTTCAGCAAACATAGGTTACCAGATACAATAGCTACAATGTGGGAGTAACTGGCTGAAATCTTTCAGATAATGACAGATGTTGCTAAACCTGCTGAACAAACCATCCTCTTTTTTTTTTTTTTTTTTCAAATAAACTAGCAAGTATCTTCACAAGTATCTTTGCTTGTTTGAAACTGTTGTAAAGGTGGTGTGACTTTCATGCTCCTAGTATAGGTGTGCAGACCACCAGGTGTATATTATGAGGGTTACTGGTCTTGGAAGTTGTGCTAATGGACAAATGCATTGGAAAAAATAGATACATTTAATCAAGTATTTGTAATAAGATAAAAATAAGTTGAGTGTCAATTTAGCTGGTTACTTTGTGATGTGCTAAATTTCCAAATACAGAGACAAAGTATTACCATCTGAATATTCATAAGGGGTTTTCACAAAGCTTAGTTGGTGATTACTTTAAGTAAATATCAGTGCAGTTGTGATCATTTCAAATGTCTCACTTCCTAGAGCTATGAGGAGGAGAGGAGGAGTCGGTCAGAGCTTGAGGTCAGATGCCAGCGTTTAACACTGGAACTGGCTGATACCAAGCAATTGATTCAGCAAGGTGATTACAGACAACAGAACTATGATAAAGTAAAATGGTAAGTATCTCTATAATTCAAGTATTTAACTAACATACAAATGTCAATAAAGATCAGCCTTGATTGACCAGAGTTCTTAGTTTTATTTTTGACTTATGTACACCACAGATATTTCGTCTTAGCTCATACACTAATGGTTCAATTACCTCCTTTAGTATATTCCAGACATAAAATGAACAACATGAAAGCCAGTGCATCAAATTATCTTCCTAAAAGTTTATATTTTCAGATTTACTGTGTTTTCAAGAAAGCCTAGCAGTCTCATTGCAGCTGAGGAAGTGGGAGCTGTTGGTGGCAAGCATCTTGGAACAAGTACTGCTTTTTTTATCTGTAGTGTAAAAGCAATGATCTAACAAAAGGCCCTATGCTCTACTCTGTGCTGCTTACAGAGTGAGTTAGGAGGGCAGGACCTTGGGAATTAATATTTACAACTTAAGATATCCTTGAAGCCATAAATTTGAAAGGGCTGTTAAGAGAACTCTATCAGATAATGTTAGGATTACCTTAGTGAATTGGTTTAACTGCAGGAAGTTCCAGTGTCTAGCTATTTTAAAATACAGATTGTACTGTTATAGCCAATGTTTTGACTATCCATCCTGCAAAAATCAATTGCAAATAGTGAAAATAGACTTCTTGTAAATATACTCATAGATGTACATTTCACAGTCCAGCTTCCAAATAGCTTTTTCAGTGTGCTCACAAGTACAAGAAATCTGGTCTTTGGCACATTTATTGAGAAAGGGATTCAAAAATGGGGATTATGAATAGAAAACACCCTGTCAGCTCCTTATTTGTTCATAGGGAATGAACTCAGACATAGTTACTGACACAAATTACTTTGCCCACTAAGTTATTTGAAGGGGAATCTGTCTTCTGGATTCACAGCGTTTTTGGATCACAGCTATGTGTACAAAAACAACCTCAGAATCTGTCTGGCATCTTGTTGCAAAGAGGATGGATTGGTGCTATGGTTTGCTTCCTATATGCAACTGCATCTTAATAAGTGGATTGTAATAACTTTCTTGTGAAAGGCCCCAGTGTTTAACAGTGAGCATTTAAAATAGTCTTGAGTTGAGAAAAGCATGAATGAACGTGCCAAAACTGTATTTGAGAGAGTAGGTTGTATTCAGCTGGGTAGGCACAGACGAAGGGGAGGGGAGAGCTCTGTTGGCACAACTGCATGAGGGTATTTGGGAGCACTGCAGGAGTAAATCACTTCCAGACTTGTTTCTGCCTTTAAAAAACAGTGTGTCCAATCTCCTTCTGCTGTACCACAAGTTATCTCAGTTTTAAAGTGATGCTATGCGTAATATAATATTGGTTAGTTTTTTCTAAACTGCAAGCTCATACTGGTTCATTCATTTCACTGTTCTGACAGGGTGAGAGTGGAGACATAGTGATGCTTCTTTGTGCATGCAGGAAGCACTTTTGCTCAGAACGCCAGCACAATTTTTGCAGCTGTGTCATGTATATTTTAAACATGACAACCCACTTTGCTATCAAGGGTGCATGCAGGGGAGAGTACCTACTGAGAACAAGTATACATTGCTTTCTGCTCTGTTAGGAAGATGAGAATGAAGTTGCTTCAGTTTTTCATTGGACTTCCATGTCTGCAAAAGATTCAAGAGAATGTCATGGGAAATAGAAGCAGAAGCTAGATAAAGCTAAAATAGTGGATGAGAGTACTTACAGATCATTGCTAAGAGAGGGAATGTATAGCCCAAAGTTATGTTAAAGAAGAAAAATCAAAGGAGAGTGAAATAATTTAGGACGGGAGTTTGAGTATTGTAGAATTTTCTTTGTTCCTGAATATTTAAATAATCCTCAATTGTTTCATATAAAATGATGCTGCTGCAGGTGTTAATAACCATAAAAGGTGAAGATTATCACCAGTTTTTCTGTGAGTGGCTGGTTGGAAGAAGTCAGTGTTGTGAACTGGAAGAAGGCTGAGAAATTAAAAAGGCACAGAAATTTTTTTCGTTACACTTTTTGGATCTAATAGTTTAACTTTGCTTTCACAGTGAACGTGATGTATTTGAGCATGAATTGTCAGAACTCAGAAGAAACTATGAAATACTGGAGGTGTCATACAAAACACAAACTAAAGAAAGAAATGACTTAGCAAAAGAGGTAAACATAAAGTTCTTACCTTACTAATTGTATATTTCATCATCTCAGGAATTTGATTCTTTGTCTAATCAAGTTTGTCAGGATCATGGAATAATTTAATCAGAATGGTCTCAAGAGACCAGCTGCTCCAACCTGCCCGTGCAGTACAGAGCAAGATTAGGTCAAGTTGCTTAGGGCTTTGTCAAGTTTTAATGTCTGCAGTGATGGAGATGCCACAGCCTTTTGGACAATCTGTTCCAGCGTTTGCCTTCCCTCTTGTGAGAATGCATTGTTAAAACAACTGATTTGTAATCAGTTGTTAGAGCTTTTTTCTGTTGCATCTTTCCTATCACTATGTATGGCCAAGAGTCTGGCTATTTTTATGTGTTCCACTTGGATAGGTGAAGATAGCAATAATATTTTCTCCATACAGATTTCTCTTCTGAAGGCTGAAAAAAATTCCAAGTATTTATCTTAACCCCTTGTACATCATATGCTGCAGTTCATGACCATCTTGGTAGAGCTCTTTTGGTCCTGCTTCAGTGTGTTAATACATGTCGTTAGGACATATGTGTCATGGGATATAGCACTCCAAATATAGTCTTACAGTGTGGAACACAGGGTAATAATTTTCTTTAACCCACTGTCTACATTGTTGCTAATATAGCCTTGTAGCCACTTGGCCTTCTTTGCTGTCAGGGCACATTTCTGTCCCGTGTTCAGTTTGTTCAACTGATGTTTGTCTATCTGATCCGTATTTTGCCAGTTTTTCTGTAGAGCTGTTAAGAGAGATGGCTGAAGGCCATGGAAAAGGTCAAGTAGGTGACATGGACAGTGGTTCCTCCATCCACAGAGCTACCATTTTTGTCAGATTTGCTACACTTGGCCTTGGTAAATTCCCACTAGCTTTTCTGTCATCTTCTCATTCGTATGCATGAATATAGGTTCCAGGAGAATTTACTTCATAATCCTTGCAGGGACTGAGATTAGATTTACCAACCCAACTGAGTGCTCCTCCTTGAAGAAGGATTCTGGTAGTCAGAAGCCTTGATGACTTGCTGTGATCCTTCAAATGGCTGGTCAGCGTCACAGCAGCATAGGCTATCTCCCTCAACACTGGTCAAATGCTTCCCATTTTTTCCTAGGCGTTATATGCGTGCCATTTTCCTAGGTATGTGACTTAGAAGGCTGAAGCAAAGACAAAATGAACTCTGCCAATAAGCTCAGGAACCTGGGAGGCCCTAGGGGAAAATTTACCAGTGGAAGATGAGTGCTGTGAGTATGCTTGATATGGTTTAACCTCAGCTGGCAACTAAGCCCCACAAAGCTGTTTGCCCATCCCGGTGGGATGGGGAAGAGAATTGGAAGAGTAAAAGTCAAGAAAACTCACAGGCTGAGATAAAGACAATTTAATAGGCAAAGCAAAAGCTGCACACATAAGAAAAGCAAGTCAAGGAGTTCATTACCCGCTTACCATGGACAGGCAAGGGTTCAGGCAGGGAAGCAGAGCCCTGCAAGAATAGTGTGGAAGATCTTTGTGTGTTAACACTTCAGCAGTTGAATGAATGAGACAGACTACTCCTGAGTGTATTCAGGGAAAATGGTGTTCTTTAGTGTTGCTGAGTAAATAACAATGTTACAGATAAAATAGTGGCTAAAGGCGCCACTTTAAATATAGCATTGCTCTGCCTAATTTTATGTGTAGCTGTAGAGATTGTCAGAAACATTAGGGAAAAACATGAGTTTCTGTTAGAAAATACCTCTTTGGTATCAGTCTGAAGACTTTGTTAGTCTATTAATTCCTCAGTCTAGCATTCTAAGAGGACACCAAAAGTCAGGTTGTTCCCAACAAACAACAATGGCCAAAAAAGTACTGTCCTGTACATCAAGTTTGTACATACATATGATGTACTGCAGAATAGCAGCAAAAATGGCTTTTCTCATTAACTTTATACTAAATTAATCAGAGTGAATAAAAGTAGCACTTCTTTAAACTAAAATACCTCTTCAAACAGTGTATTACTTAAATCTCCTGGAAGGTTTGTGCTCGTTTTTGTGTATACTGATACAGTATCAAGTCCTGGATTGGAAGAGCATCCAGTTGGAAGTTTTTACATAGTACTTGTTCCAGAGGAGGAGTACTCATAGTAGTAACTGCTTGATTTCTTTGTGTAGTCGTTCATGATGTGTGTTCACTATGGATATACATAAAACATGTTACTTGGAGAGAGACCATGTTTACCTTTGTTTTTTTTTTTAATCAAGTACAGAACAGTCATTTATACCTCACCCTGAGTGTGGTGCTCAGCAAGTGGGCTGATGGAGAGCAGCATGCTTTTAAGAGCACTGTTAGTATATAAATTGTTATCTGTTTAACTACTTGTTTTGTGTCATTGCCTCCTTAAGTATCTTCCTTAAGTAACCTTTAGTCCTTGTATGACTTAGAAAAGGTGAATTCTGTCTAAACCATGTACATGATGCTTTTATAGCTGTAGGAGACATGTTTCTGATAAGTTATTAATTTATCATTCTTTGAACTTGGTATGTGAAATCCTCAGGACCTTAAATGGCAAAATTCTTTAAGGGGGTGAAACTGTGTTTTGTTATCATGATTGTGGAGTTGGGCCACCTTGCAACAGTGCCCTTATGCTCTTTGGCTGTTCTCTTAACTGTTCTGTTAACTTGAATGGCTGTAGACTACTCTCTCTCACAATACTTCGTGGTGTAGGAAACATGGCTGATCTGATGACAAAGGGGGCTGTTCTCAACATATTTTTGTTCCTACTTTGTCATCAATTCAACCTTCTGTAGCAACACCAGCTCTTTGTCCTTGGGGTGGGCCAGGAGTGTTGCCTTGTCCACAATAATCGTGCCTTACATCAGCCCCAGAACTGTCAGTTTTACCATTTCTCTATGGAGCAGAAATCACGCTGGTGCCCTTAAATGTTTCACTGATGTTCCTGAGAATGTTGTAGTCAGTATGACAGGTTGGCACCAAGATTCAGCATCAGTATTTCTGACATATTACTATTCAATACTGCTGCTGTTCAGTACTTCAGCACTATTTAGATATGGATGTAGATGAAAGGACCTCTTTTTTCAGTTGCCAACTGTTGGAAATAAATAATGGAAACTCACAAAATTGTAATGCTAATAAAGTCTTTTTTTCAGGTTAAAGCTTCATCAACTTACTTAAACTAAAGTGTAAATAGAGTCTTTTGGTTCAGGTGATTTCACAGAAGAGAGTTAAAATTAAATTGCTGGTACATTAAATACTTACCTTGAAATTCATGTTAAAATACTCTTTTTAATACCTTTTATAGCTGGCCACCATACAACAATCCCTCAACTTGTTGCAAAAAGATAAAGATTATCTTAATCGCCAGAACATGGAGCTTAGTGTTCGATGTGCGCATGAAGAAGATCGTCTTGAAAGACTACAGATTCAGCTAGAGGATGCCAAAAAGGCTAGGGAAGAAATGTATGAAAAATATGTTGCATCCAGGCAAGTTATTATCTGTTCACTTCTATCAGTAGACAGGTTATTTAACTGTTTTACCTTGTTACTTGCACAAATCCCATTTAATTAATTCTGTTTTTCAGAAAGATAAGCCATATTTGTGTAACTAGAAGCAGAACACTTTTCTTAGGTCATAATATGTATCACAAACATTTTTTAAAACCTTTATAAGACCATAGTAGGGGAAGTAAACTTTCAGCATTGAGAGTTTATGGCAATTATTCTTGTAGGTTTACTCAATTATAAAACAAGCTTTTTATTTTCAATGTATATCCATAAATCTTGTGTCCTGTATCACTAAGAGGTAGTGTGCTAATATGACTCTCCTGACAGACAGCTAAAAAATTGTTACCTAAATGAAAATAGAGGGCATTCTTGAAATGATCAGTTATGGAGCTCCAGCCCATATCAGAAGAGCTTTAAATATTATTTTTCCTTTCGATGCAGTCACTCAAAGTTTTTAAAACTTGTTTTGCATGTTTATATCCCAGAACTATGTTTACCCAGAATTTCTGTACTTTAAATAAAATTTTAAGTCTTACTTTGAAATGGTGTTCTAAGAAATGATGATTTTTTTTTTTTTTATGGTAGACCTCTTTATTGTGTAGAAGATCTTCATACAGTATTTGCTATAGCATGGCATGGTTGGGGAAGGAGAAGAAACAAGTTTACTTTTATCTTGAATGGTCAACTGAAATATAGTGTCTCAATAAAAAGAAAACCTGGAAAGTTTTCTTTTACAAAAGGAAAAGGAAATCAAACTAAAGGAAAACCTAGACAGCAAGCATAATATTTGGGGGGTTTTAGTTAATGTGAGGGAGTTTTTGACCAGCTCAAGTACTAATTTCTAAGAATTATGGGCTATCACATGACCGGAAATCAAATTAAATGAAAATCTTTTACAGTTGTAAATGCACATATCTGCATAATATGCTTTTGTTTCCAAACAAAAATGTGATTTTTACCAGTTGCTTCATTCTGATTGACTATTCTTGAACATTAACTAGATGCTATAAAATTTTGACATTCCTTTTAAGTGCTTACAGCGTTACTATTTTTGTAGGAGACATTCTTTATGAGATTCCTTAAAATCTGTCATGAGCTTCCAAAGTTACAAAAAAAGTCAATGTTTCTCTGAAATTAAAGTCTTCTATCCTGATATCTTCCAATACCTGTTGCTTAAAAACTTTGTGTTTTAAATAATTTACATGTTACACTGACAGGATAAGTTCCCAAATCTTGGGGTTTTTGACTTCACGATTCTCTACTGCATTTAATCTTGAATGTTTCTTGTGATGTTTTTTCCCTCATATGAAGCACAGAAAGTACACAAAGAAGTCTTGTAGTGGCATGGCGGCATTGCAAGTCAGTAAGTTAATCAATATTTACCCAGTGATGAAGAGGAAAGTGAGGAGCTAAGTGGTTACTTAATATAAGCACTTGCGTACAGGCTGACAAAAAAGTTCTGGAAGAATGTTAATGTTATGTGATTAATCAGTATTAAATTACTTTAAAAATTTTAAATCTGTGTGCAAAGAACTTCTGTTTATTCACAGGTAAATATTATTTATTTATGGTTGATTTTAGTTTAATTTATGTAGCAACATAGGCTGATAAGTACTTTAAGTCATTGAGAGGTAAATGAGTAAAGATTGAAATAAAATTGTAAAATCAAGAACTCTGCTCTTGTAAAGCTGTACCTGAAGTTTTGATATTTTAACTAGTGCAAAATATTTGTGTATTGACAGAGACCACCATAAAGCAGAATATGAAAAGAGACTCCATGAAGAATTGGAACAAATAAGGTTTAAAACAAATCAAGAAATTGAGCAACTAAGAAGCACCTCAAAAGAGATGTATGAACGTGAAAACAGGTAGGTAAGGTGTAGGCCTGATAACCTAATTGGGGCAGAAATGACCAAGCACTTTTTTGTGCTTAGGTGTAATCCTAATTGACTGATCCTTTGAGAGGTGTCCAAAATGTAAGAATTCAAGTTCAGTTGTGAAACTGAGTCTTGTAAACTGGGAATCTTGTAAAAACTAAAATGAAGCTTTACAGTAAGTGTATGTTATTATATTTATTATTAAATGATGATCAGCAAAAATTATCATTTGAAAAGGGTTATTAAAATTCATATTTTAAATAAACATTTGTGGTTTGAAGTTTGTTCACATGTATAGTATTAGTTAATTAATACAGGATGACAGTTTACCTGTTGTGCTCTAGGGGCAACCTTGAAACTGTGCCAAGAATTCCAGAGGAAAAGATGTTGATGCAGAAAATAAAGAAGAAAAACCCAAAAGAGATAAGATTTGGGCCTGTATGAAATAAATCTGATGATGAGGTTTTTAGAGCATTGTGATTCAAAAAAAGCATTGATTTCCTGTAAATTATTGTAAAATTTTCTTTTGAAGAAGATTCGAGTCCTGCAAAGACTTGCATGATGAGTTTGTATGTGTGCCATCTAGTTGAATACCATGGATTTGCATGCACATGCGTAAGCCTTTTAGGGATTTGGATTACTGGCACTGAATTTCTTTTTTAACTTGTTTTTTACCCATTTTATTGCTTTAAAATGGGAGGAGTGCTTAATCACTTAACTTCACTGTAATGTCCTGAAAGTGTCATGTAGAGAAGGAAATGACAATAGTAAAAAGATATTTGTGGCATCAGCATCTGTTCCTCTAATAGGTAGTTTTCTTACTGCTGGGAAAAGTGGAAAAAGAACATGACTTCTGCTGTCTTTCAGTCAATGGAAAGGTTCTAATTAAAAAACAATTACATCATTGTGTAGTTTTTCAAGAGTGAGTAAAATACATGCACACACATACACATCCATACCACTTCCTGTATGCAAATCTATTTTGAATTACAAAGTATGAATTTAAACATGCACTCCTTGTGGAAATTTGACAAGCGTCTGTATATCATTGAGAAAGCTACTGAAAGATATTTTATTTGTATCTGGAACTACTTTACAGAAGTTTTGTTCCTCATTTTGAAATAATTACTTATGAAATGCAAATCCCTTAGATTTGCCTACATTTGACAAAAAAAAAATTTAAAAGTCTTTCTAGCATATGTTCTTTCTATAAAATATTTAAAAATCCACCATAAGGCAGAGTGCCTCAATGGTAAGACAAAAGGAAACTTCAGATTGTGAGCAAAACAATTTGCAGCGAATTTGTGTAATGTGATGCTGTTTGTGCCTGAAAATGAAGTTAAGATGCTGGTTTCATCCTCCTGCTTAAGGCATGGAATGGTATTACAGCTAAGCTAATGCAATATTCAGTTGCTCATATTCTTTGCCACTTTGCCAAGCCTGATAATTCGTTTGAATTTATTGGCGCTTATGTTACACTTGGATGAATCAGTTCAAGAAACTAAAATGGGAGGGGGACACTAATAAAAAGGTGATGCTTTCATGCCTTATTTTTTTGGCATCAGTTTCACTGGTACGGTTGTTGTAAGCATTGGGCTATGTTTGCATTAGCAAAAGCGAGTGAATTCACAGTGCACGTGAATGTCTGCAAGAGGTTTGACACTGGATTACCTGTAGTCTGTTCCCATAGATAAAACACAGTTTAGCAGCTGAGCATGTGAGATGCTTTCTCTGAGCACCTTTTCTGACATGGTCAAATCTGACTGGAATCCAGTTTGTGCCTTCTAGAATGGTTTAGGGACGTGACAAAGTGCAATAAATGGCAGTTGACAAGAGGTTTGTTTGAAAACCTAATAAAGATGCCCATGAGCTGGTGCCTCCACTGTCCTCATCCCACCTTTTTTCCCCCTCATGCTCATTCTTGATCCTCTAGCTAGTATTCCTGTCCTATTTCAGAAGGTTACTTTCCCTTGTGTGATAGGCTGGCTAGGTGCCTCATGAGGCCCCAGTCTGCAGCCACTTGGGTAGGCGCTTCACCTCCTTTGAAATGGCAATCACACAACTGACAACTGGCAGCATCACTGGTGTGTCTCCTGGCTCTCTAGAAAGAGTGTTTCAACAGAAGTTGAAACAATCACATCTGTGATTGTGGTCTTGTTGGTTGAATTGTGTGTCACTTGGATCCTTTGTCCTCCTATTGCATTTTCAGTTCATTAGTTGTTCAGCTAAGCAAAATAGTTTATTCTCTAAATGAGTCTCTGTATCTCCTGATTAATTTTTATCCCACTTCCACTTCTCTGGTCTTAAGGATACAGCTCTGGACTCCTACTCTAAGACATAATATGCTTGATCTTAATGTTGTTATCTAATAAATCAAAATCTATTGCCATGGTCCCATATTTTTGTATGAGTCAGTTTTAAAAGAATCTGATGTTAAGGTCAGTCCCTAAATTTCTGCATTAAATTCTGCCTAATAACTCAATTTTTATGGAAAATTTTGTTATCTTTCTCTAATAGCCAGCTAACTGCTACATAATTCCAATGTTTATTTTTTCTAAGTAACTGTTGCCTGTTTGTATGAATTACTTTGAATTCAGAAAAGTGCTGCTGATAACATTTATTCTAGAAAATAATGTCCTTAAACCAAAAATTATATACCTTTAGTGGACACAATGGCCTAGGTTAACATTTAAATGGGCCTTAATGGTTTCCTATTTCTTTTATATCTTGACTTTTCTGTTTTATTCAAACTTCCCTGAGACTTTAATTTCACTTTGCCTTAAGTCAGAAAGTCACTGTGGGGAGAGGGAAAAGAAAAAATTTCAGTAGGAAGATCTAGGTTGCATCCACATTAGCAGTTCAGTTCAGATGAAGTATGTGGTGTTGAAATGAAACCTTCTAGCCATGGTTTTGGCTTGCCTTGCAGCTGTGCTTGGATTTGCTCACATTTGTAGCATATGAATAGGATTCCTTTTAGATAAAACAAAACTGAAAGGAATCTTTAAGATCATCTAATATATTCCAAATGCTAGTGAATGTTCATCATAGAAGTGAACCGACAGTAGAGTAAAATCCTTAAAAACAGTCATAACACAGATGTCTGATCCTCAACAGCCACTGTTAGCTCTGGCAAATTGGCTGATGCTGTGTTACACAAAATACTGGGCACAGAGCTTATATACAGTATCTAGGCAGTGCTTCCCCTCAATACAGACTTCTGCAGTGTTAATCTGTAGCCTGCTTGCAGTGTAACAGACTATTAATCACTAATTCTAATTTTTAAACACAAATACTATATTTCATTCTTAGCATCATGCTGTTTTCATTTGTATTGATGAAATAATAATTGAAGTAATTTGAACATCTTGACTGATCCTTGGTTAAAAAAAAAGCGTATCAATTGATGGTAATAAGATGTTATTTTATGACTCCTTGCAGATCAAAAATGTTGCCAGCAGTAGAAGGAAGACACCAATGATATGCAATAACCTATATAGCAGAGTAACTAGACAATTAGTTATGTGTGAAAGTAGGATTTCTATGCTTATCTAAACTTTTTTTGATCTATTATAAAAGCTGTCAGCTAGGCCGACAACATTCCTGCAGTTATTCCCAAAATACCAAAGAAAATTATTTGAATTTATTTAATTCCTGCAAAAAATAAGTAGTTTTTATTTCTACTCTTGTAGAATAATTAGAGTTATATGTTTCCACATAGAAATAGGTGATTTGGTAATTGTTTTTTAGAATTTCAGGACTGGAGGCTTTGCTGGTATATATGAAAATAACCTGAAGTAAAGCCTCTGTAATAAATAGGTGAATACATAGACTCTTCTGTCATTCTATGAGAGCTGAAGATGGTAGTATTGAAGTTCAGATCAGAGAGCAGCAATTAATGAAGCAAAGCAATCTTCTAACAGATTCTTAAAATACCAATTTTTGTTTCCTTCAGAAATTTGAGAGAAGCAAGAGATAATGCTGTTGCTGAAAAAGAGAGGGCAGTTATTGCTGAAAAGGATTCTTTAAGAAAATACGATCAACTCTTAGAACAGTAAGTATCTTTAAAAAGCATATAAAAATCTGAAGGTATAAAAGTGTTTATATCTAGACAGTGGAGGTAGGAGAAATTACTAATTTCTGCTTAAAAAGGGCAAATTGAGTTACAAACTCTTTGTTTAAATGCAGTCACAGCCTTATTTCTGTAAATTTTTCACATTATCAATGCAGTAACAAGATGAAAGCTTGGTATTTTTCCTACAATCCTGTAGAGACAAGCAAACAATTATTCATTTCATAGCAAGAATGTGGATTTTATACTGTACAGTAACAGTGGTCAAATTCTGAACTTGTTTGTGGGTTTTTTTCTCTAGATGAAAGTAGAAAATTGTCTTGTAAGATTACTTCAATTAATTGCTTTTTAGAAGTTTGAATAGAGAGCATTAGTCATGAGCATTTATATTCGCTAGTCATGAGCATTTATTTTCTTACTGCTGTCTCTCCTCTGTCTTTCATACTCCATGTGTAGAATATATTGTCTATGCAGTGTACTGTTCTATCCATGGAGAAAAAAACTACTTTGATGTTCCATAACATCTTTTCCTAACTTTTTGTAAATTTAGAATATTATCTATGGTAAACTATGAGGTAATGTAAAACTATGGACGGTCATCAAAGTTGTTCAGGTTAAGTTTGTCATATACTTTCAATTTTGGATTTAATTCATTGTTTAATACACGTTCTTTTCCCCCCTAAAATGTAGAGATCAGTTCATTCACTGACTGTGCTACCTAGTCATCTAATCAAAGGAAGTACTAGATGAACTTTGGTTGCTCTAAATAATTTTTAATTACAAGTAGTAATCAGTTAAAATGTTGTTAACTTAAGAACAGTAATAAATTTATTAAAGCTTTTAATTTTTATGTATAATTCCTAAATTGCAGTGGTGTACTACTGAAGAAATAGCGTTGCCTAAAGATTAAAATAATGTGATTTCTAACTGATGATGTGAAACAATAGGGGTAGTACTAGAGCAAAGGGGGTGGATCAGAGGACTTTATATCCACAGTGAATTTAAGGGGGTTGACTTCAGATTAATTCTTGTTCAGCTGAATGGGTCCAAGGATGCTGAATGCCTTTTAGTGGTTAGAGCACATTGAGGGGGAGGGGGGCAGGGTTGTTGGGTTCTCAAGAAGGAATTCAGTTTGCAAACTCTAAGATGATGACTGTACAATGTGGAAATCAAAGCCATTTGAGTAGGGAGGACCAGGAAACTTGGTTTGAAACTGATGACCTGAGTTAAAATAAAATGCTACTGTGAGTCAACTTGTGCTTCTTTCTAATGAGACTCCTACCTTTCACTGTGGTAAGATTTACTAAGACATGGGGATTTCATACATAACTGAAAACGCCTCTTGAAAATCAGTCTTGCATATCATAATTTGAGTTTGCACTTTTACTTAAGAAAAATACTAACTTTGCGATTCTTCTATATTTATTTTTAAACTTAAGAACTGTGGAGAAAATACTTTTCTGTCCAGCTGTATTCCTACTCATACAATGTGTCCTTTTTTCATACTGTTGCTTTATTTTGAGGAGGGAAGTTCCCCTGCAATTAGAATCATAGGAATTTTGTTTGATACACTTACGCTTCTGCCCTTACAGTTTTTTCATAATGATAAGCCCTCTAACTAAATAAAAGTCTCCTCCTGTTAAAAAATTAATAAATTGATTAATGCTGGGTTTTGGAGTTCTGTGAAGTAGATTGTTCCTCAGAAGATTATTTTCTGCTTAGGAATCATGGAAAGCCCATACTAGCCTTTTTTGAAATGTAGGTGTCTCTCTTTAAAACTATCTCACTTCTAACCACATAACAGGTGTCAAGACCTGACTGTGACTTTCTCCACATTCCAAATCATTTAGCTAAGTGAACTGCAGAGTAACTGACTGGCATGTTGAGATGGTATAAATACCTTAACTTGAAAGACCCCACTCAAATTCTGAATTTACTGTGGATTCACATATGACAGTTCTGTGGAACAAAGAAATTTTTAAATATTGCCAGAAACCCCTAAGATGAAAAAGGAATACCCGTGTTGTCCAGTTCTGTATTTAAGTGATTATAACAGCTTGTTCTACTTTAGTGAAAACAAGGTGACTCATCGTCGTTACCACTGGTATCATAATCTGTATAAACAAACATGTTTGAAAGCTTCAGAAGTATGTGGAATGTTGATTGGCCTGAATGGTGGTTAAATAAGCCCCTGGCAAATCTTGTGATCAGAAGTGTAACTAATACCCAATTTTCTAGTCAAGTGCAGTTATTTTCATTTTTTTTTAAACTCATGTTTGTGATAGTTTTCTGTGAACAGCTATTTACAAATGCCAAGAAAATACCAAAGTGATAATATTCATGAAAGAGTTATATTGAGAAAGGATCTGCTGTTTCAACCTTTAAGTAGACCACTGTGATGTTAGGATGTAAGTTTTAAGATGCTCTATTTGCATCTCTATATACTTCTGTAATTTCTGTCTGAGAATCCATGTTTCATTTACTTATGACAATGACAAAAGCCTTAAATTATTTGATATTTTTGGATTAAAGTCGTCAATGTCACACATGTTCTGAAAAAACACGACCAAAGGGCAACATTTTCACTTGTTGGTAGTGTGACTTAAGACTTTTTTCTAATTTCAAAGCTGTATTACCACAATTGAAATTGTCTAGGAGTAGAATAAGCAGAGCAATTCTGTAACAGCTTTGTTATCTATACAGTTAACATATGCTAAATATGTTCCAGCTCTTCATTCTTTTGAACACTCCTGGAATGCTATTTTCAAACTGTTGGCTGTTAATCTGTTACTTCTTGCCGAAAGAAAAAACATCCAACCCACCAAAACACCACCAACAAAAGAAAACCCCACCAAATATGTAAAAGTCACTGTGGTTTGCTATTTGTTTTTTTCCTCATGGTTAAATTTTCGAGTTTACTATAAGGTGCAATTTCAAATGGTTCCTTTTCTGAAAGTGGACTCAGAGGTCTAATATGGAGTGAACTCACACTAGAGCACTTCACCTACAAGAACCATCTCTTGCCTTTGTTTGCTGACTTCCTTTAAAGTCAAATTCCTTACATTTCTTGTAAAGGTTTATAATATCTTTTTCCAGGACTCAACTATATCAATGGAAACCAGTTTTAAAAATCCAGAATTATTGGGAACACAAGGGAAATTCATAAAAAACCCTTCTTCTCTTAGTGAGAAAAAAAAGTGTGCTCTTTTACAGCTGATTGCTGCTCACATCATGTACTTGAGGTGATTTTTCTTTTCCTATTTTTGTAATGATAAAATGAGAAGTGTAAAATAGTGAAGAGAAACAAAGTAGGTATGCAGTAAACAGAAAATGAGTATTTAAGGAAATTATGTTGTAGTAATGCTGTTCCTTCAATTTGCAGTGGACAATAGTCATAAAAACTTTTAGTTTTATAAAAGCTAGCTTAAATTCCTGCCTCTGTCCATTAGGTAATAGAATGTTTTTAATTATGTACTTTTTTCATTCTTATTTGAATATACACAGATGCACAGATGATAAATTTTAAACCATGTTTCTGTAGTTGTGTTAAGTCAGGGTGATGACTACAGAAATCATATAGAGCCTTATGTTTGTACTATAAAGATTTCAAAGTATTTTGTATTATTATTATTAAAGCATTTCTGGGTTGAGGCACATAGCTCAGTTTTTAAAAATTATTGAATATATAATGGATTATCTGCTTCAGGTAAAAATACCTTTAGGAATATTTCTGTTGTTTCTACTTGGAAATGCTTTTCTCAAATAAAAACCAAAATTGAATAAAAGTCATTGACATTTCTTGAAATTTGTCTCTGCATCATAGGTAAAGAGAAGTATGCAAAAGGTTGTCTGCATGTTTGTGTTTACAGATTTGTTGCTGTTCTTTCCAGTCAGCTACAAGCTGACTATACAACTTAAAGACTTACTTTAGTCTCTCTATAGTCTTTTTAGTTTGAATCTTTTTTATCTGTATTATTTTTTTGTTCTTCATAATTGTGGTACATTTTAGAATTCATCAGATCCTATCTGATGCTTGTCATCTGTCTTAAACTTTTTAGGTGATGGAGAGAAGGGATCAATTCTGTTCATCAAATGGATTTTTAAATAAGATGAAATTAAGATCCCTATATCTTCTTACTAATTGCACATAAGCCTAGAGGGCTATTTTAGGTGTGAAGATAATTGGATAAATTTCCTGAATAAGTAAGTGTTAGAATGCATTTAGAATCTCTGTGGAGCATGCAGGAATCTCATCATTAGATTTTCATTTATTACATTATACTTTAACTATTAACAGAAAGATTAAAACTAATTAATTTCCCTTTGTGTTAACATGTTTTTATAATCTGGATGTTGCTGACTGCAGTGACAGGATTCTAATATTAAAATTACTAACTCAATGTATGTATGTGCTGGAGTTACTACCAATATTCAGATAGGGGTGCATTATCTCTTCAAGAATATTTGTATCAAATTAAGATTTCAGTAATGAATTTTAAAAAATCCATACCGAAAACTGCTGGCCAAAACAGTTCTTAGGCAAAGCTGTCGTCACACTGTGATAAAATCTACTGTCAGAACTTCTTACTACACGTGGCTGCTACATTTGTATATGAAATGATTTGTAATCTCTTGAAGAGCTGTGTAGGTCTTGAAAAGCACTACCACTTTAAATCTTCAGTTTCAATTAACTGTGTTAGTGCTTTCCAAAATGCTTTTTTGGTAGTAATAATTTGCTGCTGTTCTATTAATTTATGACTTCTATCATATGATGCATAATTTTTTAACACTTAGAATTTCTATCAGAATAAAGCCAAGCCCTTCAATGGCATTATTAGACTTCATTTAGATTTCAGCCCTAGCCAAACGTAACTATTGCATGTTTCCCATAAAACTATCTTCATCTTGTTCTCCTGAGGAGAAAGTTAAATATGAGGTACAACTAAAAGGGTAACATTCATAAATGTCATGGAAATTCCTGAAAGATATCCTCTTGGAAATTCTGAATCAATGCAAGGAAGTCAGTGAAAGAACCAAGAGAATAATATGATGGAGAAGCAAAGAAAAAGTCAATTTCCCAGGTGACTAAATCTAGTTTCTTTCCAAGCTGTGGAAGCAGCACTGAAATCCATTACAGAAAAAGGTCTGTGTAGCCTGTATTTCTACTGAAATGACTAGGGATGCCCCTACTCTCTCCCTTTTCTTCTGCGGATATATTTGTTTGAACTTTACATCTTAATGGATAGTTCTAGGATGCATTTTAATAAACAGAAGGAGAAAACCTACCTAACTGATTTGATGAAATAGATGAATAATAGTGTTGGGAAGACTGCACACTTGCTAAGGCATGCCTAGTTGTTTTTGGTTCTCAGATTCCTAATCAGGATCTTAAAATTTTACATTCTTAGCTTAGATTGTGTCCCTGCAGAATGAATGTTTGGAGCCCTGTAACCAGTCACTTCTTAACTGTAACTGTCTTGATGTTGAAGAATTATCTACATCAAGACTCATAGGAATGCTGAGTTAGTCTGATGTCTGACCTTTCTGAGCTGCATTACATCTGGAACACAGGCTTTGAAGTTTGTTCTCTTACTGTGCAAGGAATGTTTAATGATTATATTTATAGCTCTAAAAATCATTTATTTCAGTTGCTTTTGCCCCAGCTCTTAAGAAGTAGTTCTCACAAAATATTTTCAGCCTCTGAGGGATGCTTTGGAAAAGTTGTAGTATCAACATATCATCATATCATGAAGATTTTTCATAACCCTTGTCGTTCTCATTTTACGTTTTATTTCCTGCTAGCCAAAATGTTTTAATCTTAATCTTACGATTTGTAGAGGCAAGTCATTTAAATGTTGCAATGGCTATTCTGAGTACCTAAGAAAGTATTTATTTACTCTCTCCTAAGTCCTTAGGGCATTTTTGCTAGCCTAGAAAGGTTGAAATATATCATGTCCTTTGAGAACAATCTCAAAAGCAGTTGCAAATACCTTCAAAGAGAGATTCTGCGTTATAACAGTGCTGCTTATATAAGATTTCTTAAATTATTGGGTTGAAATTTCCACTGCAGTCCCTGATTTTTCTATGGTTGTTAGTATTCCTTGGGAACACACCCAATTTTGTGACTCATTGCACCCAGCTCATTGATGGTCAGCACTGCCAAGAGGAGCAAGTAGGGGTCCTTTGTAGCTCCTTACCAAATCACGTTTTAGGTACTAAATTTTACATGGATTCAAAACAAGACTGGAAAAGCTCAAGATAAATTTGAGAATCAGTTTACAGGTAGAAAACACATCGCCTTTCAGGGAATGCTCAAGTGAGAAGCAGTTGAACATTAGTGGCAGAGGATTAGGGAGAAATACAGAATATGGAGAAGTTTTTCTTGCTTTTCTCAAAATACACTTTTGGGTGCAGTTGCAGCCAGCTTTATCAGGCTACATATGCCTTTGTATGATAAACTACAGCTATTCTATGTAGAACAGGAGCTATGAAACACAGGGGGAACTTCCCAGCCTTTTTACTACATGTGCTTTGGGTCCCTTTGAAAAGGGGACATTACACTGGTTGTAATGACAAGATACAAATGAAAGCTTTTATCTGAAGAAATTGTTAATCTGAGGTTTTTTGTATTTTTTTCAAAGATTGTTACGTACATCAGGTTATCTATGCAAATAATGTTTGTTTCTGTAGTGTTTCTAACCATCTGGGCTTGAAGGACTAAATGTGTGTGTGAAGTCCTTACCAGCATTAAGTAATCCAAAGCATTAACACTTCAACAGCACGTGAGAAAAGAACCTGTTTATAGGAAACTTCCAATTATATGGTTTTTAGAATACAGAAGAAAAACATGTCCCAAATAACAACATGACAATAAATACAGCCAGGGAATGTTAATTCAATATGTTTACCAAAACAGTGTATTATAATGCCAGTTCAAAGGCTAAATTCTTCAGAGCAAGAATATTGTATTTTCTGTGTGTCTGTACAAAAATTTTGATCTTGAAATTATGACTATTTGTGTAATACTACATTTAAGACAAATAAAACCACAAGATTTTTTTTTTTTATAGTAATTGTCTTCTGTAATTGCTTTCTCAGTCTGTGGTTGCCCCCTGGGAAGGGAGTTCAAATCATTCTGATTACCTCCTGGAGAAGGATGTGATGCTATACTCATTTCCAGATAGCAAACTCTGTAAGAACAGTGTCTAGTAGGTGCTTGTGTGGTGTGAGAAGGAAGTCATAGCTTTGTGATGTTAAAACCTCATCATAAATTCTGAAATCTTGGACGTGAAGGCTTAACATTGATGAGTGAGAGCTTTGAGCCAAGTGTTGGCTAGCGTTTGTCTTCTGCAGAATCACATTAGAATTGTTGAGAAAATGCTAGATGTAACTGAAGAAAGCATTAGGCTGGTCCTCATTTCCATGGTGCTGACACCCATTTCATGTGAGTAACTCTTACAAATAGGAAAAATGGTGGCATGTGCTTCTGGAATAAAGGATAGGTAGTTAATTTGTACATGAACAAATTAAGAACTGTGAGTAAATGAAGGACCATCATAGTATGTTCGTGCACAGGCACCTAGAAGAGTGTCCCTCAGTGAGCCAAGGTACTTTCATGCCATAAACCACAAGGAGCCATTTGCTTTGGACATTAGTCCATCCAGCATTGAATGTGCCTTATTAACCATTATCAAGGACTTCCCAAAAGAGAGTGATGTATGATATTTATGTGTAGTGCTCACAGCTGGTGAAACCACTGTTCACAGCTGATGGAACAACCGTGCAAGTCCTTGGCAGCTGTTTTGTTGCTTTCTCTCTTCATGAGATTGGCATGTCTGGTGACCAGTGCCTTGATGAGGAAAGAATGGAAAGACCAGGATTGGAGGGGCTGATTTCCCTTTCGTATGTTTTTTGTTTCTAGATAAGATTGCCTCAAGAATGTATCCCAGACTTTGTCATGGTTGACTCAGGGAGTTGTTTACATTCAGGGACACCAGTAATTTTTTTTGGAACTGTGTATGTTCAGTGCTGAAGTATTCTTCACATATTGGATAGTGGGAAGGCCATGTCCTTCAGTTTACTCTGTGCAAAGCTATTTAGATAATTTTTTACAGCTATTTGTGTTTCTTGCTGAATGATCTAAAGGCCACAGTTGTGCCTACTCATATGACTATATGGGTAACTATGAGTATAATCTGTGAAACCAGCAAAATGGATGTGCAATTAATGTTCAAGGCATGGTTAGCCAGAGTTCAGGAGTTTCCTAAGGAATAACTCGATCTGGTTAGCTGTAGGGTGGCAGCGTGAGATATTGGAACATATTTACCAAACATCATTTAACCATAGTGACCCTTAGCTGTGACATGACATTTGAGTCATGGGGGTACCAAGAGGGTGGTACTACTTTGAGCTATTTATGTTATCAGTGAGGGGAAGCTAGTTTAGATTAAAACAAAACAAACAAACAAAAAAAACAACAACAAAAAAAACACCACAAAAAGTAACTTAGAACCTTAGCAAGACCAATAGGCTTTCCAGTAGGAGATGGGAACATTTGTTCTGAATGGGCCTCCAAGAGGAACACAGTGTGAAAGTGGATATGCTGGTCTGCTCCAGAGAGTGGCTGCTGGTTATTAGGAAGAGAGGATTTGTAATTCTGTGGGAAGAGCATGGTGAGAGGCAGTAAGGACACAGGACCTGGGGACTGAATAAACACAAACAAGATGGAATGGAGGCGTGCATATGAAACACTAAATCAAGGAGCTTTATAGCTAGGAGTAAAAGGCTCTTTTAGTTCTTACCACTGAGCAGAATCCATAAAGATCGTGTTCATTGTCTATACTGCCAGCCCTTTCTTGTGAGCCCTGTTCAATACTAGGTGTTTGTACTAGAAAAGAAACAAACGTTGCCAAATCACACATTGCTGCACAGACCACCCTGCTGACTCACCAGGCATGGAGAAGGTACAGATTCTCTATATGTGTGTGTCCCTTTGAGGTACTCCAGCAGCGAAAAAAAAATGCCATAGTTAATACAGGTTCATACCCATGGAATAAACAAAACTGAGAAACTTTCTCTCAAGAGGAAGTAAAATTTTTCCATCAAGTGGCAGTATAGTTGTAGGAATAAATGTAACTAGAAATAGGTTCCTTTGAGATGAAGCTTGGGCACTACATAAAACGCTTATACCTGGCAGGCACTTAGTCTTTATATGAAATGATGGATTTCATAATAGACATGTAAAGTGTACATACTTGTACTTGCAAGCCTATTTGTACATCTCTTCTAAAATTTAAACATTGGATATGTTGTCAAAATGCTGCAGCTCTTGGCTAACATTTTAATGTAAATACTACTGCGTGTGTATGTATATAATCAACTGTAAGCTTTGATGTGGAACTTGTCATCTGGAATTGTTTTCATAGATACTTTAATTGTTTAGTGGAAAGTGTTGCCATGGATTAACAGATATAGAAGTACACTGATTCATCCCTTCTGAAATTGTGCTTAGATTGCTAATCAGTTTGCTCTGATTTTTCTAAGATTTTCAGTGTTTCCATTCCAAAAATATAATCTAGATCATAAGTTTTAAAATGCTTCAAAAAGCTAAATCTTATGATTTTACCTTGGATACATTGCTGGGGTCACTAGAATTGGTTCTATGTTATAAAGAGTGGAAGAATTTGTCCCACTCAAAATGGGAAGAGGAAAAGGTTTTACTTGTGCAAAATGGTACTGTAAGTAGGTTAAAATAATTAGAAACCATATCCCTTCCCTTGTCTTTATAAGCTGCTGACTTCGTGTAATTGACTCCTGAATCTCTGAGTACACTCATGATAGAGGGTTTCTCTCAATGGTAAAGGGCAACCAAAGTGTGATTAATGAAAATCCTATCACTCTGTGAAATGCCCAGTATTAGGTGGAATGGAGCCTTGATTGATAACTCATTTCAGTGATTTTTAGACCTAAAACCAGGTGAGGAAATACTGTGGCTTTATTGTCTGTTGCATGTTCTTCTTGAATATTTTTGTTCTTACAGTTACATTATAGAAGCTAGTGAGGCTGGGTTTTTTGATTATAGGTTTGTCCTTTATGACACTGTTCCCAGTCACAAGTTGTGAAATCTGGGTCTGATTTTCTGTGTCAGAGTTCTTTTTTTCTGTTTTCAAAGTATTCTGTATGCATAGATAAATGGGGTACATTTCAAGTTTGTTTTCTCTGTGCCAAATGACTTCTTCTTTTCAAAGAAAAGAAACTTTTTAAAGTAGTGCATTTGCTGCAAGGTAGTTGTATTACTAAAATGTGCAGATCTACAAAAGTAGTTGTCATGCTCTAAGTTAGAGAAGAGCTACTTTATGATAATTTGTTTGCCTGCCAGGGCTGTCCCCCGCCCTGCATTTTCTTACTTTGTAAAATAATAAAATCTTCCTTTTGTCCTTTGTCTCAAATTGTTATCTATACTGAAAAATTGTATTAAACAGTTTTAGTTTAACCATTACAGTAAGAAAAAAAATTGGCATCTTTTTTTATTGCTAAATTGATATCTTTTGGCAGAATTACTAATTATTTTTGAAGACAGTTTTACATTTATCTTTGTAAGTCTCTTTTGTTATGCCAGCTGTCTGAATCTTTCATAAACTGCAGTTAAAAGAACATATTTTCCATGATTATTTTAAAATATAATGTTTACTGGAAGGGAAGTCTAGTGAATTCCCAGAGATGAAGTGTGAGTGTATTTCTCCCACTTGTAAATGAGTTCTTATTTCCTACAGTATGTATTCTGGTACCACAATGAGTCATTTTCAACATGTTTTAGTTTAGCTTCTAAAACATTTAAAAACTTGGCAGATACATGTAAATGAATGTCACAGCAGTTTTAGAAACTGCTTCCAAAGAGTATTTTACTAAAATGAAGACTGTGAATAGACCTTTCAGAATGCAGAAGTGTCTTTTGTGATAAGCCTGAAGTCATTTGCAGAGGTTTTTTGGTTTAGGTTGTTTGTGATTGGGGATTTTTTCCTCACCTGTAGCAGGTTTTGGTTTAACCATCCTGTAAAATAGGGAGAATACTTTTGTGAAAAAGCCTTAAAATTTACACACAATGTATTGTTAGTTGGATATTTTAGCCAGGCAAGTGATACTTTTCTTCCATATGTTAACTGGATTTTGCAAATCTTCATGCTATTTTATTTTAAAATATTTCAATTTTATTATTTTCTCAAAATTAATGTAGTGCCACCTCTGCTTTAATGTGATTTAATGTGTTTATGATTATATATGCCATGCCCTACTTAAATGTATTTCCTGATGCTACCTTGACATTTCAACTGTTAGAAAAAAATTCAAGACTGAGTGGTTTGTATGATAAAAAGGGACTGAGGAGTTATGGGGGTGGAGTGCGAGTGGGAGTAAAATGGGGGAGACCAACCATGTATAGATTCAAAAGGAAAAAAAACCCAACCAAAATAACCACCCCAAACAAACAAAATCAGAAATGCAAAATTACGAGTGTTCCACTTCTGAGAAAGTTATATCTATAGTTGTAAAGAATATTTTAACTTCATGGTCCTCGTTTCCTGGAATCTGGAACATTTAATATAAGGGGACCTTGGGTACTTTGTTCACATGTGAGACCTATGCTTAGATACATGCACATTTCTGCAGTCTGGATTTGAATACCACCCTAAATGTTTTCCAATTGCTGGCAACATTTGTATTGTCAGTTATGGTACAGATAACTTCGCAACTCTGATTATTCTGTTCCAACTTTAACCATCTATATGTTGTCCATGATGCAACACCATGTTATCAATAAGGTCTTCTGTAATTACCACCTTTAAAAAATTCTGTAGCTTTTTATTAGTCTCAGAAGACAATGAGGAAAACGTATAAAGCTTGGATCAGTAAGTGCTTAATTAAAATATTTCCTGGAATCCCTTTTCCCTTAGTTATGTGATATAAAATATAATGGAAACCTGTTTCAAAACCATTCTTCACCTGCCTCCTCCAGACTGGTCCTAAATATGGTAATTTTTCATCAAACAGAAAATCAGAAAAAGAAGGGGAAGAAGTTAGTTTAGGGGATTGAGAATCTTAATTGTTTTGCCAAAACAAGCATTTTCCTCCTTCCATTATGTCTACGTTGTGAAACTTGCAGAGGATTGATAATAGGCAAAAGAGTAAAGGAAATAAAGATGAGAGGTGGGGAAGGGAATAGTGTAATTAAAAGAGGAGATAAAAATGTGGCAGTTGTGAAAGCTTCACTTGGTGTGATTCATCTGTAAAATAGATGTAAAATATGTCCCAGTCTTTCTCTTTGGAAGAGTAGTCAGCCAGGCAAAGACAAAACAGTTGCATGAAGGAATTGGGTAAGTGGAAGTCAGTGTGTTGGGATTGATGGCAGAGTCCATCCAGTTACCTTTGTACAGCTATTTGTAGAGATGGAAACTGTGAGTCTAATTGATGGTAGCTGATACATGAATTTTGTTCAGTACAAGATGAACATCACCTTCTAGTTCTAACACTGAAAACTTTTGAACATCATATTCAGACATCTCAGTTTTGTTCATAGCACTGTTTTGTAATTTTGTGGGGATTTTGAAGCATTTTGAAAATGTAATATACTGTTAGACTTTGGATGAGTTCAAATACTAGTTTCTGAGCAAGGTAAGTAAAATGCAACATGGATTTAAGTACAGTGTTTACTGTGGCTGTTGTCAGTCTTTTCTAATTTTAAATGCCTGTGCTGGGATGGAATCATGTCTATAAGGTACCTGTTTCTTTCCACTGACTTATAAAGGGAGTCTGCATAACAGGCTCAGGTGTAGGTAACCGCATCATAAACACCAGAAGCTACACAGCTCGAGTCCCGCATGGCTTTTCTGAGTTAAAAGGAGTTCAACATAGTCTCTTTTCAGAAATTCATGAGTTTCAGTCTTCCTCCAATGTAGAATCATCAAGCCTTTAAGCATTTCTCGTAGGCTGGTCATAAAATGGAATGTTTTTGTTATGAAATGTTACATGCCTTATATGCTGCTGTTTTGGCCTTTTTTTTAAGTGAACTCTGCTGTCTTCCATGATTGGAAGTATTTTGATTGACAGAAATTCTATCAGCGTAGGTCTAGATATGTGATTACACAGAGGTCTGGACCTGCTTAATGAATTACAGAGGGTAGGAAGATACCATACTCCTTCAAAATTTTCAGTCTTGGCTACCTTGCAGTAACTCAAAAAAAGTTGCCAACCCAAATGAAGAGGAAACTTGCATTTGTTTTTTAAGAGAAAAGGGTAGAAAGGACAGAAAAGATCTGTGGTGTAGTGGAGCTGTTGCCCATGGGAGGGATGGTGATTGCCCAAAGGAAGCTGTGACCCTGTGGGAAGCCCATGGTGGAGCAGGTTTGCTGTCTGGACTTGTGACCTCACAGGGAGCCACACTGGAGCAGTCCGTTCCTGAAGGACTACGCCCGTGGGAAGGACCCACACTGGAGAAGTTTGTGGAGGGCTGTCTCCCATGGGAGGGACTTCCATGTTGGAGCAGGGAAAGAGTGTGAAGAGTCCTCTGCTGAGGAGGAAGGATTGGCAGGATTGTGGGATGAATTGACCACAGCCCCCATTCCCTGTTCTTCTACACTACTGGGAGGATGGAAGTAGAGAAAATGGGGAGCAAAGTTAACTTCAAGAAGAAGGGAGGGATGGGGGGAATGTGGTTTATTTTAGGATTAGGTTTTGTTTCTCATTACCCTTTTCTGATTTGATTGATAATGAATTAATTTTTCCCCAAGTCGAGTCTGTTTTATCCGTGACGGTAACTGGGGACTCATCTCTCCCTGTCCTTATGTTGACCCATGAGTTTTTCCTTGTATTTCTTCTGGCTTGTTCAGATGCAGGGGGGAGAGATAGAGTGGCTTTGGTGGACACCTGGGATCCAGTCAGAGGCAATCCACCACACTGTACTCGTAATGCATGGTCGGTAGGTACAGGTTTTGCACATGCTAATGACTTTCCAACAGGTTGTTATAGTGATATCTGGGGGTAGATTTTCCCTGACTAGATTCAAGTGAAGTCTTACCAGTACCTCCTGTTCTGAAGCACCACCTAACCTCAGAGGCACTTAAAATCATTCCAAGTTGGAGCACATTTAGGTAGAGGTCCTTGTGCATGCTCGGAAGTCTCCTGGTTTGGAAAGCTAAGTGCTTATTTTGATATGGGTAGGAGGTGCTTGAACTCTGTTCAAGTCCCTGAAGGGCCTGTTTTTATTAGAACATGGCTTACTCGTTCAAAATCATTGAGTTCACTCCAGAACACTTAGAAGAAGTAGTAGTGGCTAAGCTTTGCCTCTTTTGTAACATGATTTGAGCACTCGTCCAGAAAGTTTAAGATCTTTATCCTTTCCCTCTCAGTCTCCCTAATTATTTAAACAGGTTTTGGTGTTACCTGCAAGTTATATCAATTTGTCCAGAACTATTGGCAACAAGTCTTGATATACATGATGCATGAGTTTAGCAAAAGGCCGCAAAACAGGAGAAATTAACAAATTTGGGTTTTTTTGCTAAAGTCAATCAAAGAAATTCTCAAAAAATTATAAAAATGCAATTAAAATATAACTTTTAGAATCTTTTAGCTATGTAATTGCCTTTTTTTGTACTTCTTTTTTCTCTTATTAAATGAAGAAAGCCCTGAAAAATCTACAAATGTGGATATTGGCAATATAGTAGTTACCTATAGGGTTTATGGACATCATTTTTAGAGTAAGCCTTTTGGATCATTGATTATTTTGTCATTCCATGTAATCTTTTCAGAAATTAAACTCAGAACTGCACTATTCCTAGTGGAAGATATTCTAGTTGTTATGTTCAGATAGGGTTTTAATTTCCGTTTCAAGATTATTTCCTCCTGGTTTATATCACAGCGTTCCAATGATAGCATTAGTCAAATTTATCTTCTGTTTTGTCCTCTTAAAATCTTAGTCAGACTTTGTTTTTCTAGATTGTAGCTTATTTGACTTCTCATGGGATAGATTCCCTCTTCTCTTAGACATCTGAGTACCATTTCTTTTAATCCTGACCTCACTTTAACACAGATAACTGGAATTCTGATAAATGTTTCAGATAATTTCCTGCTCTATCTCATATGATACCATAATTTCCACTAGATGTACCTTAGTGATTCCTGGAACTTTGTGTCTTTTGCATAGCTGGCTCATATTAGCAGTTTAGTTATCCTAATCTCATGTAATGGATCTAGATCCTTCTCCTCAGTCTGCTCTGTTTTGTAGGAGTCTGGATAAATGGAACTAGCACCTTAACTTTCCTAGCCCTGCTCTAAGTCTTCCATCCATATATACATTCTTACTAGTTTTGTGATTATGCTACATTATTATTGTTCTGTGAGAATCACACTCTCCCTCATTTCAGAGAAGCACATCACTGGATGTGCAGTCATTTTTGCTACACATATTCCACATGAGATACAACTCACCTAAATGCACCTGTGCTGAGCACACTTCCAAAGGAGCTGCAAATGTCTGAATTATTATCATTCATCAACTATGTTTTTAATCTACTTTTCAGATCTTCAGCTATTCAGTGTTATGTCAATATGATACAAAAATGGAATTGCTAAAAAAGGAAAGAAAATAGGTTTCAAAGGCTGTGATTTTAGCTCTGGTATATGATGCTAATCAATTTGAACTTGCATTACTGAGTTGCAGGGGTAAAATAACATTTGCGAAAAGTGCAAATACTTGCAAGTTGTTTCTTTGTTCTTATCATTTAACAAACCTGTCAGGGCAATTTTTCCCCCTGTATTAATTATGGAAAATCATAAAACAAATTACACTGATTTCTCTGTAATTTTTTTACTTGCCTTGTTTTAACTTTTCTGTACACTTTATTTAGCAGCTACTATGTTAAAATGTTACGGAAATGTTAAGTGATATTCCTTTTTTTGTCTTTCAGAAATACGTAGGTTTTAGGCACATTTGTTTTGCTGATTACTAGTCATGCAGACTATCTTTTTGTGTCCTGTTAAACAGAAAATATTTTATCTGTAAGAATGCCTTTTTACTACACTCTGGGTTTAAGGAAGAGAATAGTATAGATTATGTTACAGTTCAAATAATGTCCTAAGCTTTCACTTGCCTGCTGCACTTTAAGATTTTATTTATGTATTATAGCTCATGTGTGAAGTGAATAGACGTGGTTAAGCATCACTTAAATACTGAAATTCTCTCATCATATTAGTACTTGTTATCTTTCCATAATGTTTGCAATTCAAGCAGCTTTTATGCTTACTTGTATTGGCCTTCCAATACCGGCCTACAAAATAAATCCTTGTATATTCAAATTGATACCAAGATGCCAGCAGTACAAACTGTAATGCATGATTCATAATGCAGACTCTCAGAGCATTTACTCACGCACGAGTACATTCCTACGAAATGACAGTCAAATAACTTTATGTATGTAAATGTGTGATCACTGAAATGAGATTCTTTGTTGATCTTGCATGTGTGCACATTTCATATCAATTCAGTGATTTTAAAGATGGTTAGAAAGTAGAAATTTTCTGTTACTCCCATTTTAATGCTAAAACAGGAAATGAATCATTTAAAACCAAAAAATCTTCTAAACTGAATTTGTTTGAAAAATAGAACTGTATTTTCCAAAATTAAAAATAAATTTGTGTATCAGTTTGTGGAGGGAATATAATGAAGGACAATCTCCTAAAATAAGGAAATAAAAAGATTGTTGAAATGTGATTGTTCCAAATGAAACAAGAATAGTTTTGCCAATACAACACTGATGCTTATAAATAGTTCTCTAGGTCTTCAGAAAAATGTAGCTTTTATCCCTACCAACTCAGTTGTTCTCAAGACCTCTTCTTTTTGCCATTTTTGCAATTTTTGTTCAAATTACAATTTCAGAAATTGCATTCTAATAATGATAGTACCTTGAGAACTAATAATATTTATAGAAGGAACAATATTTGAAAAAGCTTGAAAAAAGATACTTTTAAACACAGTCTATTTGGCACATATAGAAAATTTTGCTATTAAAACTCCATAGCAAAACTCTAGAACACAGAGTCAAAGAAACATAATTTAAATAGTACTGTAAAAAGGTTTCTTCTCTCTTCTTGAGTCTCTTCAATATCAAATGGTCTCTTTTCTTCCTTTTTTTAACTTCATTTTGCTGTTTGGTATTCTTTTGAACAGTCTCAAGCTGTGTACTTCTGGTTTTTTTGAAGCTGCATAAACTAATTTGAAGTCAGTGAGAAATGCAAAATGAGAACTGTAAATGCCACTAGAGCTGGAGAAATGGAAATTCATAGGAGAATAATACAAAAGTGCTAAGTATTGTTACTTTTGTTATTGCGATTTGAAGTATAAAATCTGACCAAAATATTTGCAGTAGCAATAGACTATGCTTTCTTAAATACATAAACATAAGTGAGTATGCAAGTTATAATTCTCTTTGTAGTGTATATTTTAATTACTTTCCTATCCACAAGGTTTATGGTCCTATTTTATGTCTTTGTAAGAGTACAAGTACTTCAGTCTGCTGTTTATTTTATTAATTGTACTGCACACTGTATTTGATCATGATCTGAGAGATGCATCGAATTACTTTAAACACATGCTTTAGATTCCTATAGGTCCATAGTACAGTTGCTGAACATACCCTGCATTTCTAAAGAAGCAAAAAAAGATTGCTCACATTCATACAAGAGTTTGCTTCCACGCCAAGAATGACAGATGCTGTTACAGCTGAGAAATGGAGTGTTTTAGGAAAACACTCAAACAGTAGTTATCTTAGGCCAAAGCAAAAAAAAATAAAAAAAAATTAAGATGCCTTAAACTAAACTAGAGTTAAAGGTACTTGCAGCATACATGTTGGTTGTACAAACTATCAAGGATTATGTTCAATTCAGTAAATCTGCAATATGTGAATTAACAAAATAGTTTTGTTCACTGCCTTTAATAATTTCCTGTGTGCCTGATTATTGTATTTCTCATTTTAAGTAAATATATTTGCAAGAATTTTTTGAAATTGTTTGCATTATATGTTGTAGAGTGTGTGGAAATTATAGCATACCAAGGAATGGTGAAGAGGGGAGTTGTCTGTGCATAATCCAAACTTTTGTGGCCTGTATTTGAGTGTGCTGTGCCAAAGCAACATACTTATCCTATTTTAATGTTGACATGATCAGCCAAGAGTCTTTAAATTCATTCCAAGTGCTGCAGAGAATAATTCACATGAGAGATCAGTTGTCATGTTTAGCAAGAATATAAGATAATAGAGTAAATGGAAATTTGGAAAGTAACAGAAAAGTATCAATAAAACAGAAGTACCAAATGATATAGCATTCTATATAATGATGCCACAGTTATACAAACACAAGAGTGGTAATGGCACAGATACAACAGTGTAGCAGTGTAACTTAATGGACTAAAAGTCCTGACACACACTGTTGCACTTATGTGGTGATGATTTTGCTTCCTACAATGCTAAAAATGCATATGACTTTTCCTAAACAAGAAAAATAATTGTTATGAATTTTTAAAGCCCCTAATGATGGCATAGAAGTAGTAACTTCTGAATTCTGTCAGAGCCATTGACTTCACAAACATACAAGTAATTCTTTACAGTCCAGCAAGGAAACTCAGAAAAGGTACTTCTTGTCACTGACCAAAAAGAAAAATAGCTGTAATAGATGGGAGGATATCTACAGTTGTAAAAAGTTTTATTCCTTTATTAATTTATAATGATGTGTGTCATGGTAAGTGGCAAATAACCAATACCTCATTTGCTTTCAGAAAAAGATTATATTTTATATGAACAAGCAAGTTCTGTTGAGTTGCGTTATGTTCCGTGGCTAGGGAACAGAGATTCATAAAGAACATTTTCTTCTATTTTGAAGAAGCAATTTTAAGGTGGGATAAAATGCTAAATATTCTGTGTCTTCCCAGTGTTGATGTTACAGGCAGTGTTGAATTAGCTTGAAACTTTTTATTATTTTGAAAGGGAGAGTATCCCTTGAAAGGTCTAAGAAAATTGTTCAAACAATTGAAGCCATAGGCCACATCAGAATGATCCCTGGTTAAAATTTGACATGTATCTAAAATAGTGTTTTTCTCAAAGCAGATATTCTTTACTCTTACCAACATACTTGAATTCAAACAAGAATTCAGGAAATTCATTTACATAGTGTGGAAGAAATAAGCTAATCCCTGTGGTTACTTTAGGCTGTATCTAAGACTATATATACAGTTTATTGTATTTTTGCATTAATCTGATCTGGCTTTATACTGTTCTGGACATAGACGGTTATTGATCACAAAGCTAAAGAGAAGACTAATTTACTGATCTCCTAACCTTGCATATTAGTGAAGTCTTGGAAAGTGCCCTTCATTGTTGAAAGCCCAGACATCTGTTAGAAAACCTGGTTGGCCAGTTGGATTTCAGATCTTAGTACTATTCATCTAGAAGTAACATCTTGTTTAATGAAGTATTAATTCCCTTAGGTATTTGTCTCCACATCTGAACATTCATACACTCAAGTCTAATGACAGTTTCCCTTCTTTATCAATATTTGTGCATGTCACCTACAGTCCAGAGTCCTCTATTATCATACTTAGTCTTTTTCAACACGAAGCAGAGAATAGACCACCAGGTCCAGAACTATACTGTGATTTCTGCCTTATCTTCACTTCTCCAGGGTTCTCACTGATGGTAATTCTCAAATTTGACACTAATGATTTTTGTTTACTCTGCTTTAAAGAGGAACATTTCATGCAAGGTCCAAAACATCGACAAGAAAAGCTATGGTTAAAAATTCCAGAAAGACTCTCATCTGAAAGAATCTGTGAACTCTGTGACAAAAACAGGAAGCTTGGGTGGAGGTCCTAATTTGAGTAAAAAGTGGTTTTGATCTTAAACTTCCTAAAACCTTCACTCCCATGACAGAGACCTTTTATCTCATCTGAGGACTTAATTCCAGTAATCTGCTGATGTAAGGCTTAAACTTCACTCTGGAGGACAATTTACACTTTCTTATCCCTGGAACTTAAGAAAAAGAACATATTCTGTCCTCTGCCTGAAAGTTCAGAATCATCATATGAATAATGATGGGGTGACACTATTCTCATATAATTTGCTAAAAATAGGCAAAATGAGATCTCCTCACTTAGGAATAACTGATCAAATTCATCATGTGATAGGAGTGTTGAGTGAATCAGTAACTAGGATGGTTTGTTCCCAGCTGAAAAATAACTGAAGTGAAAAGTTGTGATTTAAGACCTATTTTCAAAGAACTTGGACATAAGACAAGATTAGACAACAACAAGAAGTAAGTGTAGTTCTTTCTCTTCAAATTCTGATGAATCAGATATGAATTTGAGAAGGATTTTTAAAATTTCTAGCTGGGAAAGCTGCAGAATGTTTTTCCTATATTGCTTTTGCCAACCAGGATCATCAGTACAGTAAATCTCCAACATCCTGTAACAATGGGGATTCGGCAAATGGAAATATAACTAATAAAGTTCTTAGCAGTGTTCTCCCTATCAGGAGTACTGCTGGATTGTCAGTTTTCCTACTCAGCGTAGTCACTGGATAGCCTGATATGAGGAAGTGTTTTTCAATGTGTGTGCATCTGAGTCAATCACATTCTTGCCTTACTTTATGGTTAGGTCACTGACGTTTTTTGAGGTACTGTTGGTATTGCTTCATCACATACTGCAGTTTGAAGTGTTTGGCCCTTTGACTCCTACCAGGCTGCACAAATTTTTTTTCCATTTATTCTTCTGCAGGGAAGTTCCACACTGCTTTTATAGCTGATGTGCTTGCATTTGATATTAATAGACTTCAAACCTTTAAATACTTTTTATCATGTGACAGAGTGATCCTGGGGAACCTCAGTGCCTCAAGAGCTTTTTCATTGGATAGAAAAGCTCTAATACTTGTAATCATAATGCAGTAGAGCCTTTGTAACTGTGATGGTTCCCAGGGGCTCAAGTTTACCCCTAAGATTTGCACTGCAAGTCACAGGTTTGAACTCATGAAACCCTTATGCTTTATTATATTGCTTTCAGGATGGTAGTTCTGCAGTTTTTATTGATGATTCCTAACCCATACTCATGGTGTTTTTGTGGGGAATACATCTTGGAGTAACTAACACTGGCTGTCCTGAAACAATTTACCTGTGACTGTTCTTTAAAGCATGATTTTTATAAGCACATTTGCAGTGTACACTGTTTATTGCTTGCCTTTGAATGTCTGATTATGATTACCAGAAATTCTGAGGTTAGAAGGAAGTGAAAATATGGGCCAAACTCCAGCCCATTTATATAGCAGTAGTCAAAGTATTAGACTGTGTATCCCATTAGTATTGCTAAGACAAGCATGCTTTAGTGTCACGTACCTATAAACACTGCATCTCCAAGAACAGCTAACAGTGTGCAGATTTTCTTGTTTTCTGGAAGACTGACTCCATTTTGAAATAAGGCAGATTGAGATATTACCCTGTTAAAGGGTTTCATAAGTATAAGGTCTGTTTCTAACATGGTTCAGACTTTAACGGCAGAAGAATGAAATGCTAAAAATGGAGCTCAGAGTGGAATAGAATTTAAATAACTTCACAAAAATATTAAAACACCTTCACCTACTAAAACCTTTATGTAATAAACAAAGCAAAAGTATTGCAGATCACACAAAGTAAGGTTAACTGAAATGGTAAATAGACAGTTTTTAGCAGTGGTAAATGGACTGTTTTTCAGTCATGACCTAAATATTCATACAGAACTGGTAAAAAGCGTGGACAGACTGAAGTGCAACAGTTCATTCTTCCTATTTTGAAAGGAAATTAACCTTTTCTATCAGTATTTAGGTCCTCATTCAGTGGAAGTCTTGTAAACCTTAAGAATACAAGGGGTTAAACCCGTATTTTAACGTACTGTTCAGCGAATGGGCACCTTTATCGAGGAATTAATCTGAAGAACATGAGATGTTGGAAGAAACTTTCCATTTGCTCTTCAGTGAGTACAAGAATTGCATCTGCAATTGCTTCCTTAGTTGCACGATAGACGGAGCCACATTCTACGGCTCGTAGAAAGAATGGATAATGATAGGGATGAAATGTTGAAAGCACTGGACATACAGAGTAGTAGGAGTTTTCTCTTTTGTCCACAAAGATGCTGACTTTGATATGCTACTCAGATGAGACAGGGAATATTTGGAGATCAGGAGTGTCTTTGTCCACAAGCCCCATTAGGGAAAAAGACCCAAAATAACAAACATTTGTTTTCGAGTCCTCTACAAGAAGAAGGAAAATTACACTTCTTAGGTGTGGTTATTGCAGGAATTGTAATAGTTCAGCTAAAGAAGAAATTGTTGAAATGGTGAGAGTGAACAGACCAAATAGGAGAAAAACAGAAAAATTAAGACAAAGATATGTAGGAAGAGAGAAGAGAGCTGGACATAATTAGAGGAAGCAGAGAAACAGAAAATTTGATTAGTCTGAGAATGATATGCACTAAAATAAAATTTCAGTGCTTTTTGCTTTTGTGCCTCAGGAGAAAAGCAATGGTTCTGTCACATCTAAGACTCTTCTTAGAATGCATGCATGCAAGAAACTTGTATTACAAAGCCTGATAATAAATCCCAATAATTCATGAATCCTGACTTCCTTTTCTTCTTTTCAAACCTGGATTTTGTTTTCTTTATTTTCAACTGCTTTTCACAATGCTTTTCTCAAGTTAATAATTTAAATTGTAAAGGCAAAGTTGGGTCTTTCTATAAAATTTTTGTTAAACTTGTCAGATGACTGATAAAATACAGAAAAGTATGTTGTGAAAGCAAGTATGCTCAAGAATGGAGACAGCTTGGAGTTAACTGATGGTTTTTCACAATAGTTACTGCATTTTTTAAGTATTTTCATTTCTCACATGCCTCAGCAGGTAATATAGGATAATTTGATGACTGAAGAATTTATTGGGATAGAAAGCTTAGATTCACTTGACCTTTTTCATGTTTGCAGATGAAATGAGATTGTTTCATTAGTGTCATAAGGAGCTTGGTGATGTAACTTTGCAGGATTCATTTATGGCTCCAAGCTTTTATAAACATCGATAAGGTGACTGTAGCTCGTTCATTTTGTTTGGGGCTGTAAAAATGTCTTCCATATTCTCTTGTGCTATTGATACCACTGTCTCTATATTTATTGTTCCTGCAAAGAATCTCTGTTTGGTTTGAAAGACTTGTACCATTCAAGGAAGATATTTTTTAGAACCAATATATGTTTCATTTTTGAATAATGACACACAGAAATATCTATACTTTAGGACTTGTAATAAATCAGCCAGTATACAGCACTTTATTATTTGGTAGCTGTCTCTAGAACTGAAATGCAGTTGATGAGCTTTTTTGGTTTTTAAGTCATGCTTATGAAGAGCAGTCTTCACACTGACAGCTTTGTTTTCTTGTTAATGGTAATGTGGTTCTGATTACTGTGAGTGCTTCGCAAAGGACATTTTGCATATCTTAGATTTAGATCTTTAGATCTAAACAGATCTAGTTGTTCTCCCCTACCCACTACTTGTCTGTCAGTCATTTTAGTCATTTGATGACCATCTCTGTTGTTGCCATTACCGTGTCTTTCCATCCTTTGCTCTTCTAACAAAAGCTCCCCTGAGCTGCCCAGTTGCACTGAAGCATGCCTGATGGCCTGCAGGCAGCTTAATGGAAGTTCCTTTAAGTTCTGAAAAACAGATGGAAACCCATGTACTTTTCTAGTATCATACTTAGTTTAAAACAACTGCTGGAAGTACATTTATAGCAGTCTTTGGTATGTAAATTTCAATATATTAATAGTTTTTATGTAGCATTCAATTGCTAATAAGGAAACGCAGATTATCTTTGAAGGGAGCAAATGTTTTTTGTAAACGGCAAGCTCAGTAGTAGCCAATAGTAAACTCTTACAAAATCCTGGGCTTTATTATCAGGAGAATAGTCAAGACATCAAGAAAAGACCATTTCTGGGGTATCCAGTACAAGCAACATAATGATAAACTGGAGTGATTGTAGAGAAGAGGCACCAGAATGGTCAGGGCTGGAACACTTGCCCCAGCAGAAGGGGCTGGGGGGATGTGTTCTGCCTTGTCTCTGGGGTTCCTAACAGCAGTATCCCCAGTGCGTCTGGACAGGTCACTGGGAAGATGGAGCCAGGCCCCTCACAGCAGGGCATGGAAGAGGGATGAGAGAGTGTCAATTGAAACAGAAGATTCTGACTTGGTCTAAAGAAAATCTTTTTCCCTACAAGCATTACTGTGAGCAGTCTCCATCCTTGAGTTTTCAAGACCCGAGTGGCTAAAGCTTTGAAAAACCTGGTTTGATTTCATAGGTGACCTGGCTCTGAACAGGGTGTTGGACTTAGATACCCCCTGAAATCCCATCCAGCCTCAATTATTTAATAATTGGTTTGCTTTTGTATTATTGAGATCTTATTTTTAAGGTGCAATTTCACTGAAGAATAAATGGAATATTATGCAGCAATGTGCTGGCTTTTCATAAGTGATTGCAAACACCAAGACTGTCCATTACATTAATTAGGGGAAAAGGTAATTTGTTGTGCCTCATTGCTAACTGTAGCACTTATAGGAACATGTCCTTGAAAGATAACAAGGTACGTCTGTACCTTGAACTCTATTTATCAGGAAATCAAACCTGTTATGTGTGATATAAAGGACATACCAATCCTTTGCTAAATTATGGCAGTTTGAACCCTAACCTTCTGACCTGTTCTGCCAGACTCTCAGTGGGGAAAACGGTGTGGGAGTAAGCAGACTTTCTGGTGGCACAGCAGTTACCAGCTTTGTCTCCAGTTAGCCCACCTTCAAAAGATTTGTCCCTACCTTCTCATTTCTCTCCCTGTCCTTTTCCAGGAAGCTTCAGTGATAACCCTTCCTTTTCTTATTTTTTCCTTGCTGATCATCCATTTTTTTTATCACTGTATAAAACAGAATTTTAGTTTTTGTATTATTCATTTCATAAAAGTCACATTTACAGAATTAAGAACTTAAATATTTGTATGTTTATTTCTGACTTTTTTAAGGAGGTATGTGGCATTCCAAACATTTTTCTTCTTTTTGTAGTGTGTAGTTGTAATGCCCTTTAGATTTTATTTGTTAAAAGGAGAGAGACATTTAGTTACTGCTCTTGTCATTTATGTAACTGCTGTTCAGTCAATCATTTCACATTGACTGTTTCCCTCTTTGCATTATTGGAATTAAAAATCATACAATAATTATCTTTTGTTAAGTATGTATATACACATCTAAAAGTATCTTAATGAATTTTCTGTTAAGTCAGAGGAACAGGAGCACATACATCCAGGAATAATGAATGCTATGTATGCTAGCAAGTAATAATCACTCCATGTGGAATCACAAGAAATACCAGAAAATATTTATATTGATTTAAATATTTTTGTATAATTGATTAAATATAACCTCTCTGACTAGTGGGAGGGGAGAGTTTAAAGAGATTTTCTTTTTTATGTTTTATCCGAGAGGAAAAAACAATTCAGACAACAGAGTCTTTCTGTAACCGTTGGCTCCAGTCTCTTAATTTTCTTGAGCACTGAAAAACAATGTTTGTAGTGTTTGTAGTGCAATAATGATAATGTAATGAAAAATTTCTGTAGCTTCCAATATCAGATCTGTTCAGGTATGTTTTATCTGCTACAATATCAATTTATTACAATTATTTTCCAAAAACACAAGTACTCTTACTATTAGAGAATATTTTAATAAAGTAGTAGAATCTCTGGAAGAGGCTTAAGGGGTAAATTGTGGAATCATTATTGAAATTGTACAATATCTTGAAAAAATTATGAACATGAGAAAAAAATTACCAAGTCAGATAATTCTAAATGTATGCTACAAACTTGGAACTTAGTGTAGAGAAATCTCAAAAGTCAATTCTTTCATTTTTTGGTGTTAAATATCAAGAAAGTTGCTGGCCTTTTCTTCATTCAAATCTGTTTTATATTTCTCATATTAAAATGTCTCACAGTTACAATTTCAATTAATTATTTCCTCATTAATCAATATGCATTATTGAGGGACAAGTGTCTATATTATTCCTTGACTTTTTGTTGATTTAGTGCAAAATTCAGCTTTGTTAGCATGGCATTTTTTGCAAGGAATGAAGTAAACCGTGTAATGAAAATATTAGTTTAATAGAGTTAATGGTTTGGGATGCCATGAGAAATCAAATAGAGAAAAGTATACATAGAAAATATGACTAAAGATTTAATGAGGTTTTAATAAATGTACTTTGGGTTCTTTTCTGTTGGATTAAAATATGTACAATAGACAAAACCATATTGCATTGCAGGGATCCTTTTCAATCTGTCACTTCAAAGTGATTTTTTTTTAGATGAAGTATTTATTTGTTTGAGTAAAGATGTTGATGAGACAATGAGAAATTTAATCATGCTTATTCTGCTGCTCATCCAGATATATGGTCCACGTCAGTTCAGCATGTTTCTCATACTTCCAAGATCAACAACTTTTGCCATTGAATGTGCTAGCGCACACAGATGCAAAAGATAACTTAGTGCAGTGTATTGAGGTTGTGCCAGAAGCTGTAGAGCTGTTCAGCTTCTTCTGACTTATTTTGGCTTGAGGTGCTGATATTTGCACCCTTTAGCTTGGCTATGTTTCCCTTTTAGATTGTTGTCCTAAACTTAGGAGGCTTTTCTGAAGCTATTTCCTCTGGTATCTTTTCATTAGGCTTCAGGCAACTCATTTCATAGCCTTCCTGTTTGAAAAAGAGGAATCTTTAATCTTTCTTTGGGCTTCATCTTTGGGCTATTTTGAAGCTTCATTCAAGAGACCTTGTGAGGTGGTAATTTCCATTTTTGGATTCCCAAACTAGATATTGCTGTGCCTACATCTCCTGAAGTACCTGATCTGGTAGGTATTCTCAGACCAGCCATGTGTTTCATGCTTCTGTGTTACCACCAGAAACATAAACGAGAGCACAAGGTTATACATCTTGATTAATTTGTATAGGCAAAGAGAAAAGCAACTATCATTAGACTCCTAAAAATTACTGAGGTGACTCTTCTCCTATTTATGTATCTAGAACCCAGGTTTTGATAAGGGAACAGTGAGATTATATCACATCCTTCATTATATGCTCACTCATTTCTTCAGGTCCTTTCTTTTTGTTAAGGATGCTGTCACATCCTTAATAAATATCTGTATACTGGTAAAGTTCAGTTAGGTTTTTTGAACATCTTTTGTGTTTATTTCATTGAAACAAATAACAAGAGAGTCAATAAATATGCTGATTACTTAAACCAAGTAATAAGTCTAGGTAGGTGAGCAAACCAAGCATGCACCAACAGCACTGAGGAATTGCTGTTCTTTTTTTACAGTTGCCCAAAATAAAGAATGCACTTACAGGAAATGAAGGGCTAGGTTTGATGCCCTTCAGAGCTTGAGAGAAAACTCTCTAGTGCAGTTTTATTTGGAAATTCTCATGACTGAAGTATAACTCTCAAGCACAGGCTTGGCAGAAGCAGTCTGTACCCAGTAGTCTTAAATTTGTGTCTTGGTGCAGGAGAGAATCTTATGTTATATGGAGTCAGAGTCAAATAAAAGAAAGCACAATTGAATAGTCCAAAGACAAGCAGAAAAAAGAAAGATGAAAGAGGAAGAAAGAAGAAACAAAGATGGATTTCTGTCCCTGTCAGTCAGCATGTCTCATACATTTAAGGCAGGCACATCTTTCATATTCTTCGTTCTTGTAGTCTAATGTACACGGGGCATTAGTCTAGTTAGGGTGGAAAGAACATATGGGTCACACATTCTGCAGAATTCGTATTTATTGCATAAGTGATTTTGGGTTTAGGTGTCCTGAAGCTACGAGGAGTGTAAACCAAGTCTTTATCTTGCTGAGTGTGAATGTTTGGAGCTAGCACTTCCTACAAAGTGCAAAATACTATGTGGAAGTATTTTGCAGTATTTTTGGAATGAGGTTCAGAGGCCAATACAAAATAAATGCTTAGAGTGCTACAAAACACAGAAATCTGCTTTGAAGCAAGCAGCTTTAAACAAAGCTTCTAAGCTTTCTCTGTCAGATTTTACTGAACCGCATGCAAAAGTACTGTATGTTTAATTACTTGATACAAAGCAAATGTAACATCTGGTAAGAACTTGAATGCTAAATCAAGTTTACCCTTTATCGTCTAAGCTATATGTTTCTGGATTTTTTTTAATTACAACCTGAATTAGGAATATTGTGCTGAAAAAGATCTCAGCATGTTGTTTGGGAAAAACAGATTTTAAGTAAAAATTATTTCAACAAACATTTTTAATTGCTTAAACAATTTTTAGATGATATGCTTCATACTGAGTTTAATTATTATACTCAGAGCATTTTGTTGTTATTGTTGTTGGAGGTATTTAAGTTTGTTGTTACAAAGTGCATTGTTATTTTAGGCCAGATTAGAAATAATTTAATGTATTTGATAGACATGAATAAAGTAATAAATACTACAAAAACCTGAAAATGCCTATAAAGTTGGTATAAAACTTGATAAAATATATATTTTTAAATGAATGACAGATTCCTTAACAATTTTCTAGTAAATATTAAAACAGACTTCCATTTTGTAGAACCAGCCTATATGACTAATCAGACTTAAACTGAGTGCTGCAAAAGCTGAACAATGAAAGCATTTTAAAACTAAGGATTTGAGTTCCTACATTTTTAGTTATTTAGTGAGTAGCATGTGAACACAATTAATGGGAAATTTTTGATTGCTCAGAAAAAAGCCAACCAGTTTTAGTACACAGGATCAAAAAGAGAACAGGTGGAAACAAGATCCTTTGTTTGAACTGAGTCTGGCAGTTTGGTGCATGTGTGGACAGGATTTGTGCAGTCTTGGCAGACTGAATTTAATTGAGGTCTATCCAGACCACTGTTACTCCTTCTGTGACTCCAGTTGGCACAAAGGAGAGTAAGGAAAATTCATTTGTGTACTTTTATGGTTAGATTGGGGCTCTTTGGAATGAGGAGACTTTAACTGGCATACTCAGTTGCAGAAGGTGAGAAAGTTAAACTGTGATTTGAACCTCAAATTGCAAGAGGTATGGATGGGTAGGATTTGAGGAAGGATGCCAAATTACAAGGGTCATTGACTAGTAGAAAGGAATCCAGAATGCAGAGAGTAGGGGGTATAAGATAGGAAAGGAAGCTGAATAGGCTATGAACATAGATAAGAAGAAAACCAGATGTCCTGGGAATAAAGAATGAAAATAGAATTGGAATTCAAGAGACATCTGGGCTGGTGCTGGGACGGAGAGGGAGAAGGTCAAGAACATTAGGGGACATGTTGGGGCTGGAAGTGAGAGGTTTGCAAGAGGACAGGTTAGAGGGGAAATGTCTGTAGCATTGACGTTTCTTTGCAGATTTGGCACTGAACCAAAGCACAGACATTAGTACAAATATGCGAGTATATTCTAATTGCTTTAAAGATCTTAGATCTGGAACTGACCCAACTGTGGACTCAGGGTGATTTCACAATTTACAGGGGTTTTTTTTTCCATTTTTAAACTTGAAAATAGTTTTTAAAATATATCCCACAAAGCTTTAGATTGGTATAATCTGGTTTACAAAATTATACAGTTACTAAATTAGATTTTCATTTTGTATAATTTTGATATGACTTTCTTTGTAAGATACATTATTTACTTGCTTGGCATTCTTTCTTATTAACAAGTTTAATGCTAGGATTTGCCACTTCTTGAAAGGGTAATTTTACAAATTTACTGTCTTCTAATGTACATCATTGTTGAATTACCTTTTTAAGGAGTAAACCTGTACATCTCAGGTTTTGTAGATGAATAGTTTATAGTTTCCCCATTCAAAAAATGGTTGCCATATTTTTCTTCAATATCCAGAGTACATGATTTTACCATTAAATCTTTCTGTTTGCTCTCTACTATGCATATTTTCACAAGTCATTATTATTATTATTATTATTATTACTGTTGTTATTATTATATTGAAAAACAAGCTCCTGTGATTAACAAATATTTCAAACCTTACAAAAGAGAGTTCAAGTCCCTCTCTGAGTATTCCCTCTTCTCCTTTACTCTAGAAATAATTTTTTTGATAACCACTATGTCACTGCTTTAGCAAACTTTAGGCATCATTGACTGCTCAACCTAATGGCAGAGAGACATAAAGGAAATGAGACCTCATTCTACATGGTTCTTACATATGGGATTTTTTTCATTGGCTCAACCCTCATTCTTCTGTGAGACTAAAAACTCTACTCTTTCATTATATCAAGTTTGCTAAAATTTCTTGATGGAGAAAAATCTTGCAGACCCACATTCCACTGTTGTTTTGGTTTGGTTTGGTTTTTTTTCCCATACAGTAGTATTAAAGCATAGGTTGGTTTTGGTTTTTTATGTTTTCCCTCAGAGACCATCTAGGAAGATAAAGGAATGTATTTCAGGACATTGTGTTACATGACTCTGCACACACATGCAGACACATTTGTGCTGAAATAGTAGCCAAGAAAGCAGAGATACTATCTGGCAGAGTAAAAGCAAATATGACAAAGAAACTCTGAATGGTGCTATGGTGAAGGAGTTACTAGTGAGGTCAACAGTGTAGTAAGGTTAAAAGAAAACTGACCTGTCATAACCTCGCCAGTGCAAAACAGATCACGCTCATGTAAGCTACTTCAAATTTCCAAAACAAAAGGATAAAATTTCTTTCTGAAGTTAGTGCTCATGATTGAGTTGAGAAGCATGCTCTGAAAGCACCCAGTTGATTAAGCAGAATCATCAGAGAACAACAGATTTCTCCACCATGTATAGAAAGCAGGTACAGAGAAGTATGGATTGCCTCTGTTCATGCATGTTTCCAGTGTGTTTTCGTGAAGACTTAACTCATTTTAGAACAAAGCATTATTCCCAGGATTGTAAACAGTGTGTATACCAGATCAGATTTAGTGTCATGTCTACAGCCAGTCATGTGCAAAGTGTGGAGAATTCAAGAGTGCTGAATTATTTTTTTTGTGTGTGTGATAAAATGAAAACAGGAACATACAGCCAGGAAACAGTGATGAAAGTATCAGCACTTGAAAGGCATCCCTAAGCAAAAATGGCTGGAGTAGTAGATAGGTAACTGGCATTTAGCAGTTTGAGTGCAGTAATTCTGTTTGAGAACAAATGTCATACTATTAAAAAAATGGGTTTTAAAAGAAAAACTTTTCATGAGCTCAGTAAGTAGAACTTCCCAGCTCTGCTCAGGCAGTGAGGAAACAATCTTATTCATGCATTGGACTATTTACACATAAACAGATGTCTACAGAGTGATTATCAGGGAGTTCATAATGACACCTGTTTGTTCTGTTCAAATTAATTCCAGTGAAAATTGCTTCCTCTTTCTGCCTTAGAAACATTCCTACATCTGAAATCCTCAGGGAAATTAGTTAAAGTAATCCCCTTGTTTTTGTTAAAAACTCTCCATCCCACCTAAAGATTAGGGTGGAATTGTGTTGCAACTATGACTTGACAGATTACAGCTAACACAACAGCCATGCTGGGTTAAAGGTTTATCTGGCTATCCTGCAATTTGTTGTGTTGTGGCTTCAGTGTGAGAAGTACCATCTTGCATTTAATGGTTCTCAAAGGATTTCTCTGCTGCAAGTTGTTCAGTATTCTCCCAAATAAGTGTTAATTTTTAGTATCCACAGGATCTTACGGTAGAGAATTCCACAGCTTTCATGCATGAAGAGCGATTTATGTTTGTTCTCATTCTGCATCATTAGATGACTTCTCATTCATCTATTGGAAAATACAGTTGATTCCTACCTTCATTCTCCATTCTCATGATGTGACAGGCTCCTTATTTCTTCCTTTTCCTTATACCATCTCTTTTCCAAGCTGTAGAGTCTTAGCTTGCTTGAGTGATTTTTGCCACACTATGCGATTGTGTGAATGCATGATGTTGCTGGATGTCAGAGGTAACCCTTGCTACCCTTCTCTGATGCTCAGACACTTCTGTTCCTTGTGAGGTGAGGTACTAGAACGCTTGTCAGCATTCAGTAATGCAGGCAACAACATGGAATTGTAAAGGGATACAGTGAGTTCTGTATTATTTAATTCTTTCACAGTAATTTTCAAAATGTTTGTCTTGACTATTATTTAAAACTGAACCAAAGTTTTAATGGTTTTATCAAATCTAATAAATCCCAAGATCTCACTTATGAATGGAAACAGTCAGCTAAGAGTTCATCTTTTTATGTATATGGTCAGGAGCATTTTTAAAAGCTGTGATTTACTTTGAATATATCTCTTTCGAATTTCATATATTATTTAATGCTAAGATTCATTACATTTTCTCCTGTTCTTCACATCACCTAATTTTCAACTATCTAATGTTATAGTATTCCATCAGCAAACTTTTTTACACCTCATTTTTGAGATTGCCTGTTAACAAGAATGAATGAATAAAATAGATGAATTCCACTTCTAAGTGGGATATTATTTGTCACTTTTAACTACCTTATAGTGGTTTTCTAAAAGTTATGCTTAATTTCTGTTTTTTGAGAAGGTTCTGTGATTCTGAGTGACTGTGGAAATTATTACACCGTTGTGATCTGACTTTTCTTCATATTTTTGGGTATGGAAAAAAGCAGTGTAGCTGATAACCATGGTATCTCAAAGACTACATCGATATCATTGATGTCTAATGACACTTCTCCCTGTCATATAGTAACACATGGTGGTGAAAGGGGAAGACAACATTTCATTAGTGTCTCTCCAATGAAAAGACTTCAGTGCATACATTTATGTACCAAGAAAGAGATTCACATTGATCTAACACTTTAAAAATAAGGAAAATAAGATATACTGTAAGGTCATTGTCATTGGATTCTGCATGAACAACATATTTAGAAAAGACATTGACAGAGTTTTCCACCTACTGTGTTGTATTGTCATTATAATATTGAATTTTCCTAATGATGTTTCAAATACAGGTTACAGTAGTTACACAGATAACCATACTAATACCTATTAAGGTCTTCAAATTCTGCATTAATTTTTGAAATTTATATCTGTAATGAACAGAACTAGGATATATTCCAACTTTGCTTATTTTTGCATCATCAAAAGTTTTTTTTTTTCATTTTTCTTTTAGATATAGACAAATGCAACTTGGCACAGAAAGCAAAGTAGCTGAACTTCTTCACCAAAGTAAGTTGAAGTCCTTTGAAACTGAACATGTTCAACTCATGCAACAAGAAACAGCTAAGAATCTTTCACAGTGCCAAATGGAATGTGAGAAATACCAGAGAAAGCTGGAGGTATGTTATATAAAGAGACACTTTACAGGGCATTACATAGTTGTTTTCAATTAGAATGTAAAGTGGAAGAGCTTGGGGAAGAAGTAACAACATGGCATGGTTGAATTAGTATCTCCACCAAATTCTGCAGAAGCAGGGTCAAATGACAAAGCTTGCTATGTTTGATCAGTTTAATGATCACGGGGAGAGGAAAAAGCAAAGCAGTCTCCCATGGGAAGATATTAAAGACAGTACCTCATTCATATGGGGTATATTTATCTGCTTGTGTCACAAAGCTGCTTATGTCAGTCTGTGAGAATTGTAGGGAGAGAAGACAACTTCACCAAAACAAGTACAGTGAATTCAGTATCGTTATTTGCAACTAGGCTCTGTAATAGCATCATTACATAATAAAATACTTTTTTATCGATAGACAATTCTGGAATAAATTTTTCACAGCAAAGAAAGTCTAGGTGAGCATTGTGTATATAGCATTGAAAAGACCTCACCTTGCTAGTCCTAGCACGATGAGTTACCTTGGTGGGGTGCTAGACACTCACCCAGTCACTCATTTCTCCTCCTGAAGAGGATGATGGTGGGATAAATAAGCTTATAAAGAGCATGGGTTGGTATAAAGATAGAGAGATCACTTGCCAGTTACTGTCATGGGCAAAACAAGTTTGACCTGGGGAAAACTAATTTCACTTAATACCCATTGACATAGGTTGGACGGTGAGAAACAAAGACAAAAAGTAAAACATCTTTTCCCCACCTTGTTCTCCTTTATTTTAACTTTCCTCCTTCATTTCTGACTCTTACGCCTCCCCCTTCCAGAGCAGTGCTGGGAGGAATGGGAAATAGAGGTTCAGGTCAGTCCATAACTGCTCCTCTCTGATGGTCTTTCCTCCTCACACTTTTTTATCCTGCTCCAGTGTGGATACTCCATGTCCTGCTGCTTCCTTCAGGAGAAACTCCCCTATCTGGGCTCTCCACAGATTGCAGTGCCTTCTGGGGATGTCCACCTGCTCCAGCATGGAGCTGCATGGGCTGCAGCATGGACATCTGCTTGGGTGTGGTCTTTCATGGTCTGCTGGCGGGCAACCTGCTTCACCATGGGCTGCTGAGGGCACCTCTGCTCTGGCAGCTGGAGCACTTCCTCCCTTCCTTCTGTCACCTCAGTGTCTGCACCGTGGCTCTCTCTCACTTCTCCCCTCACTCCTCACTGCTGTGCAGCATTTTTGTGCTTTATTAAATGCAGTTTCCTTGAGGTACAGCTCCCTTGCCTGAGGGATGCAGCCTGGGCACCTGCAGCCAATGCACCTGTTTATGTAGGCTTTAACCACTTGGGCCTGTTTATCTCTAGAAACTTAGAATTTATTATCTTTAAAACATACTTATCATATTCTGTTAACTTATTTTAATCTTGGAAATGTGAGTATTCCACAGAAAAAAACTTATTTAAAACAAAATTTCTTCACCTGTCCAAAGTTAGTCCCCAAAACATATCACAGAGTCCTAGTTATAAGATTTAAATGAGTTTGGTAGTGTATGTTTCAAAGGAATGTCAGGATTAAAACTGGACAGGACAGAAGAAAGTGACATCTCTGGCAGCCTTTGTTTTTGGGGAAAGGATGCCAGTCTTCAGGTCCCTACATTTCTAGTGCTGAACCTGCCTAAGTTGTTTATGAAGAGGAACTGTAGAGTGGAAACAGAGAGTTTCAGATAGACTGTAATTTCTTGTTTTGTCTGTATTGGGACATTCAGATCCTTGCTGATGAGGTTAGTTGTGGTCACAAGGACTGGGAGTGCCAGTTTTGCTAAACTTAGAGGTTGCTAAACAGATTTTTAATTGCACAGACATGTCTTAACTTGGAGAATGTAGTTCAGTTTGAGTTACATATTCATTTTCTTTGTGGAAATGTTTTGATCTGACAATAACTCAAATATTTGGCATTTAATTCTACTAACACTTTTGGCACTTCATTTTCTCTTTAGAGAGATACTTTTGAATTCTTTCATTAAGAAATATGTGCTTAAGAGCTCTTTCTTTAAGAAATATTCCTGCAGAATTTAAATATTTGATGTCTGAAGCTTTTATTTTTGTTCCTTTTGACTGAATTCTTGGGGTTTTTAATTTTCTTCCTTATATATAGCATTAATATACTAAGGTCTTTTCCTTACCATTACAGGTTGTTGGTCTTTGTTAATAGTGTAGGCACTGGTATCTTACGGCTCAGCTACAGCTTTCTGGACCAACTCTTGCTTTTATTTAGGACATAGAATAGTTTTTCTTGCTAAACTAGGAAACAGATGCTTTATATGTTGCCCAATTTTAACGTATACATTTGTTTTTTCTGTGACACTAGACTGAATTTTTTATATTCAAGTGGCTTGTTTCTCATGGTGTATTCTTTCATGGTTTCGACAGTGACTCTAGTATTACTGCTCTGCACGCTGTGCATATATTTCTGGATCTCCAAATCTATATTTACTTGTCATTCTGAACGGTTGTGATTTTTACTTAGGAAGTTAGCATGAAATTTGACAGCAGTACCACTTGGTTATTACTTTACCTGTTTTGGTGTTCCTATTATCAAGCACTTTATCAAATTTCAATTATTATACAGGCCTTCATAGCTTTTACTTTTGAATATGAACGTTTTTTGTTTAAGCTTAGTGGATTAAGTATTTACATAAGTCTTGAACATTGATGGCATATTACCTTTTATTAACAAGAAAGTAATAACACTGTTACAGCTTTAAGAGCAAATTTTTATGTTTGCATTCTTCAAAGTAATCTTCATAAATTGGTGACTGAAATCAGAATCCAGTTAAAGCAACAAAAATTATTGCATTTACGCTATTCTGACTGCTGTGTGTGGTTTTTTTTAGTTGTTACCTGGCTTTTCCTAAGTTTACTTTAAAATTCTTGTAGCTTTTTCAGACAGCTTCTTAGAATTACTAAGGCCTCAGCAGCAGATAGGCCTAAGATCTGAGAGTTTAATCTGTGCAGGATAGTATTAGTGAAAGAATAACTGCTTTTTAAAATATTTTAATCTTTGCTGTGCAAAACTCACATCAAATATTTAATGTCATACTGGTGCACATTTTACATTTATTATATTTTGCCTCTTTCAAAAATCACTGTAATGCTGAATCCCTGATCTTTCCATTATTCATTCTCACAGGTGCTTACAAAAGAATTTTATAGTCTTCAGTCTTCTAGTGAAAGCCGCATTATTGAGCTTCAAACACAGAATTCTGAGTTTCAAGCAAGACTAGATACTTATGAAAAACTTGAAAAAGAGCTTGATGAGATAATACTACAGACAGCAGAAAGTAAGTTCTGTCACAAATTGTTTTATCTGTAGGTGTTTCTGGCATTACAATATCATTCTTCTCATGACACTTGGAAAGTATTACAATCCCTGTCATTCTTCTTCATTATACTTGACAAATAAAAGGCAGTAATTATTTTGATAGAAAATATTAATGGCAGGTTTCTAAGTGCACCTGTATATGTGTATCAAACATTGATATGTCTTCAGTTTGTGCTTATTGAAAATCATCTCTGTATTCAGTAATTTTTTTTCCTTATTCTAATAATCCATTATAATTAGATACAGTCTTTAGGATTCTTCTGATATTTATGTTTTAAATGTCAGGAAGCCCTCTTTGTTGACAGGAAAATACAGGTTTTATATTTCAGTACAGTGATTATTGTCAATTTTTTAACTAATTGGAAGGAGGAAAAAAAGCTCTTCCTTCTGTTGAATTAATAATAATTAGACATTAAGTAGTTGCTTGTGGCAAATCAGTCTGTTCCAAGTACTAAACCATGGATTAAATTGATACCTGATTACACTTGAAAATTTTTGTCTCTCACTCACAAAAATTAAAATGTTCCCAAACACGGCAAAATTTGTGTAAAATCTCTATTCATTTGGTTCTCAGCCTAAATCAATCCACAAAGCGATTCATTTCTAATTTGAAACTCTGACTCTAATCTTGGAATCTTCTAGCCAGTGCATAAGCAGAGTAGAACATTCTAAAATTCCAGACTAATTCAATTGTCTTCTCCTTTTCTCTTTCTTTCCTCCTTCAAAAAATACTCACAGTTTATCAAGTATTCTGTATAGAAGATGATTGCATAAGCTTTATATATAAACAGTAGTGTCTAGCAAAGTGTGCATTACCAAGATGCAGGGATGTTAGGGCATCTTTAGTAACCAGACTGCACATGCTTTATTAATTTTATGCACTGCAGCCCGTACTTAGAACGGCCTGACTACCCAAAGGTTCCAGTCTGACCATAAGCATGTTTGCTGTATACACGCTTCTGTTTTAGTCAGTAACATGTTTTTTGAAGTGTGTATATATATAAACTTGCCTAAGGAGTATTTATGTATTAGCACAGAATTTTTGGACCTGACTTTCATTTTCTCGAAGGGGAAGGTTGAGTTCAGAACACTGGTTTTTGTTTACACTGGTTTACAGTTTCTTAAGCATCTTGGGACAGCAGTGAAGTTTTTTGCCAGATCATTCTTAACTTCTTCTTAAATATCTATTTTAATTACAATTTACATTCTATGCTACAGAATGCTAAAGAAAGGAAAGTTTCCAAATGAATTGTTCTTTTAAAATATAATGACTTTATTTTCTGATTTCCTTGGAGGGAAAAAAAGAGATAGCTTAATATTAATTCAGTGTATTTTCTATATAATAATGAACTTGCTATTTCAGTGTATTTGCTATAGAAAGTTAAGGTTAATACTAGTTAAGTCTAGTATCTTAGGGAAAACAGAAGAAAAGGAAGGGAGTTTTTTTTAAACACTTTGAAGGAGAAGACAGATATAGTTCCTCCTGTGTGGAGGAGAATCTCAAATTATGCCCTGATAGTTATATGTCATAAATAGCTAAAGGTAGAAAAATAACTGAAAGGAAATATAACTATTTTTCAAATTGAATGTGTTATGGAAATTCTTCAATCTCTTTTTTGGGGAATATAATTTAGACTAAAGCATTGTGTGGAAGACAATTAGAGTTTTCTACAGACTTTTGTGATAATAAGGATTAATCTTCATTCTGGTGGTCACCTCTTTATATTTAAATAGCATATAATGTTTTTTTCTTCATCCTGAGTCATGAAGCCTTTGCTGTTTTACAGTATTTAGAGATGCCAGTGAGAGCTGGGTTCTCTGGAGTTTTTAATAAACTGTGTATTTATTTACAC